>CM045759.1:152293246-152621698 GCA_025200525.1 Camellia lanceoleosa
CGCCTGTGGGCATAGCCCGAAATTTTTCTGACCCACGTGAAAAGGGTGTTCTGTATAGGTTTCGGGATTAGTCAAGGTTACCTAGATACCCGATTATATATATATAAGAAGAGAATATAACAATTATTCAGTATTTGCATCTTTGTGCAGTTCACATATTCTTTGATGGTACACAGATGAATTCATGCTGAATAAGCTAAATGAAAAGGTTTCCACAATTTTTTACTTCCTGAAAGATTTGGTAAATTTGATAGTTTTGATAGGATGGTATTACCTGATGGTTTTCCATGGGAGGATATCAGAACATGTGGATTTTGATCAGGTTGATAAAAGCAGCCAAATTTCAACAGCAAAAGGCAAATAGCTCCCATGGATACAACAAAAGCTGTGACAGATGATAGAGCAATTACAGTAATCATACTTCCATGAGGCCCATACTTCTTATTCCTTGGCACATCCACACTTAAAGGTTTTATTGTCCTTCCGTCATTGTCATGGCCAGGATATGGCTGACCATCTATAGTAGTGCTTGAAGGCACTGAAGGTGGAGATGGTGGAAGACCTATAGACGTTTAAGAGTTTCATCAGTGCATATCTAGACACAAGATATAGAACACGGCAAAGAGTAAAAAATGTTGTGAAAGCAGCTTCAAGGAAGAATTGCTTCTCAAGGCCAATGAATTCTAATGTTATATTTGGAAGATGAAAAAGTTACACTAATGATCCCTAAAGTTTTTTTTCCCTTCTGTCATTTTGGTCCATAAAGTTTCAATTGTAACAATTTTGCAGATTAATTTTGTACTTTGTATCAAATTGGTCAAATTGATAACGGTTGTTAGTATGTTTGACGAAAATGGTCACATCAACAAATTAGAACCATAAATCTTAACCTTACTATGCACTTCATCTCAAAAAATCCTTCCTCCCTCAATCTCCCTCTTCATTTTGTTCTCCCTCTCTTTGCCACATCAACACCACCAAGCAGGCAAGCGCCATCTCCTCCTCCACCTGCCACCCCATTCCACCGAGCACCACCCCGTCCTTCACGCGCCACTCCACACCATCAAACCCACCCTCTCCACCACCCCATTTCTCTCTTCTTATTTTCCCCTTTTTTTCTCAACTGGTCTCTCTCTCTCTCTCTCTCTCTCTCTCTCTCTTCATTTTCCCCCCTTCCCCTTCCCCTTCCCCTGCCTTTTTTTTTTTTTCCTTAACTGTCCCCCTACTAGGTCAGTCCTTCATCCTATCCAGGGTTCTGCTTTTATTTTCTTCTTCCTCTTCACTCCCAAATGAAGTAAAGTAATGGTCTACAGTCTGCCAATTTTTTGCTTTTAATTTACTGTAGTTTGCTATGTATGCACTCAGCCATGTCTTCCATCATGGTCTACATACAGTCTACTGTGTCATGGCTGTTGTTTGCTGGATGTAACAATACAATTTATATTTCAAAAAAATAAAATAAAATGTTTTTTTAACAGTTCGCTGGAAATTTTTCTTTGTAACATTCTAGCTGCAAATTGTTCAATTTTAACTTCTTGTTGCATTTTTTCTGCAAAACTCTTAGTTGTATTTGATTTATTTGGTGATGTGGGGTGCCAGTGGAGGATGGGGTGGTGTTTGGTGGTGTGGGGTAGCGGGTGGAGATGGGAGTGGTGTAGATTGTATGATGGTTGGAGGAGGAAGGAAGGGGCTTGGTGGTGTAGGATGGTGAACAGAGGATGGGGTGGCGCTTGGTGGTGTTGATGATGCAGAAAGTCGGGGGAAGTAGATGAAGAATATGAAGGGGGAGAGAGAGGGATTTGGGGAAATTCTATTTCCACGCACTTAAATAACTTAGAGCACATCTTTTCTCAATACATACACCTATTAACTTATTTATTGATTAATTTTCTTAATCCACATACTAAAAATTATAATTATATCCTTTACTCTAATATTATTGTACACACACCACTTATCTGCAGATGGGTCTCATACAGGAAGATAAATCCTTTTTGTACCTTTTGCAACTACATACCAATTGGTTGAGAGTGTGCAAGACATGATGCTCTGTGGTGGTTCAAATGCTGCTATCATACCAATTGATAATATATATATATATATATATTTTTCATCTGTTAGTTTTGTTTGATTGATCTTACTAACTTGAGGTTATTAACTTTTATATGACAACTGTGGGTGCAGGATTGGGAGGTTTTGTGGCATGCAGAGCACTTTCTCAGAGAAACAGTGATCCTTCAAAAGCTTCACGCCCATGGGATATTGTAATATTCATTATCCCTTGTAGTTTTCTTTCCATCTCTTTCATTCAATCATTGTCTAGGTTTTAGGAAACAATTTTCATAAGCTTTTATCTGAAACATGAATCAGCAAAAATGCTGAGAATCATAATTGATGAAAAGATGCAATATTTTTAATTTTTTATTTTATTTTATTATTTTTTTTAAGATATATATATATATATAAGTTAACTTGGAATAGAATGATGCCTTAGGCTTGTCAATGGAAAAATTAGGATTTAATTTTTTTAATTCAAAGGGTGTATATTGAGATTTTTTTTGTTTCTAAAAGTTGTGTATAGAGAATTTTTCTATATAATATTGTGAGTGTTACTGGATGTCTATTATGGTAATTTTTATTTATGATATAATTGTCATTAAATTAATATTTTATTAAGTGTGTGCCATGAGCTAATCAGGTGTGTGGAAATAGAATTTCCTAGGAATTTGGTGTGGTGAAGTGTATAGTAAACTTAAGATGAATGGTTCTAATTTCTTGAAATAGAGATTGTGCAAATTCCCCATTTTGCCCTAGATAATGGTTACAAGGGGTGACCATTTTTTGTCAAAGACCATGATTGATTGGACCAATTTGACCGAAAATGCAACTTTAAAGGGCAAATGTATCACAATTGTAATTGTAGGGACAAAATTGACACAAGGGGGAAACTTTAGGGACTACTATTGTAATTTTCCATTGAAAGTGATTTCTTAAGGAATAATAAGAACTCTAGAGCATGTAACTTCAAAAAATTCTTCCTCTTCCAACCTCGAAAATCTGTGCTTTAAATTCTTCAAGAAATATGTTTTAAAAATTAAAAAAAAAAAAAAATCTTCAAGGACGGTGGTATGCTCCTTTAAAAAAATTCTAACAATATAATTGCCTAAAGTTATGAAACTGGCATGAGAGTTGGAAATGTTAATTCTTTTCTTTAGTTTTTTAAAAAGCAACCCAAGAATTTGAAGGTTGATGCATAACCTGGATACCGAACGTGGATCACTTCATAGGCACCAAAGAGTGTAGTCTTTATGAGAACTTGTTTGTTCCAGAACTTCTTGTAGATCAAGAATGCAGTAGATTCATCAAAATTTTCTTGTGATGGTACCATGTTCAGAAGGACCATCGTTTTCTCTAGCTGCTGGGTGGCTGCATTTGCTCCCATAATGCGAACTTGACTTCGGTTAAGTGAAACACTAGCTGCAATTTCCTTGGCAAGCTCTGAGACCAAAGGGAAGAATGTGTATAGGGAAACACTAAGTTGAAGTCTGACTTCAATAGGCCACACACAACCACAGGGTGATCCAGGAGCTGTATATGTCAATGGTTCTTTGCATGTCACTGATGTACATTCTACAAATAGGATAAGACACAATTGTTATATTTTTCGATCATATGAAGTTGGTCTAACTTCGGTCTAATAGTAATGCTAGTTATACTTGTTAGGTCACCAATTGTTGCAAAAGCTTAAGCTGATTGGAAAAGGGCCTAACAATGTATATATCAAGATATTCAACAACCTGACTCACACGCAACCCCATCTTGCATGTGGAGAGCATCCATACAAAGAGAGAAGAAAGAATGCAACCAGGGAAGACTCCTCCAACTTGAGCTCTAATACCAAGTCACCAATTGTCCTGAAAGCTTAAGCTCTTAGGAAACATGCCTAACAATGTATGGCCTGTTTGGTACAGCTTTTTGTAAGCTAAAAGCTGATAATTAGAAGTAGAAACAAAAAGCAACTCTCTACTTGCTTCTCAATAATCAACTTATTTTAGCTTATTTAAGCTATTTTGGCTCATAAGTTGTAAGAAAAAGTTGCACCAAACACTTTGGCACGATTTTCCAAAATAAAAATGCTATTTATAAGCAACTCCATAATCTGTACCAAATATCATATCAAGCTATTCAACAATTCTAGCAGCATCAAAAGCAACACTGGCATGTACCTTCATTAGGAGGAGGTGGTGGTAGTGCTAAAAGTGGTGAGTGTGGTGGAGTTGCCTTCTTGTTAAAGGAAGAGCTCAACGGAGATACTGTAGGTGGAGGAATAGGCACTGCCAGACAAAAAAAAAGGATCAACATGAAGTACGAATTAGTATTTTCCATAAATGTTGAGGTTCAGAACAAATTAAAAAAGAAAAAAGAAAAGGAAAAAGAAAAAGAAAGTCTGCCTATACTTCTAGATTTGCTTGATATGGTTGTTGGTGATGGTGCACGTGCTGGAGAGCTCCACCTTGTTGTCGAAGGAAAGTGAGAATGCAATGGGGAGATTGAAGGGCCTACACCTTCACAAGCATAAAATTGGAAAGGTGACAATAAGGACTAGTAACTTAAATTCTCACTGTAACGCAACATGAAATAAGTTGATTGATGCACTTTTCAATAGAAATATCTAACCTTGGTGGCCATATGCAAGTGAAGATGGCCTAGGGGCCAAGTTGATGATTTTGTTCTTTGCATGATGATGCATATAAAATGGCCATGAAAGTGAAAATGCAGATCCGTGCTCCGAATTTTTTGCAGGATGTTTGAAAGATGATGTTGAAGGTGCAAATGCTTTCTTGGATTTCCTCATGGCATTGTGTTGAACGGGGGCTACAGAAGAAAGAAAATTAGCCTGGACATGAAATATCATTTTTACCTGTAAACTTGAGTGGAAAATAAATTTCCTCAGTTGGATTACTAAAGTATGTACCTTTAGTTGGAGAAGGGTGGAATGCTTCGTTTGGTGGTGGTGCAATTAGCATTCCATGTCTTTTCAAGCCAAAGCTTGGAGAAGTTGACATAGGAGAGATTCCGGGGTCTGTGACATTTATATGGACCGATAATCAGAAATTAATAAGAGAAACAGCTATAGAAATTGTTACATATTCACACCCCTACCCAGAAGTACAGAGACATGATTAATTAACTGGCATACTGAAAGTCTTTTCAACATTAAAATTTTTCATTTCCCTATGTATGGTTTCTCTAAAAATTTACATTGTAAATAATGGGTCAAGATCATGGTCACATCATTACCTGCATCCATTTTGTTTCATCTTAATAAGAATAAAAACATGGGTGAGTAGTGAGGGTAATCGGTAACAACTATTTTTGATTCAATAATTTGGCTAGTGTTGTTCGAACTTTGTGTTACAATTGGAAATTTCGGTAGACAAAATCAGTGCTACATATCTACGTTAAGTGTATAGGTTGTGTGTTCAAGTGTTCACAATCGAAGATGCTCAAAGAGAATGCAAGCATGCTTCAATCCAATCTTAGGTATAATTGCATGAGCATACTGCATTAGTTTAGGACACAAATGTTTTTTTGTCACAAAATTGGCCTAGGATAACCTGTACTTATTCTTGTGTACTTTGCAGTTGGAAATAGTCACAAATTGGGTTATTTGGGCAAGACAGTGTGCCCAGCTTAAGCCTACCTAGTAGGGTGCCGGCACACTCAAGCAGGGTGGCACTAGTGAGACTCACTCCAAGTGCGCTCGAGCAGTGGCATCTTTTGTGCTTGTAAAAAGTCTAGATTGTGCACCCAAAGCCCGACCATGATGTGCTCAAGTGGGCTGTCAGAATTCTGAATCTAAACATTGACTAGGTTTTTGACAAACTATGAGGCAAAGTTTGAAAAAAAGCTTCTGTTATTTTTCAATTTAAAAGTGACGACAATCTTTTAATACAGGAGTTTGAATTTGATTAATTCCAAGTTAACGAGACAATTATAAATATGTAAAAAATAAGCAATCAATCATAAAGAGAGACCACAATATAACGTGGACAACCCAAAGTCAGGGAAAAAAACCATGGACGCAACCAAAACTAGCAGTATATAACCAATATCAAGAAAAAAAAATCCTGTTCTGAAGGTATAAATCAGTTCTAATTTATGAATCTTAGGCTGTGCAAAAAGTTACCATTTTGCAGGAATGTCTGACTTTTGGTTCTATGAGAGCTTATGTCCAGTGTTCCCAGATTTAAACGGAGAAGCACAGGAGCTGCTGCAAGTGATGGTATATCAAAGCCTGCAAAAGAGGAAAAAGTTAAAACGTCCCAGTCAAAATTTTGAATTCTGATACTCCTTGTATGTCATCCCCTAGAGCAGGAAAAAAAAAAAAAATGATTTTAATGATAAGAAATGAGAAACGAGAAATGGATTTGATGGAACTCAGTAATGTTATCATGCTGGGAAGCTTTAGAAAGGAGCCGTTTGATTAGTCTGGTTATCCTTCAACACCCGTTCCCTCTTGTAACAACATTTTCCTTCAAAGGTGAATTTGAAATGATAATGACCAACAAACTAATTCATTGAAAATTGATCCCATTAAGATGAAATGAGAAACCATAATTTTACTCAGAATATTGTGACAGGAATTAATGAAATTTTAGTGTGAGATTACCATAACAAGTATTTTGTTGTGAGGAAAAGTGAAGATAAGTGGAGATCATGCTTAAAGAGCATATTGTAAAATGAACAAAGGCTTGCATTGAACACAGTTCTTAGAAAAGTAAATCTACCTTAAACTTGCTTACTTATCCTCCTCCTTCCACTCCAAAAAACAAAAAACAAAAAACAAAAAACAAAAAGCCTTAAATGAATCCTGACTTCTGTTGAGAGTTATGACTTCCAGCAAATTATGAATCAGAAAGAGAGAGTGGTGGTTCGTTTTTGAGTGATCTGCTTGAAGTTTGCAATGTCGCATTTTTTAGCGAAACAATACGAATAACCCAGCCTAATGGTTGCTTTTGTTTTTGCGAAAGAAATGTTCTCATTTATTCTCAAAAGTCAAAACCATGTAGAGGTACATATATCACAACAAACTGCCCAGTTGCCAGATGAACTGTGTACAACCAACTTTGAAGCAAGGTTCAAAAGCATCAATTCATTGTTATGAGACAAAATGAAAAATTCAACTTTCTAATTCATTTTTCACATTAAAAAAAATAGGTGCTATGAGTACCATTGCTTCAAATTGACAAATTTGTGAAATTTTGGACATTGAAATATGAAAATAATTTCACATGAACTTGGAAATTTCAGCCAAGTTTCCAATTTAAATCTGGAATGAGGAAACTTTGGCAATTTTAAATATTTATTTAAATGACCGAAATTTGGCCAAATAATTACATTATCACATTGAAAGGCTGGTGAACATCACTTGAATATTTTAAAAATTAAAAAAAGAAAAAAAAATGTTTTCCCAAAAAATCATCACTGCAATAATCATCGATTTGGAACTTAATGGATTCAGACTGAACCCTCTAATTTTTTAATTATGAGGGAGTTTAGATAGAACTAAGAACTTAAATATTGAAGCACGGACAAATAAAATAAACTCTGCTGTAATTTTTACATGGATTCCCCAAAATGAAAGCAAGGTTTTCTTTCTTCTTATGCCTTATTTTATTTTATTTTATTTTTATTAATTTTTTTGCCTCATAGATTAAAAATGGCAAGTGAAAATTATGTGCAAATTCTCAACTGGACCAAAATATTGAAATAGTCCCATCTGAAAAATGTACATCAGCCATGAACTACACAACTCTATCAAAATTATTTTCATATAAATGACACTCCTTTATTCTAAAAGTAAAGCAGAGAAGAGCCAATTTTGAGATCCCAAATCCAAATTGTACTCCACATTCAAAATTCATGAAAACCCACATGGAGTTACGCAAGAAACTAAATGGAGCAACAAAAAAAATTCAATCTTTATACCAAATGAAAATGTAAAAACAAAAGGAATCACAAACCCAATACCTGCAGATTCACAGTCTAATAAAACGCTGAGAATTATGAGTTTGAACAAGATGAGAATCAGAGGCAACCCCATCTCCCTCCAACAGAAAGGTTCAAATCAAGCCTCAAGGTCTTCCATTCTCACTCAATCATTAAAAGAAAGAAGTAAAAAATGAGAAAGGAAAACAAGATGAATGTGAAGAATAGACTGAAGTAAACACATGGGTAGTGGGTTTAGATTATTAGGGGGAGAGGAGAGGACCCACATAGTAGGAGTGAAGTACGGAGAATGCAGAATGGGTTAGATGAGAAGAAGCCAACCAAGTTTTGTTCTTTTTCTTGAGACAAAGCTCTCTTCAATTGACAGGGCTTTGATTATGAGTGTTGCAATGGAATAGTTTCGGTTGATACGAGTGATTAACTGTAACGGTTCACAGTGAGAGAGAGAGAGAGATTATTCGAAAAGCATTAAGGATCAGTCTTATTTTTAGTTGAAACTCAAAAAAGATGGAGTGTTAAAAGTTAAAATTTTGTCTTTTAACAGAATGTTCGGTACTTTACATATAATTATTAGGTGCTCTCGTGACGCAACTGCTCATATTCATTAATATTTTTTTGCTACTTCGGAAATGCTCATATTCAATAATATTAATATGAATGAAAATTCTCGTATTATATTATTTTTCTATTTAGTTATAATTAATTTTTTTTCTTTAATTATGACTCATAAATATTTTTTTTTTGATCCACGGCTCATGAGTTCTTTAGCCTCATATCATGTTTAGTTATGATTTTTTTTTTAATAATTATAACTTAAAAAATTAAAGTTATCTCATTTTTCTTTTTAATATAAAGTACATATGATATATACTTTTGAAAAGGGTTCCCCATAGTGTTTCTCTAGTATGAAATATGTGATTGGTTTTATAAAAAAAAAAATCAAATTATGCGGTTACCAGCAATGAACTTGACCAATTGAGATTTTATGAATTTTTATAAAAACTAGTAGTTACGAGAGTAATATTTTAATTAGAATTTTAATTCAAAGACGCTACCAACATAATTAAGTAGATGATGATGAAAATTAAATTATATAGTAATATTTTGCAATTTTATTTGGCTTCAGAGAGTTTCCGTATTCATCTTCGTGGATATCTACTAGTCTTCATCCATAATACTATTAACAGCCTGAGAGAGCAGTTCTGTCATTTATACGTTGTCAAAGGACAACCGCAGCCACTATTCCCCTTCGAGCAGAGAGCGTTCTTGGATACATATTTTTTCAGTTGTCATCTTAATTTGAGAGAGCGTTTGAGTTTGATAGGCTCATTTTACTACCAATTTCGGTAATTCAAACCTTTCACTTTTAAGACTAGTTAAGAATAATATTTATGCAAAAAAAATAAAGATAATTAGACATTGATAACTATATATTTGAATCATATTTGTTTTAAAAAATAAACGACAAATATAATTTCAATAATAACAATTCATTTTATGTAATACAAATTTAATTCAAACTTATAACTACTGATGTTCGATAGTATTGATTTTTTACATAAAAATTTAACTCAACAAATTCTAAAAAGTTAACGATTCGAATTACTTAAAGCGGTTTCAAAATAGACCTACTAAATTCAAACGCTCTTTCAAATTGAGATGATCAATTTGAAAGAAGCAAAACCTTATAATTAATTCTATAACGAATATGTAACTTTGAAATAAAAAGCAGAGTGGTTGGATGATTTCTGTTTGCTAGTCGCTTTGGATTGGAAAACTTTGGCTTTGTTTGGAAGGTAGCTAAAAAAAAAAAAAAAAAAAGGGTAAATTACAAACTCACTCTTTGAGATTTATTTAAATTACAAATTACTCTTTGTAATTCTAAAACTTATATTATGCCCCTAAGGTTTTTAATTTCATAATAAATAGGTTCCTTTGTTAATAAATCATCAAGTTAATTAACAATTTTTAATAATGTTAAAATTTTATTTCAATTAATAATTCAGATAATTTTATTATTGTATTGATGAACAGTAAGAAATTTCACTTTTTCAATTAATTCTATTAAATAAAAAATTTTGATAGAGAGGTATTTGTAATTTTTCAAATTACATGAGTAATTCGTAGGTGTGTTTGGTAACGTTTATATTTATAAAAATTTTATAAACTAGTTTTTGTTTATTTTTAGAAAAACATAAACTACAAACGCGTTTGGTAATTGACAAAATGTTTAAAAAATTTTAAAAATATAAAAAACAGTGAGAAATGACAAATGGTGGCAAGTGGCGGCGGAAGACGGTGGTGGAAAGTGGTGACGGTGGGTGGTGGGTAGCTGGTGGTGGGGGTGGTGGGTGGGTCGGTGGGTGGGTGGTGGCGGTGGCGGTGGTAGCGAGTGGGTGGCGGTTGGCGGGTGGGTGGCGGATGGGGGATGGCGGGGGGTGGGGGGTGGGTGGTGGTGGTGGGTGGTGGTAGTGGGTGGGTGGGTGACGGTGGTGGGTGGTAGCGAGTGGGTGGTCGTGGTGGGTGGTAGGTGGTGGTGGTAGGTGGGTGTGGCGGATAGCGGGTGGTAGTGGTAGGTAGGTGGCGAATGGCGGGTGGTAATGGGTGGTGGCGGGTGGTGGTGGTGGTGGTGGGTGGGTGATGGTGGTGGGGGTGGTGGTGGTGGTGGTGTTGGTGGCGGCGGATGGGTAGCAGGTGGATAGTGGTAGTGGGTAGCAGGTGGTGGATGGTGGTGGCAGGTGGGTGGTGAGTGGTGATGGCAAGTAGGTAGCGGACGGTGGTGACGGGCGGTAGATGGTAGTGGCGAGTAGATGACAGGTGGGTGGTGGTGGCGACGGATGGGTGGTGGCGGCGAGTGGGTGGCAGGTGGCTGGTGGTTGGTGGTGACAGGTGGGTGGTGAGTGGTGGTGCCAGGTAGTGGTGGGGGGTGGGTGGTGGTGGCGGAAGACAATGGTGGAAAATCGTGACGGGTGGTGGCTAGTGTTGGGTGGTAAAAAAAAAAAAAAACTCAAAACTCAAAACGGAAATACATTTTTTGGCCAAATTTATAAACTGAGAACACTGATTTATAAATCAAAAATTTTACCAAACAAGTTTTTATTTGAATTTTTAAAATTTTTATAAATATAAATTGAAAACTGAAAACGTGAGTGTTACCAAACGACACCTAAATAAATCTCAGGAATATATTTGTAATTTACCCAAAAAATAAAATAAAAAATATTAAAAAGACACTATAAATTATCAAATTGTTTTTTACTTTTTTACAATTTTATTTTGTTTTATTTTTTTTCTGTTTTGAAAAGCTAAAAAAAAAATTAAAATTGTCAATTTCTAAACCAACCCATTGATTTGATACAAGACTCTCTTCCTACATGTGTTAGTACGTGACCCACATGCCATGCCATATGATGGTTGGTTTGGTTTGGCTTGATATGAGTGAGCTGTTTTGGTTTGGAAGTGGGGAATGTGATGCAGCTTTTTTGGAAACAAGCCAAGAAACTGATGCTGCTGCTTCTGCTTCTGCTGACGGTGGCCATGGCCTCAACTTTGGCAATGTAGTGTCGGTCAATTTGGCATTCTTTGCCAAACTCAAGTCTATTCTTTGCCATCGTTCGTCAAACCTAACTCTCCTTATTCAAAGACACAGTCATTTTTTTTTTTGTTTAGGGTAACAACGCCTTTTACTTATTGCAGCCTCGTTTGAAATGTTCTTTTATTCTAATTTTCTGTGAAAAATAATTTTTAAAAACAAAAGATTAAAAAAAAAAAATTAAATATCTCTTTACAATCATTTCATTTTATATCATATTTTTCATCTTTATTTTTCATTTCCTCTTTTCTATTACACATCTCATTAAAAAAATATGAATCATAGTGTTTTGTTCATAAAATAAGGTAACGGACGAAGAAATGGTGATAAATGACCAACAAAAAAATGAAAATACTAGTTTCTTTTGTTTTTTTTTTTTGATTTTTTTATTCAAATCTAGAGATGGTTGTTTGACTTTTGCTCAGTGAACCAGAACTGACCAAAACCAAATAGCTCAGAGCCCTATTGTTGAACAAAATCAAATTGCGCAAACAGCCAGTACCAAACAAATTGAAATACCCTTACATCCATTGCCAAGGGTATAGATCCATCATGTTTGGCATGCTACAAGCAGACTCACGTTGCATGTTCGAAAGCCCACAATCGGACAAAGGTCATGTGTTCGTCGAACCAGAACTGAATGGTTCATAAAACCTGCATAAATGAAAACATAAAACAAAAATCAAACAAAAAATCAAATGAGAATGCTCGTCGGATTGTGTTAGGGGTGGTTGTAAGTTCAATAACCCAAAAAACATATCAAACAATCTTTATAGAAGGTTTGCCGCTGGAGTGTGTGATGGTGTGATGGTTGGATTATGTCACCAATGGGGAAAAATTGGGTGGTGGTTAGAGATGGCTGCAATGGCAGCCTGAGATGGTAAAAGCACTACAAAAATTTCAGTTTTTTGCTGTCGCGAATGTTAGGGATGATTCCCCACAAGTAAATCAATCAATGAGAATAAAAATTAATGGGAAAAAATTAAATCAAAGGCAACACAAGAATTTTACGTGGTTCCCTCAATATGAGGTACGTCCACGGATCGAAATCTGATTCCATTATCAACCAAATAGTTTCTAAATGATTATAAACGAGACACGAATGATCTCACAAAACCACCCTTAAGTGAATTCCAAATAATCACAAATAAACAAGAGGAAAAACCTCACCAAATAGAAGAACCAAAATTTTCGTAACAAAATTGTAGAAGATCCAAAAACTGAATCAAATTAGCACCAAATAAGAGACACTATGCTTCCAGAGCAAACCCACCAAAGTTGAATTCCATAGCATCTATATTTTCTCTCACCAAAATATAGGTATGGAAAATGTTTTTTTCCCCGAATTTGAGCCCCCCCGAATCCCCCGAATTAGATAGAAGAGAAGAGAGAAAGAGAAGAGAGGGGAAGATGAGGAAGAGAGGGGAAGAGATGTCAGCCCCTCCGCCCGCTGTCGCTTCCGCCCGATCGTCGCCTCGTCGCAATCCCCGCCTCTGCCCCCTGCCTCTGCCTCCGCCTTTGCCTCCAGCCCGATTTTGTTGGCCCCTCCAGTCCAGTTCTTCTTCTTCTTCTTCTTCCTCCTTCTTCCTTCTCTTCTTCTGATTTTCTTCTTCTGAAAAAAATAAAATAAAATAAAAAACGACGAAAACGACGTCGTTTTTGAATTCGGAGGGGGATTCGGAGGGCTCAAATTCGAGCTACCAATCACTTCTCTATAGGTATATGAATACCCGAAGCACTCTGTCCCATAAATCAATTAGCTGTTGTTCCACAAAGCAAATCTCACCAAATTGATTGATAAACCAAGCACACTCACCGAAAAAGGAATTGCTGCTGCTGCTCCTCCGATCTGGAAGAAGTAAACAATATATTTATATATTGTTAAATTTTGGATTTTTTTTTTATCAAAACCTAATTGTTACCAAACTGAATTGGGCTTTCACAAATTAGAATTCTTTTAACAAACCAATTGGGTCCCACACTCCAATAAGGAGGTATACCCAACTGTGAATACCCCCTAATGCTATCTAAAAAAACTTTTAGCGACGGCAAAGGGAGGTCACGACAGGGAAAATATGATTTCCCACAAGTAAATCAATCAATGTGAATAAAAACTAATGCGGAAAAATTAAATCAAAAGTAACACAAGAATTTTTACGTGATTCCCTCAATGTGAGGTACGTCTACGGGATTGAAATCCAATTTCACTATCAACCAAATAAGTTTCCAAATGATTATAAACGAGACATGAATGGTCTCACAAAACTACTCTTAGGTGAATTCCAAATAATCACAAATAAATAAGAGGAAAGACCTCACCAAATAAATGAATAAAAATATTCAAAACCAAAGTTGTAGAAGACCACAAATCTGAATCAAACTAGCATCAAATCAATGACACTAAGGTCCAAGAATAAACCCACTAAATCATGAACAAAAAAGTGTGCTGCTGCTCCATAGTCAAACGATTGCCTCCTTTGTTTTCTAACACACGGAAAAACAAACAATACCGATATAAATATATGGTAAACTTGTGGGTTTTTTTTTTATATCAAATCTTAGTTGTAATCAAATTGAATTGGGTCTCCATAAATTAGATATAATATATAAAAAAATATATTATAACTAATACCAAACCAAATTAAACTTTTTTAATAAACTAATTGGGTCTTAAACTCCAATAAGGAGATATACCCCAGCAGGTTGTTGCTAAAACGTTTTAGCGACATGTCGTCGCTTTTTTTTTGTTACGACAAATGTGGTCTTTTGCGACGGTATTTTACTATCGCCTATACTATGTAAAAAAATGAGACTTTTTGTGATGGTAATGTTGTACCATCGCTAAAATTTTTATTTGAGACGGCGACACAATGCTGTCGCAATATGTTTGTTTTGTGACGGCATAACCTCTGTCGCTAAATTTCTTTTGTGATGGCATTGCCTATGTCGCCAAAAAAATTAAATTTTAGCTTTACCGTTTTTTGCGACAGTGTGGAGCTGTCGAAAAAAAAAAAAAAAAAAAATCAAATTACCTGTGTTAAATGAAATTTTTTTAAAAAGAAACCAATAATTGCATAATAATAATAATAATAAATCTGTATAGAAATAACAATTTCTCCATAATAAAAATATTCTTGCATTCATAACTACACATCAGCAAAATTATCCCACTATATAATGTTGCATAATACATATATAATGTTTAAATATATAATGTTGTTCACAATTCAAAATAACATAAACCCAAAACAAAAGTTTTCCTCATCATTCTCCGTAAATAACAAAAACAAAAGTTAGTCGCATTCTTCATAGGCATGCATTCTCTACAAGAAGCAAACTCCTACACGGGAAATATCTAAAAACAAAAAAGAAAAATAATTAATAACAATATAATTATGTGTTAATATGTTAATTACAAAAAAACATAAAAATCTAACTACTATACAATTACAAAGATAATTAAGTAAATAATTTTGCCTAAACCGAAATCCGGCTCTAACTTTCAAACCGAGAACCCGATTTAAGTCCCGTCTTCTCCCACATGTCTCTTTTGCCAAGGCGGTCGTGTATGCCAAGTTTCATGCTAATCTGACTTTGTTTGGTGATTTTGGGATGTTAACACCTCGAATTCTAAGTTTCTTAAGGAACTAGTTTGCCTAGACCGAAATATGGCCCTAACTCCCAAACTGGGAACCCGATTCGAGTCCCGTCTTCTTCCAAAAGTCTCTCGTGCCTAGGTGGTCATATGTGCCAAGTTTCATGCTAATCCGACATTGTTTGGTGATTTTGGAGTGTCAACACCTCGAATTCTAAGTTTCTTAAGGAACTAATTTGGCTAGATCGAAATCCGTTTCTAACTCCCAAACCGAGAACTTGATTTGAGTCTCGTCTTCTCCCACAAGTGTCTTGTGCCAAGGCGGTCGTGTGTGCAAAGTTTCGTGCAAATCTGACGCCATTTGGTGATTTTAGGGCGTCAACACCTCGAATGCTAAGTTTCTTAAGGAACTAGTTTGCCTAGACCTAAATTCGGCTCTAACTCCCAAACTGAGAACCCGATTTGAGTCCCATCTTTTCCCACAAGTCTCTTGTGCCAAGGCAGTCGTGTGTGCCAAGTTTGGTGCTAATCCAACGCCATTTGGTATTTTGGGGCGTTAACACCTCGAATTTCAAGTTTCTTAAGGAATTAGTTTGCCTAGACCGAAATCCGGCTCTAATTTCCAAAATGGGAACTCATATATGCCCAAAATACAAAAGGTTGTCAAGGATGTGCGCAAGTTGAGTGAGAGATGCTGCGAGTTAATGATGGGAAAATCCTATAGTGACCTTTCTTGACCCTCAAGGCTCCCCTTACCTGTAAATACACCCCATTGCCACCCTTTTTAATGGTTCCCAACTATTAGAGTTAAATTGAGTATTTTTAGTGAGTTAAAAAAGTGAAACTCAAACCCTAGCCTTCAAATCCAAGATTTCTAACCCTAATACAGTAGCAAAATAATTTCAAAAAGTAGATCTAAGATTGAAGAAAGTTGATCAATGCATAGCCAAAACTTGAGAGAAGTATCCAAGCAAGTTTCTCACCTTTTTCTCGCACTCTTCAATTTGATTATGAAACCAGAGATATTGTTCTTCTTCTTTATTACTATTAGTATGATTTAGGTCTCGTTTAGAAACATGAGATTTTAGTAACTTTTTGGCTTTTTATGAAAAGATGTGCAAAAAAGTAGAGAGTGATGTGACAATTTATAGTGACTTTTTGACTTTTTAGCTAAAATAGTTACTTCTCAAATGAGGCCTTAATCATATTTTTATTATTAAATCATGGTTAGGGAGTTAGCAAACATGTATAATCATATAAGTAGGTAGTTTTGCATGTTCTTCATTTTATTTTGCATGTTCTAGTTAGATGTATACTTGTTGAATGTTTAGGTTAGTTTAATCTTGATATTGTCATGCATATAACCCAGTTTAATCATCATCTAATATTCAGCATGTTTAGATTTATTTTGGGTTAGTTATTTTGTGTGCGTTAAATCATGTTAGTAGTCTTAAACCGTGCTTAGGTTCATATATATTATTTATTCATATCATACATGTTTGATGCTTGGCGGTGGAATACGGGTAAGTTTCCTTGTTGTTCATAGCATATTGCTTGTACTTGATATATTGTTTTTCAATAAATCAAGTCTATGTGTTTTTCATGATCCATTGGTTGTTTTGAATGTTTTTATTAATATTGCTTGATTTGGGTTATGTTTATGACCATATGAATAAAAAGATTTGCTTTTTGATAGAAAATCACAATTTTTGGTGGAAAAGATATGACTATATTCATTTAATCCATATTAAGTGATATTTATTTATTCAGTTACCTACTTGATAGGTTAGCAATGGATTAGAATTAATAATGAATTTTGTGAAATAATTTAATCATGAAATTTCTTAAAATAAAAGGTTAATAAAGGCTAATCACTTGATTGGGCGAGAGTGAGGGTAACAATTAATGACCTTCCCTCTTGTACCAAGTTTATAGCTTCTTGAGAGTTTGATTCTATGATGATATGAGGATGCCTCTTATCCCAAGCAATTAGAAGACTCAAAGCTTAGCCACAAGTGCAAATGCCTAGCCTATTCATTAGTTAAATTCTAAAATCCCCTTGCCATCACTTTCTTGAATAAATTTGTCTATTTATGGTTTTAAAAGTAAAATCTTGAGATAAATTATATTTTTCTCCTTACTTTTATCTAAATTTCTTTGTAATATACACAGAGGGTGGAACAAAAATGATGGAATCAACACACAATCAAGAAATAGAATTTACAGCTAAACTAAAATCACAAAGGGCCAATAAATTTTAAAGCATCATCAAAAGTTTTATGGAATTAAAAATTCTGCAATATTCTTAAGCTAGCTGCAAAAATACAAGACACCTAAAGATTTTTACACATAACAAGTTAATTAGATTATTCTTTATTTTTTTATTTTCCATTCTCTATTTTTTACCATCCCAATAAAGTTTCTCGTAGAATTAGATGTTTTAAGTTAAGGTTAAAACAAGCTATTGAAACAATAATTTCTATACAAGTATGAGTATCATCAAAGCACCATTGTAAATAAATATATTCACAAACATATATAAATGCCATACAAAGGTTCAAACAAGTGATAAAAAGCACATTCAAGAAATAAAAAAACATGAATTATTAACAAAAAGTAAATTTTCAGATTCAGTGTACTTTAAATATCACAATCTCAGAGACATTTTTAGATTTTTTTTTTCTTCTGAACTTGGCCTTCCTATATTTGTAGATAATTTTATCTAGTTTCTAGATCATTTTTCATAAGTGAGATAACTTTCCTATATTTTTAATTATTTAAGAAATACTCCAACGTTTTCCAAATTTGTCAATTATTACGAAAATCAAATTTTTTGTCAAAGCACTCACTCTTTTTCAATGAAACATTTTTCTCTTGAAATCTAACACTTTAAGGAAGGTTTTGATATAAAAATGAGGTCAAGGAGATTTTTTTGCATCTTTCTAGAATTTTTGAAAGTGGTTTGGAAATACCGGTCTTTCATGCATAACACTTGAATTAAGAAGAGTAACAAAAAATGAGGAAAACCATGAGAAATTTTCCACTTTTCTTTATGATGAAAACATGCTAAGTAATATATAAACAACTCAAATTTTTAGGTTGAAGGTGTGCCTTTGGAAATAATATAAAAAATGGATAGAAAATGATAACTTTGTTTCATTTGAAGAGAGAATATATGCAAGGTGGCAATCAAGGCTTAACCCTTCTTATTTAAACACATGAACACTATATATACACTTTTTAAATTAATATTTGAAGCCTCTTATATCATGTATTTGAATAAGAAAATAAAACAGAGAGTTATGTTGTGGCTTACTTGTATGCTAGATTTGCTAAGGCTTTGGTGCGTTGAGTGTGTAGAAAATGCTAGGTGGATGGTTAGTATTTATGCTCTCAAAAACCAATTTGTTGACTTTATTAACTGATTAAAAAAATTGCTTGGCATTTTATTTTGCACTTTTGTATATTATTATTCTGAGTAATGTTATATTTAATGTTACATATGATGTGAACATAGGGCCCCTTGGGTAACATTGTAGAAAAACATACTAATGGTCAATGAACCAAAAGCTGGCAGTTATGATTTTTCGGTGTCTTGTAGACCCAATTAATGTTCTAGGCTATGGGTATTGATTGGGCATCGCACAACTATGGCCTACACCTGTTTTGCTGCTATATAATAGAATGATTAACTTCATCATTAAGGGAGTGACCTTAAACAAATAGGTGAGTGTTATGTAATAAGTACATGCACTGAACATGATCAGTTTTGAGAACAACTACGGAATGATTACTGTCAGTTTAAAATGTAGTTTTATTACAATGTACTTATTTTCCTTTGACCTGAGAGGCTTGTATAAATTAATTAACTATTCATTTAACTTTGATATTGTCAATTGGTGACGCCGAACCAAAGGCTATATGCGGACATGTTGGGTTATGTGAGTGGTAATTGATTTACATAGGTGCTTAACATGGTATCCACAATTCTCAAAGTGAGAAAGTATATTCAAGTAATCTTTCCTATTAACGTTGGACCAAAAGAAAATCGGCTGGTAACTTTTTCATAAAAATATTTTTATTTGTACATATATAATTATAAAAGTATATTTTTGAAAAATGCTTTTGGGGTCCAATTAGAAGAATGAAAAACTTAGAATTCACCTACATGAGTTAGGGTTTTTGATAGTAATAAATTTGTCCATACCTAATAGCTCATGTGGAATATAGTTTGGTGGAAGGAAGTTTGTGACAAATTGTAAGAAAGGACCTCACTTGTAATTCTCTACTTTTAGAGGTTTAATTGTAATGTGTTGATGGACATTATTACAATTAGTGGAAGTTCTATATTATCTATTTAAAAGATAATTAAATGAAAAATTGGATTAGTTGTATCCTGCAAATTCAAAATAAAATATACATCTTTTATTTTATCCCCACAACTAAAAGATAGAGATCCCTGAGGATCTCACCTATACGCAAACTCTATCATGTGTTATGTATATATCAGACATATTTGATACAAAAAATTGACCATCAGAATTTTTAAGGTCAGTAGAAAAATACACACAAAAATAAAAGCAAGATGGTGGAAGGTGAATCACTTTGGAGGCAAGACACTTGGATTGCATAGTAAGGTACTTACAACAACACCCTTGGATTGAGGTATTTTAGATTGTGTAATCATGTGGTGTTTCTTTGAAAATTATTTTTTTTCAAATAAAATTTTTTCCGCAAACTTTCATTGGTATCAAAGCCACGCTATTTTAATTGTATGAATCTATATATTTTTGTTGTCTTGCTTGATTGGCAATTATATAATTTATGAATGTATAATCTATGTTCTTTTCACATGCAATACGAAATCTTAATTATTGTAAGTTTTGTGCATTATAGTTAATTAGCAATAAAGTAGTTTTTTTTTTGAATTTCTTTTATTGGTGTTCTTTCATTGTTTTGATATCATGAGATGATATGTTAGGTTTGTTTCATTTTGATGATAATGTGTCAAAAAAAATCCAAAAAAAAGAGAGGCCGAAACAGTAAGCATAAATAATAATAATAATAATAATAATAATAATAATAATAATAATAAAATCGGTTGGTTTTGGTAAGGCATGATTATAGTTTCACTGGTGATAGTGAAGTTCAGCAGACCATTTTGGAGCTTCTCAATCAACTGGATGGATTCGAAGCATCTAAGAAAATCAAAGTTTTGATGGATACAAATCACATTGACTTTTTGAATTAGTGCTCTTGAATGATTACAGTTTCACATAGAAGCGTATGATCGGCAACATAATAAAAATAAATAAATAAAATCGGTAAGTTTCAGTACGACATTTCGCATACTTTCAAATTAGTTTTTTTATTTATTATTATTTATTTATTTTTTTACTGCTGATGGCATGTAGCCATATTCATGACACTACAAGAAAAGTGGGTATAAAACACGGAACTTTTTGCGATGACTTGTATATCGTTGCAAAAAAGTGGTCTTTTGCGACGGCATATGAAGCCGTCTCAAATAATGTTTTCTGCGACAGCAGTTTCCCCATCGTTAATAAGCACAGAACAAAAAGTCACTTAGCTACGGAAGTATTAGTGACGACACTGTGTACCGTCGCAAAAAATATTTTTTTGAGACTGGTGAAATTTACCGTCGCAAATAGTGGACATTTGTGATGGGAATTCTCTGTCGCAAAAAAAAACCCTTAATAAAACGACATCATTTTATAAATGGATTTGATCATTGGTGACAGTTTTGCCATGCCGTCGCAAATAGTTTGAAATTTCATCTTCCTCCTTCAGCCGAAATGGCGCTCGATCAAATTCCCTAAAATCCCCAAAATCCCTAACACCTTTCTTCCTCAAAACCCCCAAATCCCTAACACCATTCTCCCTCAAAACCCCCAAAATCCCGAAATCCCCAAAATTCCTAAATTGAGTTTGTGTATCAAAATCATAGAGATGAGTTCGACGATGATCTCTCTCCGTCTCTCAACTAGCGACGACGGTGACGGCTAGCGGTGTTCGAGTTCACCAACGATCACAGTGACGACGGTGAGTGTTCACCGACGATATCTCTCTCGATGAGCGACGACGGCTAGCGGTGGTGCGGCGACGGCGTGTTACGATCTCTCTCTCTGAGCTCAGTCAGTACGTATGCTCTCTCTCTCTCTCTCTCTTTCGGAAGCCCACAGTAATTTATTTTGGTCACTCATCTTGTATAGAGATCAGGTGCGTTTCTCTCATTGCTATGATTCAAAACTGCAATATCTGATTACTCCATTTTTTGTTCTATATAAGTAATATCTGATTTTGATGTCTTTAGGTGCTTAGTGCCAAAGTCCCTTATGAACTGGAGAGGACTGTTTATTGGAGGGTATTCTATCAAGGTGCTGCATTTCCTACTATGGCTAGGGCTTTGTTATATGGTAAATTGCTTGTCATATTGAAAACAACTGACCCTTATAAATAATAAATAAATAATTAAAATGAAAGAAATAAGAAAAGTAATTCGGCTATCCCATAATTTAGTAATGTGATGTTTTTATTTTGTATGATTGGGAAGCATAAAATCAGCCAAAAAAAAAAAAAAAAAAACATGTAAAGGAAGTTAAATATGGAAGATTCAATTCAAAAAGTGAAGAACAAGTTTTTTAGTTCTTGCATAGTTGCATTTAGCAAGGGCTATCCTTATTTGAATAGGGTTTCTGGATTTTGCAGATGTTCATGGGTTATTGTTTGTTTATTATATCATGCATGTAGAGAGTCAGGAATCAAACTTGAGAGATGGATATTGCAAATAAAGAGTTGAAAGTGTTAGAGATTACTATGGCTGAAAAGTAAGGTAAGCATGGATCAGAGAGCATGGAAGTGTAAGCACAATGTGTGATGTGATGCATTGATGATCCAATCGGGGAGAGGAGCCCTCCTTTTATTAGAAAAAGGGTCTGAGATAACATGAAAATGTCGTACAATTTGTGTTGATATAAATCTCGTGTCACGGTTAGGTTAGGATTTTAGAGTTATATGATAAGGATTTTATTGCCTTGACTTTGTTGGGATGCTGCCCATTCTGACCAGCCAGGTCAAGCTGAAGCAATGCCCTCCTCCCCCATTGAGGGAAAGACATTCGTTGACACCTTGATGAACCTAAAACCAGGAGGGAGGTTTGAGTTGTTCTTTCCTACCATTTTTTTGTTTGAATTAATACCAAACAAATCACAAGCAAGAAAGGATAACAATATGGGTTCTAACCCTAGCCAAAAAGTAAAAATAAAAATATGGGTTAGGTCTAGAAAATAAAAGGACAATATGGGTTCCAATAATTAGGTAGTTCTCCAATCCTTGATTAGCTAGTGAGAGAGGAAAGAGAAGAGAGGAGAGAGAGGCTTAGGGGAGAGACAAAAGAAAGGGAGAGTGTTTGAAATGTTTGAAAGGAGAGGGCTAGGCATTTTATTTGAGAGGGTTTTTTTTGTCATATAGTTGGATTACATCACATGGATTTTGGCTTTTTCTTGACTTTGCATAGCTCATTTACAATTGCTCATGATACTTTCTTGTGGTTGTAGATTATGTATCAGATATTCCATTTGGGTTTATATGAATTTATTAGCACTATGAGTAAACATAGTAGTTTTAAGAAAAAGCATTCCTTTAGGGCCGTTTATGATTTCATATAATTACCAAAATTAATGGGGTATATGTTAATTTTTTTTGGGGTCTAATTTGGTTGAAAGAAAGAATATAGTTTTATGAATTATGAATAGATATTGGTAGAAGAAATTCTAAACTATTAAAAAGAAGAAAAGAAAAAAGAAAAAAGTGGGCAATCTGACTTGTTCTTTATTGGGTTGCAAGAATAAAATGTGTTAACCTAGTAGGTGATCTAAGATCATTAATTTTGCCAACTTTGTATGGTGAGGATTTTTATTATAGTTGCCATGAAAGATTGACTATATGACTAATTATTACTAATTTTGCCATTCTTTCTCTATCTGTCTCTCTCATAATCCTATATCATTATGACCCTTACATTTGTTGTAATTATATTTTTTTCTAGGGCATATTTGTTTTGCATGTGAGATGTATATCTCCCAGTAAGTTTGTCTGAAGAAAATTAATGGTGGAAAACACATATGCATGTGGAAAATGACTGGCATTTAAATATATTTATATATATATATTGTTGACAAGATTACAAAAGAAGTGAAGTGTGCATTTGAGGGAAGTACAGATGATGGATAAGAGTTGGATTGATTTGCCAAATAGGATGTCGAGGGAATACATTAATGGGATTGATCAATTCCTTGTGTTTACCTACACCAATAGGGATGAAGGTTTGATGATTAGTTGTCCGTGTAGAAAATGTGAGAATCGATACCATCTTGTACGAGAGGGTATACGGAAGCATCTGATTTTGAATGGTTTTTTAAAAAAGTACAAACATTGGATTAATCATGGGGAATCTTACGTATCTCTGCATGGTAATCAAGAAAATGAAACATTGGCTAATTTAGACATTGGGGACGATATTGTTGGAATGATACAAGGGGCTATGGGAAATCCACAAGTCGGTACAAGTGTTGAGGGTAATGAACCACAGGGGCCTGATCCCCATGCATCTGAACCCCAGCTCAGTCCAAATACAGAGACTGCAAAGTATTTCAAACTTCTTCAACATGCACAAAGTGAATTATATTCGGGTTGTCAGAAGTTCACATCTTTGTCATTCATTGTTCAACTTCTATATCTGAAGGTGCTTAATCAGTGGATAGACAAGTCTGTTGACATGTTTCTTGAGTTATTAAATGAGGCGCTCCCGTTGGGTGTGAAACTCCCAGACTCATATTATAAAGCTCAAAAGGTCACAACAGATTTGGGCTTCACGTATAAGACGTGGGATGCATGTCCCAACAGTTGCATGTTGTTTCGAAACGAGGACGCCAATCTTGATAAATGTGTCCTATGCAACAGTTCAAGATGGAAATCAAATAGTGATGGTGGTTCAAATGGTCCTAACAACGGTGGCAAACAAATAGCTGCAAAACAAATGAGGTATTTTCCTTTAAAGCCAAGGTTGCAGAGGTTGTTTATGTCATCCAAGACGGCTGAGTTAATGAGATGGCATGCAGAGGAACAAACTGATGACGGTGTCTTTAGGCATCCTGCAGACTCCCTTGCATGGAAAGATTTTGACCGTCGGAATATTGACTTTAGTAATGATTGCTGAAGTGTAAGGCTTGGCTTAGCATCTGATGGTTTTAACCCATTCAGGACGATTAACATAGTTCATAGCACTTGGCCTGTTGTACTCATTCCATACAACTTGCCGCCATGGATGTGCATGAAGCAATCATTTCTAATTTTATCCGTGCTTATTGACGGCCCGAAATGACCTGGTGACAAGATTGATGTGTATATGCAACCGTTGATTGAGGAGTTGAAAGAACTATGGAATGACGGTGTCTCCACATTTGATGCATCAACAAATCAAATGTTTCAAATGCATTCAGCTTTACTGTGGACAATTAGTGATTTTCCTACATATGCAAACTTGTCAAGATGGAGCACTAAAGGCAAATATGCATGCCTTTATTACAATAGGGAAACTACATCATGTTGGTTGAAGCATAGTAGGAAACAATCATACTTGGGTCATCGTAGATTTTTACCTAGTGGCTATAAATTTCGAAACGATAAAGTATCATTTGATGGTAGTCGGGAAGTCAGATTCAAACCAAAATTGTTGTCTGGAACTGAGATGCTGCTACAGTTAGAATCTGAGGGTATTTTAACCCAATACAAGAGGGATGACCTTAAGGAGAGGCATAGGCGACAAGTAGAGAAGGAGAAAGTTAGACATCGCACCCATAGTTGGAAGAAGAAGAGTATCTTTTATGAACTGCCATATTGGGAGCACAATCTAATAAGACACAACCTGGATGTGATGCATATAGAGAAGAATGTTTGTGACAATGTGTTGTGGACAATATTAGGGGTTGTAGGAAAATCGAAGGATCGTGTTAATGCTCAGCGTGATTTACAAGAAATGAATATTAGAGAACCCCTACATTTGCAGTTAAGAGGGTCGAATAAAGCTTATTTACCACCAGCACAATTCACGATGACCAAGGATGAGAAAGATTTGTTCTTGAAAGTATTGAAAGAAGTTAGAGTTCCCAACGGGTATTCATCCAATATATCGCGTTATGTGCGCTTACGTGATAGAAGTATTGGTGGTCTGAAGAGCCACGATAGTCACATTCTAATGCAACAACTAATTCCATTGGTTGTTCGAAGATCATTACAGAAGAATGTAATTGAACCTTTGATTGAATTGAGTAATTTCTTTAGACAATTGTGTTCCCAAGTGAATCGTGTAACGGATTTGCAATATATTCAAGATCGTATCGCCGTAACACTTTGTTATCTAGAGAAAATATTTCCTCCTACTTTTTTTGATATAATGGAGCACTTGCCTATACATCTAGCTGATGAAGCATTATTGGGTGGAGCGATTTAGTTTCGATGGATGTATCCAATTGAGAGGTATCTTCTTACTTTGAAGCAATATGTGCGTAATAAAGCTCATCCAGAAGGTTCAATTGCTAAAGGATATCTTATGGAAGAATGCATGAATTTTTGTACACAATATCTCAATGATGTGGAAACCAAATCTAATCGACCCGTGAGGAACTACAGTGGTGATGATAATCTGGGTCGTACTGTTGGTGAAAGCACAAGCTTTTACCTTGAAAATACTTCTTGGGTACAAACTCATCGGTATGTCTTATTCAATACAAGCGCGGTTCAACCATTCATAAAGTAAGTTATGTCACTCACTTAATATTTTATTATGTTTTATTGAATTTTGAACCAATTTTTTTTTTTTTTTGATAAAATTTCAATCTACACAGCAAACACCTTGAAGTAGTTAAGGTCAAAATGCCTCGTGTTGACGATCATCAGCTTCGGCATGAACATTTTGAAACTTTTCACATTTGGTTCAAGGAACATGTATGTATTTAAATCTACAGATTCTATTTACCTAAGTCGAACTATATTTTAAATTTTACAATTTTTTTTTTTAAATAGGTTCGAACTTTGTGAAGGACTAGTGATGTCACATTTTCTGAAGAGATTATTGTATTGGCAAATGGTCCTCATAACCTGGCAAGGAGGTTCAACGGGTATATATTGAATGGATTTTTGTATCAAGTAAATGCCATGGATGACTGTCGAGCCAGAATTCGAGGTGTTGACGCCCCAAAATCACCAAACGGCGTCGGTTTAGCACGAAACTTGGCACATACGACCGCCTAGGCACGAGAGACTTGTAGGAGAAGATGGGACTCGAATCGGGTTCCCGGATTGGGAGTTAGAGTTGGATTTCACTTCAGGCAAACTAGTTCCTTAAGAAACTTGAATTCAAGGTGTTAACGCCCAAAAATCACCAAACGACGTCGGTTTAGCACAAAACTTGGCACACACGACCACCTAGGCACGAGAGACTTGTGGGAGAAGACGGGACTCAAATTGGGTTCTCGGTTTGGGAGTTAGAGTCGGATGTCACTCTAGGCAAACTAGTTCTTTAAGAAACTTGAATTTGAGGTGTTAGCGCCCCAAAATCACCAAACGGCATTGGTTTAGCACGAAACTTGGTACACACAACCGCCTAATCACGAGAGACTTTTGAGAGAAGACGGGACTCGAATCGGGCTCCCGGTTTGGGAGTTAAAGTCGGATTTCACTCTAGGCAAACTAGTTCCTTAAGAAACTTGAATTCGAGGCATTGACGCCCCAAAATTACCAAACGGCATCGGTTTAGCACGAAACTTGGCACACACGACCGCCTAGGCATGAGAGACTTGTGGGAGAAGATGGGACTTGAATCAGGTTCTCGAAGTGGGAGTTAGAGTTGGATTTCACTTTAGGCAAACTAGTTCCTTAAGAAACTTGAATTCGAGGTATTAACACCCCAAAATCACCAAACGACGTCGGTTTAACACAAAACTTGGCACACATGACCACCTAGGCACGAGAGGCTAGTGGGAGAAAACGGGGCTCGAATCGGGTTCCCGGTTTGGGAGTTAGAGTCGGATATCACTCCAGGCAAACTAGTCCCTTAAGAAACTTGAATTCGAGGTATTGACGCCCCAAAATCACCAAACGGCGTCGGTTTAGCATGAAACTTGGCACACACTACCGCCTAGGCATGAGAGACTTGTAGGAGAAGACGGGACTCGAATCGGGTTCCCGGATTAGGAGTTAGAGCCGAATTTCACTTTAGGCAAACTAGTTCCTTAAGAAACTTGAATTCGAGGTGTTAACGCCTCAAAATCACCAAACGATGTCGGTTTAGCACGAAACTTGGCACACACAACCGCCTAGGCATGAGAGACTTGTGGGAGAAGACGGGGCTCGAATCGGGTTCCTGGTTTGGGAGTTAGAGTCGGATATCACTCTAGGCAAACTAGTTCTTTAAGAAACTTGAATTCGAGGTGTTGACGCCCCAAAATCGCCAAACGGTGTCGGTTTAGCACGAAACTTGGCACACATGACTTCCTAGGCACGAGAGACTTGTGGGAGAAGACAGGACTCCAATCGGGTTTCCGGTTTGGGAGTTAGGGCCAGATTTTTGTCTAGCCAAAATTATTTACTAAACTATCTTTGTAATTATATAGTAGTTAATTTTTTTTAATGTTTTTTTGTAATTAAAATATTAACACATAATTATATTGTCATTAATTATTTTTATTTTGTTATTTTCAGATATTTCCTGAGTAGCAGTTTGCTTCTTGTGGAATGTAGGCGTGTGAAGATTACGACTAACTTTTGTTTTTGTAACCCACGGAAGAATGATGATGAAAACTTTTGTTTTTTATTTACGTTATTTAGATTTGTGAACAACATTATGTATGTATTATGCAACATTATGTAGTGTGATAATTTTGCTGATGTGTTGTTATGAATGGAAGAATATTTTAATTATAGATGAATTTTTATTTATATACTGGACTTTTTATATTATTATGTAATTATTGGTTTCTTTTTTAGTTATTTTTCATTTAATACATGTCATTTTCATATTTTTAATAATTTTATTGCATTTTTTTTTTGTTGAGACGGCACCACACACACCGTCTCAAAAAGAAAAATAGAACTAGGTTTTTTTGCGACGGCAGTAATGCTGTCGCAAAAGATAGTGGCATTAGTTGAAATAGAAGCCTTGTAGCGACGGTATTATTTGCCGTTGCCAATAATATTTTAGCGACGGCATCAAGTGCTGTCTCAAATAACTCTTTAGTGACGGTATTTTTGCTGTCGCAAATAACCCTTTTACCGACGGCAACACAGTGCCGTCTTAAAAAATCTCAGATTTTCACGTATTAATGCCGACAGAATTTTGCCGTCGCAAAAAGGCATTTATGTCGTTGGAAAAAAAAAGGCGACGGTGTTACACCGTTGCTAAAACCTTTTTGCAACCCTCTTTGTTGCGACCCCCCACTTGTCGTCGCTAAAAGCCACTTGCCGACGCAAAAAACCTTTTGAGACGGCGTTTTGGGTATTTGCGACGGCATTTTGCCGTCGCAAAAAAGCAAATTTTTTGTAGTGTGATTACAAATATATATTTTTTAAGTTGGTTTCATGTTACTGTATGATAGCATGTAAATTAGTTTGCTAATTCATGGGGATGAATTAGTTATAAATGTTATTGGTACCTCATTTTAATGATTAAGTGTTAAATAGGATTATTTTAAGAAAATAATGCCTATGGCCCTACATTGTTAGTAAATAAAAATTTTTGATTAATTGAGATTTAAATGATACCAAAAGGGTCGGTTGTGTTTTAATTAATTAGTTTGTTTTATTTATTTTGTGAAAATTATAGGCGTGACTAGTGGGAGTGTTAGTTAAAATGAAGGCATAATCTTACATGTTTATGCTATGTATCTAAATAATGGTTTGCACTTAGACAAATACTATATGGTAACCAAAAGGTGTCATATGAGTTGATTTGGAGGCCAAAAGAAAAATTGGGAGTCATAAATAAATTTAATTTTTCTAAAAGAAAAAAGAAAAATGATAACATGAGATGATATTATGATGGGCAATAGCTACCCACCCATTCAAGGTATGTTCATTTATTTCAAAATAAATTTTTGTACATGTAGGATTGGTTTTCCAATGCTCACTATGAATGTTTTAAATAGAAGTGTTATATTTGTAGGGTTATAAATTGTTTATGATTATTTGAATGATAGTTCTAGTGAACATTACCATAGTAGATTCAAAATCCCGCATCCTATGGATTCATATACAATGCAATACTTATATTCTTCGGACACATGTTTTAATTTTTAATTTTCTAACATATGCAGTTCAAAATGACCAACTTCAATCCTTTGTCTAAAATTTCTTGATGATAATCGTTTGACTAGACCAAACTGTGTGGATTGGAAGAAAAATTTAACAATTGTCCTCACTGTTGAAAAACTGAACCATACCCTAACCACTGATCCACCTGCGCTCCTTAGGATGGATACCACCGATGAACAACATGAGGCTGCTAGGAAATGGCATGAGGCGGATGATATTGCAAAATGCTACATATTGGCCTCAATGACCAATGTGTTGCAAAAGCAACATGAGGGTGTTTCTACTACAAAAGATATGATGGTTAATTTGAAAGAAATGTTTGGAGAACAGAGCAAAAGTGCACGCCAAATTGCCATGAAATGTTAGATGTCCACCAAAATGGTAAAAGGTGCTCCAGTACGGGAACATATTCTGAAAATGATATCTTTCATTAACATACTGGAAACTTTGGGTGCATATATTGATGGTGAAACTAAAATTGATGCGATCCTTTCATCTTTTCCAGATTCTTATAATCAGTTTATTTTGAATTACAATATGAATAATATGATTGTTACCCCATCAGAGTTGCTCAATATGTTGCAAGCAGCAGAGGAGGATCTTATTAAAAAGAGCCAACCCACTATGATGATGGGTGAGAATGAAGGTTCTAGAAAATTCAAGCCTAAGGGCAAGAATAATTTTAATAAGAAACCTATGGGCTCTAAATTCTCTAGAAAAACACAAGGTGTTTTTAAAAAGGGCATAGATAAAAAGAAAAGCAACGGAAATTGTTTCCACTGCGGAAAGCCTGGCCATTGGAAGAGAAATTGCCGTCATTATATGGCAACATTGAAAAAGGACAAACCTTCGGAAGGTATGTTAAATTTGTTTGTTATTGAAACCAATTTATTGATTGGTCCTCCTAATGCTTGGTGTGTAGACTCTGGTGTGACCTTACATACTTGCAATATGTTGCAGCGGTTCAAGGAGATCAGAAGGCTTAAGGAATGGGATGATAATAAAGTTGGGAACAAGTGCAATAGTTGCTACAGTTTCCATAGGAACTTTTATTTGGAATTATCATTTAATAGGACTCTAGTTTTAGAAGATTGTCTATTTGTGCCAGACATTCGTAGAAATTTAATTTCTGTTTCAAAGTTAATTTTGTTGGGATATTGTTTTTCCTTTTCTTCGAAAGTTGTTATTAAGCACAATGACAAATTTGTGGTTTCTGGCATTTTAATAGATGGTGAAAAATCTAGAAACCCTAGATGTTGATTTGTGATTATGTACCAATTTTAAGCAAAATATAACAATCCCAATCAAACAATCAAGAGAAAGAGACACAAAGATTTTACGTGGAAAAACCACAATTGGACACCTTCCAATTATGATAAAAAAACCACGGGCAACTGCCACAAGACAATCCACTAAGAAGATTTAAAGGAATAACACAGGTATCACTCTCAATTATCTAGCGAATCCACAACGCCTAATTGAACCAACCTCTATGTGCCTCTTCCAACCCCATCTTCACCATGGAATTGTCTTTCTGATGAGCCACTCCGGATTCCACCAAAGCTTCAGGCTCGAATTCTTCAGAATCCACAACTGAAGAACAACTCTCTCTTTTGTGTATAACAAACAAACCTTTGATGTACTCTCTTTAAACCATGAGTTGAATACTCAATAAAACATCAAAGAAAAAATAACAAAATATCTCCAGATATAGACCTTTAAGAACCAAAAAGAAGATCTGGAGAGATTCAATGAATGAATCAATGAATAGCCTAGACTTGGGAGAAACCCAACTATTTATAGAAAACCAAAACAATCCTAGTTGGGAAAGAAAACCAACTTCTTGTAGAAAACCAACTTCTTGCAGAACTCCAAAGTAATCCTGTTTTTGAAGGAAACCAACTTCTTAAAGAATTCTTGTTACAACCTTGGTTTTGATCCATGGAATTTGACAACAAAAGGACCTAACAGATGGTCTTTATTTTATTAGTCCCATTGATAATTCTATTAATTGTGTTGAGAATGATATATCCACCGGTATGTTACCCCTTAAAAGAAAAAAGGATGTTAATCAAACTTACATGTGGCACTTGAAACCTGGTTATGTCAATTTAGAATGTCCAAATAGATTGGTCAAGGATGGGCCTTTAGATTTTTTGAAAATTGAGCTTTATCCAATTTGTGAGCCCTGCTTACAAGGAAAAATGACTAAAATTCCATTTCTAGGAAAAGGAATTAGAGCCACAAAAGATTTGAGATTAATACACAGATGTTTGTGGTCTAATAAATCACATGGCAAGAGGTGGTTTTTACTATTTCATTACATTCACCGATGATTATTCTAGGTATGGTTATTTGTACCTAATCAAACATAACTCTGAATCCTTTGAAAAGTTCAAGAAATTTTGTAGTGAAGTAGAAAAGCAACTTGGAAAAAGCATCAAAGCTCTTTGATCAGATTGTGAGTAAGAATACCTTTTAGATGATTTTCGAAATTATTTAAAAAAGAATGGTATCATATCTCAATTAATCCCTACGGGCACACCACAAAATAATGGGGTGGCTAAAAGAAGAAATAGAACCTTATTAGATATGGTTCGTTCAATGATGAGCATGTCAGAACTGCTAATTTCCTTTTCGGGATTTACATTAAAAACTGCTATTTATTTGTTAAATAGAGTTCCTACTAAACCAGTTCCTAAAACTCCATATGAATTATGGACTAGGAAAAAGCCTAGTCTAAAGCATATTAGGATATGGGGTTGTCCAGTACATATGAAAAAGCAAAATGTTGATAAACTGGAATTGAGAATTGATAGATGCATTTTCATTGGATATCCTAAGATGGCATTTGGTTACTATTTTTATAATCCTAAAGAACAAAAAATTATTGTTAGCAGAAATACTATTTTTTTAGAAGATGGTTATATTTTCAAAGAAAATAGAACAAGAATTGTTCTTAAAGAAGTAATTGACATTTCAATGGATAGGGCACGTAGTCAAAGTGAAGGACAAATAAGTAAGTCCACTGAACCAATTGTTGCACAAGAACCTTGGTGTGGTAAAAGGATCATTAGACCTCTAGTTAAGTTATCACTATTAAATGAGATTTATTAGATGGAATCAGAATTGTCTGATGATGATCCATTTACATACGAAGAGACAATTAAAGACAAAGATGCTGGGCATTGGCAAAACGCCATGGAATCTGAAATGGACTCAATGTATTCTAATAAGGTTTGGACCTTAGTAGGTATTAAACCCATAGGTTGCAAATGGGTATATAAAAGAAAATTAGGACCCAATGGAAAGGCAGGGACCTACAAAGCAAGACTAGTGGCAAAAGAGTATAACCAAAAGCTTGGTAATGATTATAAAGAAACTTTTTCGCCAATAGCCATGCTAAAGTCCATAAGGATTCTTTTGTCAATTGCTACACACTATGATTTTGAAATTTGGCAAATGGATGTTAAAACTGCATTCTTGAATGGCTATATTCAAGAAGAAATTAATATGTTGAAAAATCTTAAAGTTCCCGAGATATTGATTTGTGATTATGTATCTATTTTAAATAGTAAATAACAATCCTAATCAAATAATCAAAAGACAAATTGACATAACGATTTAACATGAAAAAAATCACAATTGGAGAGCCTTCAATTGTGATAAAAAAAAAAAAATCATAGGCAAAAGCCACAAAACAATCCACTAAAAAGATAAAAAGGAATTACACAAGTATACCATCAATTAGCTAGTGAATCCACGCCCGAATTGAACTCACCCCTATGTGCCTTTTCCACCATCGTCTTCACCTTAGAATTGTCTTGCCTAAGATGAGCCACTCCGGAATCCACCAAAACTTCAGGCTCAAGTTCCATGGAATCCACTAAAGAACAACTCTCTCTTTCGTGAATAAAAGAAAATAAACAAACCCTTGATGATATTGATATGAAATTGATCCATCGATTACTCTTAAACCATCAAGGAAATACTCAGAAAGCACCCTCCAATATAAAACATTTTATATCTTGTTCCTCTCTAAAAATCTAGACGACTCTAATCCTAGAAACAGCGAACAACGCACTTTATAGAAAATAGGATCGCGCAAACTGCTCGAGCAGTGTGACTAAAGGCGATGTGTCACGACCCAAACCTGCCCTTATAGGTTCAGCGTCGTAACCAGCCAATAATCCTAGGATTACCAAAGGCCTCTGACCTGAATATCAAAATAATAGAGGGGCTGCGGAAGCAAATATAGAAACATACATAGTCCATAGAGCTGTGCAGACGTACATGGGACAGAAATTTTAAACTTAATTATACAGATAAGATGTATAAATCTTGTATCATCTTACAGGTAGTGTCGTAAGGGACTTAGCCCAATGTACACATAACCAAAACAAAGCAAAAACATCATTGTACATGATCCAAAAACATTTTATTTCTACAACTGGGAACCTCTCCAAGAGGCATAACAGTTGGCTGACATGACTCTGAGACTACAGGTCATCAACTCTGAGCTTGGTCACGCGCCTAGTCACCGACATACATATAATAAATAGTGAGCGAAAGTTCAGTGAATAATAACAAAGTAAAGGTTTTAACTGAATGATGCCCATAACAGATATAGCTTTCAATTCTCTTTTCAAAACAAAAACATAAGCATATTTATATCAGAAACAGAGTCATAATCATATTCATATCATGCGTGGTACATCCATTAGCATTAACATATCTCTTTGGTCAGGAGTTCCGTAATGGAACCTCCGTTATCGGGTAACATATCTGATACATGGGCCATGGTATTGTCTCCCCTGGGCAAGGGCCTAGACCACGGTATTGTTTTTCCCGGGCGAGGGCCTCATGACCATAAGCCACAGTATTATTTCCCCTCGGCGAGGGCCTCTGCTAAGGATACCACATATACATTTCAAAGAATTAGATTATCATTCATGTAATCACAAAATAGCCTTTTGTATCATTCGGAAACAGTTTATATCATATAATGGTCAGAAAGTACTTCATATTGAACATAGCTTTACTAAGTTATTGTTCACAAATAATTTCACAAATAGCTTCGATAGCAAACCAATGGACCAATAGCTCACGGCGTGTGACCTACACAAACATAACAGATACACATATTGAAACACACAATTAGATAGTACTTATTCTTAGTGTGCTTCTAAGCCTTAGCCTCATTATCATGTCTTAATCATGGCCTATGAATGCCTAGGATGCAATGAGGATACCAAAACATACTGTTCAACAGTTAGCCAAAATTGCTAAAAACAGGGTCCTTGCTCGAGTGCAACTTCCTTCGCTCGAGCGAAGGGTAAAAAATGTGAGTGCTTGCTCGAGCGCAACTTTCTTCACTCGAGTGGTTTGTAAACTCTGCAAAAGTACTGGTTGTGTGATTTATTTGCTCGACGCATGCTCAACGGTCGCTCAAGCATGTGACTAAGGTCTTCGCTTGAGTGCAACTCTTGTCGCTCGAGTGGTCTACAAAATGTGTAAACTTCTAGGAGCATGCATTTTATGCTCGAGCCAACTTTTGGTCGCTCGAACGGAAGTACAACATATTGAGTGGTCGCTCGAGCATAGGGGAGAGGCAACATTCTGGAATTTCCAGATTTGCTCCCAAGCTCAAAACTTGATTTCAAAGTTGCAAATCATGGTCTTTTGGGCCAAAAACTAAAAGAAACTAGTGTAAACTTGCAAAACATGATGAATTCAAAAATCATTTTGCAAAATCAAGGCCCAAAGCATGCCAATTCTTCCAAATTCAAACTTGAACTATGAAAACAATACATGAACTTAACATGCAAGTATTTTCTTGACTTCAAAGCTTCCAAAACATGATCAAATGAGGTGTTTAACTCAAAGGCATGTTAGAATAAGACCAAAATATGGGCATGCAAAGGGAAATTCTTTGAAATCGGCTTCCCAATGCCATGAACTATGCATGCATGCATGGTTTGAGTTACAATTCTATAATTCTAGCTTAATTCTCATGTCATTCCACCTCTTTCACTTGAATTCTTACATGAACTAACTCAATTATACAACTACGGGTTGGATTTCTTACCTTAGGTGCTTAATGGTGTTCTAGAGGTCCTTGAGATTCCAAATCCAAACCTTCAATCCAATCCTTGAGATTCCAACTCTTGAGTTCAAACTCTCTCTAGGCTTCCCTCTTTCATTTCTAGGTTTTTGCTCTCAAGGAAAAATGCACTCTAGGGCCCACTTATCATTAAACCATTAAATAAAAAAACACATACATTATTTAAAAAAAAAAAATTATATAATATAAATAATATATATCAAAAAAAAAAAAAAAACATAATAATAGCCCCCCTTTACACTTACATCTCTCCCAACACTTGGTACAAATACATGAGTTCTAACTTCAAAAAAAAAAAAAAGCCTAGCTTGAAATGTTTACATAGTTCAAATAAAGCAAATAAAGCAAATAGAAAAATACCCAAGCATATAAATTAACTAAAGCATTAGCATTTTGATACATAGTTAACACAAGATAATCAATTTCCCATTTTTATCATTAATGTTACATGAATGAAGCTCAAAAAACCACAACACTACCTTACTTCCAATGTATGTACATTACAATGATGTATATCATCAACAACACAAATAATATTTATTATTATCAATAAACACACATATGAATGATGCTAAACAATGTATATGCAACACAATCAATACTTGACATATACAACACATGATAAACAATTATTCTAGACAAGAAACAAATACACAACAATTATAATTCCACATTTCTCAATGGTAAGTATTTAAACCAACCCAATACATCATTAAATTACTAAATTCCAAAATCCTATAACCCAAAATAAGGAATCAAAGGACAACACAACAATAATAAGCTTATGCCTTATATAAGCTCAAATAGAAAGGCTTAATTAATGGTTAATCAATTGACATTAATTATTCTAATTTAATTCGTTCTGAATCAAATTTTAAGCTAACCTACCATAAAATTCTAAAAATTTCAATTAACACATAAACCAAGTCAATTTCATGATCGGATGCCAATAAGGCTTTCAATTCACATAACGTAACAAAACACAAATAAATATTCCTACGCAAAACAGATAGAAACTCATATAGCACATACCACATGCAATTAATGCAAATTTTCACCTTAATTTCTTATTAGGCATTCTTAATCATGGTTTAACAGTTAATCATAGGTTAGGGTTGTTACATGGTGCGAAACATATAGGTTAACTGGCCAAGCGCAACTTTCACCGCTCAAGCAGTAAAACTTTCTTCCTAGAAGTTCAGGCGCTCTGCAAAAATACTAGATGATCTGTTTCTTCCTAGAAGTTTTATACTTAGCATGATTTTAAAATTAAACTATGGTTTGTAAGTTATTTAATATATTGGCATTTAATTTTGATTTATACCTTTACTTTTGACATTAAATGTTAATTGTAGATTGAACGTTAACAAATTAAACTATTTAATTAATTTTTATATTACTCTAAATTAAAAATAAATATTCTTTTACAAGCGTACGAAACCATATCCATATCCTATTTTTTTTTGAATTTTACCATATCAACATACCCTTATCATACCAATACCAATATTTATAATCCTAACCGTGTTTCATAGCAAATTATCAACTTCCTCAAAAGATATATTTTTCTAGTGATAAGATGAAATTCTTAGGGTACACAATAATTCCAAGTTCCAAAGATTTAAAAAAAAAAAAAAAAATCAATGAAAGAAGTTGATAATATAGCATTAACATTCTTAGATGATAGTGGTCTACGAACTGATAATTTATAAAATCTTGTCCTCTATCAAATTTCGGGCCTTGAAGTCATAAAGCTTAAGCATATACTCGAAGAAAAACACACACACACACACACACAGACACCACCATCAAAGCATATGGGTGTGAGGGTGTAGTGTGAGGCGATTGGTTCACTTGGTGAAGGTTGATCCCACACAAACCGAAAAAAATGCAGCTATTACTGCATTGCTGAATCCAACCACATACAAAGCCACAAAATAAAGAATCATAACCATTAACACAAGAAGGTAATAGGAAATTGCAATTATACAGATGAGTTGATCTCAGTCATTCTAACTAAACATTTTAGTAAAAAAATTACTATAAGTTATCACATCACTCTCTCTATTTTCTGCACATTTTTTTGTAAAAAACTATAAAGTTACTAAAATATCATATTCTCAAATGAAGCCTAAATGTAACAAAATTATATTATTCCCTAAACAATGCCTCCTCTCTCAAGCCTTGAGTTCTCCACCTCCAATTGTCAATTGTTGAACAGTTTCAACCCAACAGTGCAAGCCTAAAATTATAACCCAAAAAATTTAATCATCATCACGAATAATTTAACTACAAATAGTAGCGAGAAAGGTGAGTAGAGAAAAATTGAAAAAATAAACAAATCTAGATTATTGTGTTCATCATTTACAAAGCATATTTAATATTATAATTAATAGCATAATGAAAGCACCATTTAGAAAAGTTGCATTCATGGTTTAATAGAAAAACTAAGGCTACCATCCATGTGTAATTGTGTTTTATACATCTTTAATTATTTGCTTGAAATCATAAAGTTTTACTTGATTCCATTATAATTCAAAGAACTACATAATGAATAACCAAAATAATTTGAAAAATAAAAAAAATGGGGAAATTACAAAAAAAAAAAAAAAAAACCCAAGGTTTAGCAGCTTTTTCAAATTAAACCCCAGGTTTCCAATTTGGACAATTTGTACCCTATCATTCCACCTGTGTTGCAATCCAATCCGCCCGTCTATCTCCGTCTATATTAGTTAACGAAAGACTGATTTTGGGTGCCAAAATTGTCTTAATCTTCGCGATTTAGGGCAAAAGACACCCCTCCATTGCGATTTACGGCTCCATGTAACCCACCTGGTGTGATCGGTGATTCATCCCGTGATTGAAGCCACGCATCGAAGGAAGACAGCAATTTCGTAGTTGATTTTCCAAAAAGCTTTGGACTCTGAGATAGAGGTAAGAAATGGGTTGATTTTTGGTTGTTTTATAAGGGTTTTTTGAGTTCTTTTTTCTCCATTGTTGACCTTTTTTTTTTCTCCATTGTTGACCTTCTTTTTCTCTCCATAGTCATCCAAACTATTTTCTATTCCATAAAAGTGAAAGACAAAAACGAGTAAAGGTAATAGTTGGGGTAGAAATAATTGGGGTGAGTTGACTCGTTGCAGCTGTGGGTCAAGAGTGAATATCAGAACTTTGTGGACTCATGCTAATCCTGCTAGGAGGTTTTTGGGTTGTTCTAATTATGGAGTAACTGTATACAATTTTTCAGTAAAGTTAGTTAGCAATTTTTTAGTATTTATAGAAAAAATTTCAGTATTTTCAATAATGACATGAACACTTGCGCAACTTTGTTTATGTTTGTTTGCAATTACAAAAAAATGGGGTTTGTGGTTTCTTTTCCTGGCATGATCCACCCACATGTGCTCATGGTAGACAAGTTTTACCAAAGTTGGAGGATAAGGTTGCAGCACTAGAAGAATTTGTCAATGAGATTGCAAAATTAGAGGATGCTGTTCAATGTTATCGTGCACGATAGAAGTGGCTTGTCATTGCCTTGATTGCTACATTGCTTATGAATGGACTGTTTGTACTCCAAGATATTTGAAGGAAAACTTGTGTTTAGGCTTGCTATGTAATTGATAATATCTGTTTTGGCTGGGTGCATTACTTCCACAATGTGTAATGCTTTTGCTGAACAATGGCAATGTCAATTGTGTTTGGTTTGAAATGGTGAAATGGTTTGTTATCAATTGCAATTGCAATGCTTTTGTTTTGTAATTGTGAAATGTAAATAAAATGTTTGGTTTGAAATGGTTTGTGCAATGCTTTGTTTTGTAATTGCAATGCTTTTGTTATCAATTGGTGAAATGGTTTTGTTTTGTAATAGTGAAATGGTTTGGATGTGTTTGTCCCTAGCTTCAACATGTTGTCCCTACATTCATGTACAATGATAATAACCATACAAGCATGATTAAAATTGAAGCCAACCAATTGAAGCAAAAACCTGGTTTCACATAACCATAAGAACCACAACAAAGCAAGCATAACAAGCTGTTATTTTCCCACATGAACTTAGAACATAATTCAAGCCAACCAAACATTGGGGTTTGAACCATTCAACCATTGAAGTATAATAACCATACAAGCATTGTTCAAGGTTTCATAACCCATATGTACAGCATAATTGTTCAAAAATCCTATTTTAATTACAAAAGTGGTGAGTAAGGTAAGATTAACCATGAACATTGCAAAAACCCCATGAATATTGCAAAAACCCTATTTTAATTACAAAAGTGTTCAAAACCACTTGTTTACACTAGACTGGCTGCCTATTGCTTGCTTCTTGCCTATGTCTGTTGCTGCTGATGTTGTCCTTTTCCTTGGTTGCCCATCAGTTGATTCTTCAACACCACTTACTGCTGCTGGCCTCTTCCTAGATTGGCAACCATCAGCTAGTGCTTGGCTGCTCCCATCTTCTCCAAATAATGCAGCTGTCCTAAAGCCCATGAATGTCTGCAAAAGAAGTTTGTAGTTAGTAACATTTATTATTTATTACTAAAATAATGTTTATTTACTTTCATTCAATGGAATACTTACACTACTATTGGATTTCCCAGAAGGTCCACTTTTCTTTCCTTTCAATGGACCATTGCAAGTCCTTTGATTGTGACCATAACAACCACATTTAGAGCATTTTAGGGTAGACTGCCTCCTCTGCAACTTGTATGGATTCTTAGGTTCATTTGGGTCCCGAACTCTATGTTTGGAAGGCCTACCAGTTCATCTTTTAAGCTTGGGAGGTAGAAGGGGGTCACACCCTGTTTTAGGCCATAGATCTGGCCCATCAATTGGATTAATCAATGGGTCATAAGTCCTCAAATAAGTTTCCTTGTTGAAATATGCATGAACATAATTTTCAACTCTCTCTTTCTGAAAAAATATAGCAGCTATCCCATGGGGACAAGGGATTCTAGGGAGGTTCCACTTGAAGCATGTGTATGTTCTATTCTTTAAGTTCACTACATACCCATCCCCTCCATGTCTTACTTCAAACTCAATACCTCCTGACCATGTAGGTATCCATACTCTGGACTTCAATTTTCTCTTTTCAACTTTGCATTGTATCTTTCCACAAATGGGCCCTTTGTACTTCAGCATGTTGTCCCTACATATATGTATCCTCGCCATAACTCATTTCGTTATTCTCAATAAAATAGCCATTGTGATGTATCAGAACTTTAACAAAAGTTGCCATTACTGCATCCATACATGTCATGACCTGAACCCACCCCTAAAAGTTTGGATCATAACCAGCCAGTAATCCGTGGGTTACCGAAGGCCTCAAACGAACATACAAAATATTTATGTTAATGGGGCCATAACGGAAGCATAAAATAAGAAGGAGTCCATTGAGCTGTGCATACATGCCATGATCAGAAACATATATATTATATCTCACATTACACTTCATAACATATGCCATAACGTTTACACACATACATTATATATATACATAACCCAGGAGCAAAACTTATAACATCATAGACTATACAAAACCCAAGCTTCTCAAGCTTGGCCAAAACACCACCAGAGCCCTGATGTAGAGGTGTAACTTGGGTGACTTTATAAAAAGGCTTACCCAATGTGGTCTCTAATGTGGAACTCCCTGATGCTCACCTTCATACATACTAATAAACGGAGTGAGCTGGAAGCCCAATGAGTAATCTCCATATAAGGGGTTAAATGGATGAGCCTTATGTGTCATTTAATCAATATAAAGATCTTGGCATATTTAAATATCGTTTCGAAAGCACATAGTATCAAATACCATTCATTGATCCTTCCATAACTTACCAAATAGCGAAGTTCATACTGTTCTTTTAATCACATTTACGGAACGGCCTTGGGCCCAACATATAACAAAACAGCCTCAGGTCCAACATATACAAAATGACCTCGAGTCCAATATATCAAAATGGCCTCGAGCCTAATCATATATTAAAATGGCCTCAGGCCCAACATATAACAAAACAACCTCGGGTCCAATATATTAAAACGGCCTCAGGCCCAACATATAACAAAACGACCTCGGGTCCAATATATCAAAACAGCCTCAGGCCCAATCATATATCAAAACGGCCTCAGAACCAACATATAACAAAACGACCTTGGGTCCAATATATCAAAATGGCCTCGGGCCCAATCATATAACAAAACGGACTTAGGACCAACATATAACAAAACGACCTTAGGTCCACATTGCACATGTCATATAACTTTTACGAATTTTATTCATTTCGATCAAAACACAACATTGAAACAATTTACCATTCATGGTTCAACTACACAACGAAGAACATATATGTACAGTACTATAGAAATTGCTCACCGTGATTTAGGCTTTTATTAACTTGTTGAATTACCATATAGGACAATCGTCAAAGATTGACATCATACATAATGTTTATAGTGGATCATTAGCTTATACAAAACGTCTAAGACGGACCATAGACCAATAACAGTTACTAAGGGTTAAAGCACATTTTCCCAATTTATTATAATCGTTGCTCAAAAGGAAACTCATTCATTCTTTTGGGAACTTGCCATAGCATAATTACTTTGATGATTTCAAGCATATTTTATCATTTCGGAAACGCTCGTCAAGGCACATAATTTATACAAAGCATAAGTTTCACAATTCTAGAGTATTTCATATGAAAATACTGTTACAAAGAAAATTACTCACAGTGCTTGGTCGGATGACACTCTTTAACGACTCAGCTTGTAGGAACATAACCAAGCATAACATTTCAAAACATATTACTTTCAATTCACTCAATCGATTTATTCATTACATATCCGTTAAATCATTCCCCATTCTTTAATTCCTATGAAGTGTTTAATGCTAAACTTCTCTACATGTGATTCACGTACAAAGCTTGTGCCATGGATGTATTTTAGACGGCCAAAAATGTTCATGACTTAACTTAATGTTTCCTATAAAAATCTCATATGTTTTCCATTGAAAATATCATGTTTACATATTTAAGGTTCAAGGAAATAGCAAGAAGCGAAAAGGAACTAAGTTAGGGTAGAAAATGGCATGAAATAGTTAAAATAAAATAAATAGCCTTCACTAATTTGAGCATATCTATTTGTGTACTTAGAATTTGGATGTGAGACTACCACCATTGGAAACTAGACTTCCGGGGCTTGAATTTAGGCTCAAGAATCGTGTAAAACAGAGTCTGGATGAGGGAGATATGCCTATTTAAAGTTACTAGGTATAAGCTGAAACGGGGTTGGCTGCGCGTGCGCCCAATTTGACCACTTGTGCAGCCCAAATCCGTTCGAGCGGAAAACTAGCCGCTCAAGTTCCCAAAGAGCAGAATGAAGACCTCTTTTTTTTCTTCATATTCCGCTCGTGCGGTGCCCGTGGCAGCTTGTGCGGTCTGGGCAAAATCAAACAGTCCGAAAATGGTTCAAAGATGCAAACTTCTCAAACTCATTTCCAAGTCCAAATTCATGCAAAACTAACCCAAAAACATGATATACTAGCATGATAGAGGTGTAATTTTACTTTAAACACATCAATCTTGCTTCAACATCAAATTCATTGGCTCATCTTTTTCATACAATCATGAATGTCATACACAAGCTTAAAATACATACAAACATGGTGAATCTTCCAATAAATCTTGGTTGTATAAACCATCTAGAGTTTGTTTCATGGATCAATCACAAGAATGAACTCAAATCAAACAAAAAATGAAAAGTTTTCATATTTTATTTCAAACCCTTATACAACTCAAAACCCTAGCTCAAAATTCCTAATTTTCTCTTGATTTCTAGCAAATGATGAGATATACACAAATATTTCAAGTAGATTAACATACCTTAGTTAAAATTTAGGGTTTGCCCCTTGAATCTCTTACAAAATCCTAGCTTTTCCTTTTTCTCTCTCTCTAACCCACTCAAAGCTCTCCACAAGAAAAAGAAGAACTCAAGAGCTAGATGCACATATAAGACTTAGACTCATAAATCTTAATTTAATCATTACAAATCGTAATTTTTAAAAATTTTCCCTTAGGCTCTAAAAATCATGTTAATCACAGATATAAAGTCGGTTTTGGTTTATTGCGCCTCTAAGACTTTTAATTTTTAGTTCAAAGTTCTAATTACAATAGATTTTTCTATATTCAACAGATATAACAATCCAAAATCACATAATTCACATACTTAACTTGCAAATTCATATTAAACACATAAACACATGCATAATTAAGCATAGTACGGGTTGGGGTGTTACAATACATAAACAAAACAATGACAATAACTATGGGTCCACCTGCAAAACAAAGCATATTAAAAAAACAAAACCCTCATATAAAGCAACTTGGCCCACATTTCTCCATCTATGGAGACAAAATATGACAGAAGGCAAACACACAAGACCCTAAAAAAATAATGGAGACCCTAGGACCGCAATGTATTTAGTGATACAAAGGCATGCATACAGTCGGAGACAAAAGCAATGTCACAAAGCAATAAACAACAAGTGTGTACCGACAATGAAGAGAAAAACAATGTCATAAACGAATAATAATAATAAAAAAAAAGGGTCAACAATGAAGGCAAAAAGAAGGTCAACAACGGAGAAAAAAGAACTCAGAATGCCCGTATAAAACAACCAAAAATCAACCCATTTCTTACCTCTATCTCAGAGTCCAAAGCTTTTTGGAAAATCAACTATAAAATTGTTGTCTTCCTTCGATGCATGGCTGCAATCGTGGGTTGAATCATCGATCGCACCAAGTGGGTTGCATGGAGCCGCAAATCGCAATGGAGGGGTGTCATTTGCCCTAAATCGTGAAGATTAGGGCAATTTTGGCGGCCAAATTAGTCTTATGTTAACTAATAGAGACGAAGATGGACGGGGGGATCGGATTACAACACAGGTGGAATGGTGGGGTACAAATTGTCCAAATTGGAAACCTGGGGTTCAATTTGAAAAAGGTGCTAAACCTTGGGGGATTTTTTTTGTAATTTCCCCAAAAAAATTAATGGAAAAAAATAATGCACACAATGAAAGATTAAAATGTTGCAAAAATGTCAAAACAATATGCAGAAATGATGTTCATATACTGTCTTTAAAGTTCCTTTGCCAAGAATTTCATTGTACTACAGGGCAATTTGGGAAGCTAGTAAAAAGTTAACTTTTAGCTTTTAACCCATTTTAGGTCACATCACCTCACACATTTTTTACATATAAAAATATAAAAAAAAGCCAAAAAGTTAATTTTGAAGCAACTTCCCAAATCTTCCCTACAAATAAATAAATAAATAAATAAAAATAGCAAACTTGTGACTTATAGCATAAACATGAAAAAAAATTTCAATTGCAACGAACTAGATAAAGAGAAAGCAATATCCAAAAGAAAAATGTTTCAGAGCTCTAGAGCTGCTCTAATGATATGGTAGCTGTATGGATCCCATCTGGATGTGATGTTTTGGTTTTACCTTTTTTTTTTTTTTTTTTTGTGGAAGTTGTCAGCTCAGTAGAGCTCTAGATCATCACTATATCCAAAAAGTAATAAAATAAGGCAGATATTTTAAAAATAACTATAAATTTGTAAAACAAGTCATTCCCTAAGCTCCCTAAGGATCAATTTTAAATAAAATCACTACCCTTAACAAATTGGGCATATTAAAAAAAAATACTAAACCCAAAATATACACACACAAAACACATTAGGCATATTTAAAGACACAAACACACTAAACCAAGAATATACAAACACAAACCAAAATATTCAAACACAAAACAAAATATACATACAAATAAACAGAAAATAAACTATACAAATTAAGCATATTCAAATTCCCAGGTTTTGCAACTTATGTGACACAACAAACTATAAAAAGCCCCAAGAAGGACAATGAAAAAAAACACAATAAACATAAAACTCAAATCACACAAAACCCTAGATATAAATAAAAAAAGAGGAATGAAAAATCGATCACTTTGAAAATTAGATAACAATCTTGATGATTCGCTTGAAGACGATGACTTGCAGAGCCCACCATTTGATTAAAGATGACTCGTTCGACTTTGAATGATTGAATGGAGTGGTTGGGTGCCATAGGTAAAACTAAGAACGAATATATAGGGGTTGGGGTTGGGTATCCCGCACAGGATGGGCTGTAATGAGGGTAGAAAGACAGATGTATGTGTGCGACTGAAACAGAGAAATGATTGTGTGTTTTGAAGTTTGAAATCAATATACGAGAGAGAAAGGAAAGGGACGAAGGAGTACATCTTAGAGAGAGAAAGAAATGTGTTTGGTAATCTTCAAAAAAAAAAAAAAAACATAACACATTTTGTTCAACTTACATTTTTGATCATTAGATCTTATTTGTAATTGATCTCAACCATTGGTGCACAAAGTGATGTAGTACAAATGTCCCTTCCAAATTCAAAAGCAACCTTGGCTGTGTTTGGTTGTGCTCTGGAAATGTATTTCTACCCATAGAGTTGTGTTTGACATTTGGATACAGTTTTCAAAATTTAATTCCACCACAAAATTCAAAAAGCAACTGGACTTCCTGTCATAATCCAAACCCGCCCCTATAGATTTAGCGTCGTAATCGGCTAGTAATCCATGATTACCGAAGGCCTGTTTAACAATCATGACAATAATACAATATAAAGGGGTTGGCAGAAGCCAATCAATAATAACATACATCGTCCAATGAGCTGTGAGGACCTGAATGGAAATAAACTTTTATACATATAGCCTAGATGCATCAGTTATAAGCCCTCAGTCCAAGCGTATACAAAAATATAGTACAAATTTAGGGAACTTAATCCTATCATCAAAGTAGGAGTATGAAAACCAAAACACACTTATAGTTTAATAATCATAATCCAAAAGAGTGAATTCAAAACACCCAAGCCAAGGTGCGTGTTACTTCGGAACCTCGCGGTGAGACACAATGGTTGGCTTGACAAAACAGAGGTTCGGGTCAACGCCACTAGCATTGATCTGGTGCTTGATCACCTACATATATATAGTAAACAGTGAGCTAGAGCCCAGTGAATAACAGCTGTGTAAAGAGTTTAAGAATTATGTCCTTACAGTATTTGAAACAATCGGTTATCAATGGAACATTTTCAATCAATATCTTTTTATCAATCAATTGTTCAATCATTCAATTCAATCAATCATATTCGTATAGGTCATACGTGGTACATCCAATAGCAACAATACAATAGGTTTTAAAGACCGAACAATCATTTGATGGCCATCAAACAATAGACAATAGTTCCAAAAATTAGAATTGACAAAGATCTCTATATCAATAACAATAACAATAACAATATGCTATGGATGCCATGAATACAGTTTAAAAATTAGGATCATCATTCAGTCGATAAAAAGTATCGTTTCAGAAAACAATATAATTTATCAATTATAAAATAAATACGATTGAACATATCTTTACAACAGTGTTACTCACAGTTGGCTCCTTGACACACATGATCACAGTGTGGTGTCTAACCTACACAAACACATTCAAGCACAATATCTCAAAACATGTTCAATTCATTTAGTCGGTTTTTAAACCTATTCAGTTCATTTGGTACTTGTTCGTTCAGTTATTTCTATTCGTTCTTTAATTTTCAATTCTTAATGCAGAAACCTCCTTAATTTGTCAAGATCAAAGCTATAATTTCATGAATATAATGATTCAAAAATTTTCCTCCTTTTTCTTACAAAATATGAAATTAAGGCTATAAGGCTCTTAGAAAAATATCTACATATATGAAATTCAAATTAAGATCAAACTAATTCTTGATTGTCAAATTCAAATTATAATTTATTTATTAATTTTTTTAATTTTAGGTTTAATTCATTTTCTTCATATCAAACCCAATTTCAAACTCATAAATTCTAGAACATAAATTAAGCTTTTAAAACCCAATTTCATGTTCAAAACTCATGCAAAATTTCATCAAAACATGAAAATAATTATGAGCCATTATCAATCTTCAATAAATCTTTGTTGCATGTAATTTATGGAGCTTAATTTAACAATAACTTTCCAAATTAAATCCACAATAATTAATTTCTAATTAAACTTCATGGACTTGATCTTAGCTCCAATTCTTCATTTTCTTGTCAATTTGTTTTTTTAATCACATAAAATTGATTTCAAACCCTTTTCCATTTTCCTTCACACATGAAATCAAGTTGTAAACTCGCTAGAAAATCATTTGCATGTATGAATTTTGACATTAAAAATAACTAATTCCATATGTTTAGCATTTTTCTTCATCTTCTTGCTAATTCCTTTTAATTACATGACATTGATTCCAATTTCATCTCTAATTTCAAGTGCAATGTAAAGATTCTACACAAATTAAACATAAATTCCATACCTTGAGTTTTAATTTCAAAATATTTAATTGAATCCCTTTTAATTCCTCTTGGGTTTCTTCAAAAACTTGAGCTTTCTTTTCAATGTTGCTTCTCCTCTTTTATTTTCTTTGTTCCAGCAACTCTCTCTCTTTTTCTCTGTTTCTCCCTCTCTCGGTTCTCTCCCTATTTCTCTTGGTTCCCTCTTGAACTTGAACTCAAGTCCTCTTTTTTTTTTTTATTATTATTATTTTGTTTAACTTCTAGACTTCTCCTGCACACACACACACTCACATACTTCTTCATTCTTGACTTCAACTCTTTCTATTTCTCTTATAAATGAACCCATTTCACTTAATGAAATCAATACAACACACACTCCACTCTTTACACTGCACACGTGCACTCATCCTTAAATTCCAACACATCACTCACATGCACACATATACACAAATTTGCTCAGTATATCCACACCCATTTGCACTCTCAATTTTATATTATTCCATAATTCAATTTATGATTAGAATTGATTTAATTAAGCAACACTTAATTTAATTAAATCTTGATTATCACATAATTAAATTAATCATAACCAATCACCAATCCCACATAATTTAATTAGTCTAAATGACTTTCATTAGAGCCCAATTAATTACATTTAAATTTATCAATTTGAATCAGATTTTTAATTAAACTCCTAAAAGGCTCCAAATATCAAATTGAATTTATTTCCATCCTCAATTTTGGTTCCTTAAATCATTAAGGTCTTCAATTTCAAATTAAATGTCAAAATCGTCACCAATAAATTACATATTCAAGTGAATATCTCAATTGAATGCCTTATAAATAAATTTCATTCATCATAATCTTAATTCTCAATTCTCATAACTTAATTAACTCTAATTCGGACCCAATTAATCAAATCTCAATTTTACAAATCTGAATCAAATATTCAATTAAACTTCTATACGGTCCGTTACTCGAAATTAAAATGATTCAATTCATCAATTATAATCCCTTGAGCCATTTAGACTTTCAATTTCTAATCCCAAAATAAATTCTCAATAGAATCATATACGGATCAGTCTCCATAATTTTTATAAATCTCATATTAAATTAGAATAGTTGGTAATTAAAATTCAAATCTTCTTAATTAATTAAATGCTAATCATTATACGTGGTGGGGTCGTTACACTTCCTGTTGGGTAGATTTCACAATTTCGTCTTTGTCACTCTAAAAAGCTTCCAAACGTACAATCTCTCTCTTCGGTCTTCTAAAAAGCTTCTTAATGTACATATTCTCTCTCCGGTCTTCTCCATTTCTCCATTTTTGAAAAGCTTCACGTAAAGAAATTTAAAGCAGATTTTTCACAGGTTGTCTTCCTCTTTTTAAACTGAATTGTGACCTTCAAATCTAAATCATGCCTATGAACCCCCTTCTCACCCATAAATTCATATCCACCAACTCCCACAAATCAACTAAGTCTCACTTTGTGCGTTGTGGAAGATTCACCCTCTGGGCAATGAAACAACGACAACAAAGAGGTAAAGTCAATCACAAATTTCTCTCAAAATATATACTGGTTCTATATATAACTCATTGATTTCTTGCTTCATTTTGAAATTCATCCCCAATATATATTTTTTTTTATTTTTTTTATTTTTTGTCTCAGGCCAAATTTCTAAAACGTATTCTTGAATCAGACGGCTACTGAAGAAGCACACATCCACCCACTCTACTTACTCTGTCACTGGTGACAACTATTCCACTCTTACTGCTCTGGTCTGTATATCCTTCAATCGATTTGGTATGGAATAGCTGAGAAATAGAAATGGGTTCTCTGATCTATCTAAACGGTGCGTGAGCCGGTCATCCACCTGGACAACAGACCGGTTGTCCTCCCAGTCATCTAGCCAGTCAACCGTCACTCCTCCAATCTCGGTTGACCGGCACTCTTCCCTTTGTTGCTTCTCTTCTTCGGCTCTCCTTCTGATTATTGTCTACTATGTACACTTCATATAAAACACTCTTTCACAATCAATTTGCAATTAATATTCTTCTTTTTCTTGTGCATTTGCCTTTCCTAACACTGTTTAACAACTTCAATTGTTTTTTTTCTTTTATTCAAACTGAAATTTAATTGTAGATGATTCTTGCATTCATTTTGGAAACTCAAGTTACATGATAAATTATGCTTAGGACTTATTTTGTTATTTTTTAATATCCACTTAAGCTTAGTTTAGATATAAATTGTGTGTTGTTAGATGGATAACAACAATTTAGATGACAATTAGGACACACGAATGTGGAGCTCCAAAATTGAAATGAAGCTAGTAAACATGTTGAGAGACGAGGTACAAAAAAACCAAACAAAAGGCCATAGTACTGTGTGGACAGTTAGGCATTGGAACCATTTTGCAACTGAGTTGCAAAATCTATATGGGTTTCGATATACACCAAAACAGTGAGACAAAAGTATCAGGAACTGAAAGATGATTACCAAACTTTTAAGCGACTTCTGGCACAAACTGGTCTGGGAAGGGATCCCATTGTAGGAGTGGTTATTGCACCTGATGATTTTTGGGATAAGGTATTGAGTTAAGCTGTACCCTTTTCAATTTTTTTTGTAAAATTTTATCGCACGTACAATATGCTTATATACAAAATTTTCAATTGGAGTTAGGGAAAAAAAATGTAAAGAAATTTAGGACGAAAGGATTTGAGTATTTTCATGACATGGCCGAAATTGTTGAAAACTGTTGTGCCACAGGGGCCTTGACCAGTGCATCTACACAAGGAGCCCCTGACTCTAATGAAGAGAATGAAATGCTTAACAAATTTTGGTCACCTAGAGCTGGTGGGAGCAATGCGGCTAAGCCATAGCTGTTAACTCATTTGGTGATGAGTACATAGAACTATGTAAGGGTAAAAGTCAGAAGAGGGGACCTACAAATAGCCAGACTGGCAGTGATAGTTCTAAAAGGTCACGGTCAACTGGCTTTGATGATGTCTGCACAGCTTTCACTACCTACGTACAAGCAAAAACAGAACAGTCCCGTGCACAATCAACAAACATAGAGGCTGTAAGTGTAGGTGGTGATGACTATTCCCTTTATGCATGTTAGGATGCCTTGCTAGATCTTAGGGACATATCACCAGTGTAGTACGTTAAGGCACTGACACTATTCAAAGACAAGGAATGACAGAGGTTTTTTATGCGTACTATAACACCCGCTTTCACAATTAACGGTTACTTTTGTGACTTATCTTATTTGTGTGCCTATATATGACTTTCCTATCTTATGTGCCGTTATGTGTGAGTTAATTATGAGCTATGTACCACTTCCACTATGTTTTGTTTGACAGATATGTTGATTTAAGTAAAGACTTGTCTGATTCGCTAAATTGAAAGGTTACAAATTAAATAATGGACTAGGTGATTAGAGCCAGATTCACCTTAATTAGATTAAGTGGGGATTAGTTAACTTAGGTTCTAGTAAGAAATAATGTAATTGAATTAAAGTGCTTGTAAATTAGTTTTATTTAAGCCAAAGGAAATTATATATTTTATATATATGTTGAACTCATATAAGAGAGGAGGAGAGAGAGATTTAATCTGGGAGAGAAAGAGAGAATTCTAGAGTCTTTAAGAACAAAAGAAGAAGAGAAGAAAGTAGGGGAAAGAAGAGGTAGCTTAAGAGCAATTTTATCAAATTAATCCTAAAAGGTGAGAAATTCTTCTTTAATTCACTGAGATTAAGTTAATTTCCACATGTGATTATAAGAATTGAGTTGAATTAAGAATTGGGTAGTGTGTGTGTGTGTGTGTGTGTGTGTGTGTGTGTGTGTGTGTGTGTGAAGAATCACTCCAAGTTTGGCATATATTGCATAGTCCTTCTCACTCACGTGATTTTACATGAATTTGGGTTGGAGGAACTATTTTCATGGGTTTTGATATATAAAACTTCCATTGACATACCCTTTGTTTTCATTTAGTGAGATAGGTTTTGGTTCAAGTTATGTTTTTGATTGGAACGTAGAAGTTGATTGGTTACTATGTTTTAGTAAATTTTGAGCTTTGTTTTGTGCAAATTTATAGTTAATTTGGGTGAAGATTGAAGCTAAAAAAATAGAGCAGTATTTCAGTTCTAGAACACCCAGAACTGCACATGTGGCTAGGGAGCCCGCACGTACGGGAAGCACTGGTGCACACGCGGCGGGTAGACTCATACGTGTGGATAAGAGAGGAGGTGATGGGAGCATTGCGCATAAGAAGCACCTGGCGACGCACGTGCGGCGCACGTGTGGAGAGAGTCCCACATGTGCGGCCAAGGAGCACCGCACGTTCAGCTGTTTGGCAGCCTCAATTTCATTTTTCTGCTTCGTTTACCCTACTCTCGGGCCTTTGTTAACGTGATCTACATCCATATTTGACGTACATTTTCATTACATGGGCATTAAAAGAGACTTAATGACCAATTCCTGAATAATGAAAATATAGTTAATTGTATAACCAATTAAGTGTGCTATGCTTGTATCTGCCTGTGTAGGTCAAATGCCATGTCCCAGTCACACGCATCACAGAGCCAACTGTGAGTAACACTGTTGTAAATATATGTTTGATTTAAAGTACCTTTTTCCTACTTTAAAATTATGCTTTGTTCTGATGTGTTTTCTAATATTTATGAATGATGATTCTACTTCTACTTACACTGTTTATTGTGGCATCCTTAGCATCTGTGCACATGATTACAAAAATCTCTGTCAGTTCATGGGACTCCTGTTTACCATAGTGATGGCCATTATATCTAATCATCAGAATTCATGACCGCCTGTACTTATTGCTTATGGATGTACCATGTATTACATTGTGCTTCTTATATGTAATAAGAACCTGCTCAGTATGTCATTTGCTTTACATTATAATTATCATTCATAACCTCTTTACATTGTTGTTATTCATTGGGTTCTAGCTCACGTTTTACGTATATATTGTAGGTGACCCTGTTCAAGAGGGGACATAGTGGTGACAGCTTTGCCTTAGTTTTGTTGAACACCCTTTTGTGCCTCACGTCGAGGTTCCCATCTGTTGGAGCGCTGGGTGACCCGGTGATCGCCCTATTGGAACTCTCTCATGTGTTATGGTCAGTTATCACTGGTGTTATATTTGTTGTTGATGGGAATGACTTCCCTCTTTAGTTGTATTTTGACAAACTATTGATACCTTGATGTTTATATGTATAGTTATATACATGGCAATGCCTTTGTCTCATGTAAATTCGTAGCTCGTTAGACGTTTCATTTTCTTATATATTAGCTTCCGTTAACCTTGTTTGTTTATTTTGTCCAGTTAGGCCTTTGGCAATTGCGGATTACTGGCCGGTTACGATACCAAACTTTTAGGGGCAGGTTTGAGTCGTGACACGTACTCTTGTGCATATGCGCCTAGTTATGATCCTAGCTTTGTAGTCAATGGGAAAGTTGTGGCTTGATGGAGTTTGTGGTTCTCTTTATGGTTGTGCAACATGATTTGATAATTTCTGTTTTCTTATTTTATTTTTTGTTGGCACCTGATGACATGCTGTTTTTTATCTGTCTTTGTATGTTTATTTTTATATTTTTTTGAAATTGTTTTTATTTTATATTTACATGTCATTTTATTCTTCTGTGTTCATTTATGTCCATTTCCTTATTTTTTCTTCAACTTTCAATTTTACACGCAACAATAATGGTAATAGTTATCATGTTGTTAATGGTAACAATAATGGTAATAGTTATCATGCATTCATTCAGTGCTTGCTTTTAGTTTCGCCAATAATGGTAATAGTTATCATGTTGTTAATCATTTATTATAATTCTTCTTTTATTGTCATGTAGTCGAAACAATATGTCATCCGACACAGAAAATAATGCAATGGCAGGCTCATCAGAGGAGAATGAGGTTATCGAAGATTTTATGGATTTTTTGATAATTTCTTTTATGAATGAACATATAAATGCGTCAACCAGCAGACGACTACAGCGAACTTGTTCATTCGAAGGTGATGATTACATCTTCAGTTATTAAATGACCATCCTGAAACAATGATGGACATCATGAGAATGGATGCCCAAACATTCATTTTATTGAAAGACACCTTACTTCAAGATGGCTTTGTCGAAACTGAACATATGTATATCAGTGTTGAGAAATCATTTGGCATTTTTTTGTACACATTCGCACAAAATAACCGGCATAGACTATTGGCCGATAGATTTCAACACTCCACTGAAACTATTTGTCGGCACATCAAAATCATTATGCGGGCACTATGCAAGCTTGCATCAATGGTTATCAAACCATGTTACCATGACGAGATACCGGCAAAAATTTTAAATGATAGAAGGTTTTTTTCCTGGTTCAAGGTATAACTATATGTTTGTTTTGTAAATTTACAATAACAGTAACGAAGGAATTTTTTTGTTATGTTTTCAATGTAATATGTAGCTTTGTTTCGTGTTTAATGTCAAACTAATACATTTCATGTAGGATTGTGTCGGTGTTATCAATGGCACATTGGTGGATGCATGGGTCCTTGCCTCAAGACAGAATACATTCCGTGGTCGCAAAGTTACGGTATCGCAAAATGTACTCGCAGCTTGCGACTTCGACATGTTGTTCACATTTATTAATTCTGGATAGGAAGGAAGCACCCACAACAACGCAATTTTAGTTGACTCAATTACAAGAGTTGATCTACATTTCCTACACCCATTCCATGGTGAGTGGCACCAAATAACACACTGTACTTTCTTAAATGTTGATATTTGTGTACATGTATTTGACAGAGCATTACAAACATTATTTACATGTAGGAAAGTATTATTTAGTGGATGCCAGGTTCACGAAGATGCCTGGATTTCTTGCCCCATTTCGTTCCCAACGCTATCACTTGCAAGAGTTTCATGGCCGTCATTATTCTGGACCCAAGAAATTGTTTAACCATCGACATTCATCGTTACGCAATGTCATAGAAAGAACATTTGGTGTTCTGAAGAAGCACTTTCCAATATTGCAGTCTATGCGAAATTACAAGTTCACACAACAAGGACCCCTCGTGATTGTATTTTGTGTAGTGCACAATTGGATCTGTTTGCATGTAGCTATGGAACCATTTTTCATGGAAGCTGATAATGAAATGGCGGCAGAAGCGGCGGCAGACGGGTTTGTTAGAGGCTAAGCTGACTATGTTGACATGTCACAACATGGGTTGACGTACCAATCAAACTTGAGGGATGCAATTGCTACTGTTATGTGGGAAAATCATGTTGGCCATGGGTAGATTTGTGATGTGAAGAAATAATGTGAATTTGATAGTATTGTATGTATTATTCCATTCGTCTTTTTATTTATAATGTGTAAAATGCAATTATAGTTTGAACCGAGCTCTTTAAAAGTGTTTCTTTTTTTAAAATTAAATTCTCCATTTTCTGTGTGTCACTCCTTATTATAGCACAATAATACTATGATTATATTTTTCTGCGATAGTGGTGTGGTTCAAATAGCTATTTTTAAAGAATTACTTACAATTGCACACATTTCAAGAAATAAAAACCTTTGTACGTGTAATCAGGAATCATTGAAGTTGCACACATTTTTTAATAAGGAATTTTTGAACCTTTTTCTATTCAAATTAGGACAAATAAAATAGAATTTTTATAAATACGAAATTGAGTAATCATAATGGTTACATACGTGTAAAAAATGTATACATTCACAACATCAATCTATTTTAATTCTATTTTTTGACTTAATTTTTTTTGAAGATAAATTACACTTGACACTTTTAAAGTATTATCCAATTTTAATTTTCACCTAGAAAGAACATTTTATTAAAAAAAAAATTACGACAATTATTTATATACTTTTGTTGGTAACGGTGGATTAATTTTACCTTTCAGTCAAAAAAAATCAAAAATTTAAATTCATCTACCCTAGATAGAAATAAAAATTCAACCATAATTTAGGGGAAAAAAGTGACTTACTCGGAAGATTTATTAAAATGAATGCATAATTGTCGTACTGAAGGGTTCACAAAGGTTACGTAGTATCAAATGTGGTACGAACGTATAAATCAGATGTAAATTCTCATACCTATAATTAGGTGGTATGCACAAGTTACATTTGATGAAAAACTTCCCATGAAAAATTAATGGATAAAGTACTAATTGTGTTAATAATTATATTTAATTCAAATTAAATTTTATTGAAATTTTTTTATTCAATATTGGTTATTTAAATTTGTGTTTTTAATTGGAAATATTATTCAAATTAGTGTTGGCCAGAAAAAAAATGTTGTTGTCCAGCCAAAGTTGTTTTTAATTGAAAGGTTATTTGTTGGCCAGACAAAATTGAATGGAAAAAGTGTATTGATAACTTGTGTCAGACGCAATGGAAATTCAATGGAAATCAGTGTATTGATGATTTTTGTCAAATTCAATTTGAAAAAAATTTGGTTATGACAGTTATTTTTTTGTTAATAATTAATTTTTTCAATTAAATTTTAAGAAGAGTTTGGTTAATAGTGTTTTTTTTTTTTTGGTTAACATTTAATTTTTGAATTGAATCTTAAAAAGAGTTTGGTTATGACTGTTGAGATTGTATGAATGTAATAATATTGTCAAAAAAAAAAAAAAGATTAATTAAATTTTAGATGAATTTTAAATAGTACTATAAATGCCAAAACAAAAAGTAATGAATTGTTGAACCTTTTTCTTTTTATATTAGAACAAATAAAATGGAACTTTGGCAACAATGATTTTTAACTCATCTTTAATATGTATTATAACACTATCAAAATCTGACAGATAGGTGCATCATTTAAAATGTATTATAACACTATCAAATAGGTGCATCATTTAAAAATAAATAAAAATTACAAAAAGAAATGGTGCTTACATCCATGAATGAATTTTTTTTTTTTTTTAAAAAAAAAGGAAGAATGAAGAAAACAAACAAAAAAGAACAGAAAGTAGTATATCTGCAACATAACTAAAAACCACAACATGCGTCAACCATTTAATTTCTCATCCAAACAAGTTAAGCGTCATTGTTAGGTGGTGGTGGAGGTGGAAGTGGAGGAAAGTAGTGATGGTAGACCTGAGTGATTCAATGGTCAATCTAATCAATGCGATTGCTTGTCACTTCATCACGTCTTTTAATGTCCAAACGAAACTCACTAAACTGTTGAATTAGTGAGTTCTGAGTGACGGCAAATGCATTGAACCGATTACCCAATGCATTGAACTGATTAGCCATTTGTTGTTCCCATTTAACGCGCTGATTTTGTCGTTCTTCTTCCAGCGCCAAATAATCAATTCAATATTGGGGTTGTTCATTTTGTGGCATGGCATTCTCATTGGGGTCTTTAGAAGCATCATCTATTGGTGCATTTGCAATATTAATAGATCCCAATAAGTTGTCAGCGCCACCAACTCGGGTCAGTGTATACTCTAAAATTGGTGAAGTGATTTTCACCTCTGCTTCACCTACAAGTCTGACATGACAAGCTTTGAAAATTTTGGTTAGCAGAGCTCTGAAAGGTAGTGACCGGCTACTAAGAGTACCAAGATTTGCAATCACCATTTCCTTCAGTATTATGTAGCATAAATCCAATGTTTGTCCAACTTCAAAACAATATAACAAATAAGCATTATAAATTGGAAAAGCATCAAAATGTCTTTTTTTTTTTTTGGAGTGACACTTTCGACTATCCATCGATGAAGAATACGAATATGGGGTTTCAAATGTCTTGCTTGTAAGTTAGTGTCTGTAAATTGATTCTCACAAATTATAGTGTAAACTTCACTTATATCACCAATAATGTTAACTAGGTCAGACTCACTCTGAAAATAAATTTGCAAATCCCCTGACTGAACTCCATTAATTTGTGCCAAAGTGTGGCAGTTTAGTGTGATTATTTTACCTTTGACATAAGATGTTAAATTATTCTCTCTAACTTCTCCCTCAGTAGGTCTTAAGTGAAGGTAAAATAAATGCACAAGACGTGGATATACCTTTTGTGGTAAATTAATTAAAAATAGTCATGTCATCGTCTCCAGTCTGCCAACCAACAAGGGATCATATTAAGAAGGAAGATTTACCCTTCTCCTGGTAACAATTAGTCAGTTGGCAAAACTTAGATAAGCTTGTTCATGATTGTATATGAGAAATCAATAGTCGAATAAATCTGTTATTGCTAGCATGGTGTAAAGTTAGAGATTTCGCCACGTTTTGGTCTGGCTCTTTTTGTTCTCGGCATGACTTATGAAGGTAAGCAAAAGGATAGCAAAAGGTAAGAAAAATGTATAGCAAAATGTATATAATGGTGTGCAAAAGGTAAGCAACAGATAGCCAAAGCCCAGCCTCGGGTTGAGTCTTGTTGGAAGCTAGGAACAGGCAAAGCCGATTGATTAGCCGGATGACCCATCTGGTTTGGTGAACTTTTCGGCTGCTACTTCTGCAGCTCTGAAATTGTAAAGCTCTGGTGTTGTGAACCTCTGATCAAAGCTCTTCCTCTCTTCTTTTACACGGATATGAATTGTAAATATATACACTGAATTTGTGAAATTAATTGACGTAGGTGGTGGACTGAATTTGTGAAATTAATTGAGATAGGTGGTGGATGAGGTGGTTGTGTGTTTCGGGTCTCTGATCTGGTTATATTGATACTGTTTGAATAATGAAGGTAAATGAAGATGGTGAAAAAGTTGCTGAAAGTTGTGAAATAATGAAGTTGTTGGAATGAAGATGGTGAAGAAGTTGTTGAAAGTTGTGAAGTGAAGTGAAGTTGTTGGATGTGCTCACTAATATAAAGTCTCAGTCAAACAAATGGCCAAAAAATCTATAATTGAGTTTTGTTTTGTTCTTTTTTGTTTTTTTATCGGAAACTAACCAACGGAGGTTTTGCAGAGGAGTGATGGTTCTGTAAAACATGAGTGAAATTACAATGTTGCCTTTTTCATTTTCTTCTAACATACCAATTTAGCATTCCATAAAAGAGGGGCAATTTGGTCATTTCAATGCCAAACTCATCAATCAACAAGCACAATAATATTGAAGGTACAGAACTTCACGGGTGAGGCACAATAATAAAGGTGAGGACAACGGTACAGATTCATAGATTTTTCACCAAATTGATAAAATTTAACAAATGAAAAAAATCCAATAATATTGAATTATGTGCCGTAAATTGATATTTTAATTTTTGTTTAATTCACAATATATATAATATTGATAAATTTTGTGCCCATTTATTTGAAAATAACAAAATAATAACTAGCAAATGAATGGTGACAGTAATTATTAAAAATATATAAATATTTGAACCGAAAAATAGTATTTCATTCGTCTTTTTATGTTAATCATGAATTTTTTTCAATTGCATTTTAAAAAGAGTTTGGTTAACAATTTTTTTTTTTGTTAATAATTAATTTTTTGAAATGAATTTTAAAAAGAGTTTAGTTATGATTGTTGATAAAAAATTTCAATAGAGTTTTGAGTTGTGTGTTTGATTATGAATTATAACTTTTTGAATTAAGTTTTGAAAACTCTTTTCAAAACTCATAACCAAACAAATTTTCTTATTTCACATGTCATATCAAACTTTCAAAACTCAATTTCACACTTAACTTAAAACTCAATTCAACACTCTATTCAAAAACCATAACCAAACAAATTTTCTACACTCAAATCATAATTCCAAAACTCACAAACTCAAAATACAACTCTATTCTCAAATCATATTTAGAAAACTTCGCCAAACGCTACCCTTGTTTTGTTGGGTTAAAACAAATTTTGACTTTTAATTTATTTTGAGTCATATTATTTCTTTATTTTTTTACATTTTTTTTTATAAAAAAAAGTTTAAAAAATTAATTTTTAACTAACTTTCCAAAACAACTTATATATTAATAATGACTACCTAATATTAAAAATTAATATTATTTATGTTATCTTCATAATCCAATAAAATTATATATATGAATGCTACTATATAGGGGACTATGTTTGATTCATGAATTTAGAAAGACAAAATAACAAAGTTAAATGAAATGTAAATATAATATAATTATATTTCACACACTTTTTTTTCTTTTTACTTTTCAAATTTCTTCTCAAATTATCAATTCAAACAAAGCGTAGGGGATGTGGATGCTCATTAATTGGTTATGACTCTACTATTTATTTTTATTATTATTATTTTATCAATTGATAGGAGAGTAATTACATTATGATAAATATTTACATCATTAGATAGATCACTTCCTCACAATAATTAGAAAGTCAACAAAACCTAATAATCAATCCACCAAACCCACAGACCCAACAACCAATACTGGTTGATTTTATTTGCACCCAAATAATAAATCGGTACGTCCAATAAAAATTTTGAAATTTTAAAATTTTAAAACTCAAATAAAAACTTGTTTGGTAAAATTCTTGTCATTTCTCACTCTTTTTATATTTTTAAAATTTTTAAAATATTTTGTCAATTGTTTATGTTTTTCTAAAAATAAATAAAAATAAACAAAATTTATAAAATTTTTATAAATATAATAATTCTTATCATACCCATATGTAAATTTATTAATAAAGATAATACGAATTAAACCCCAAAATAAGATATTATTTTTTCTCTTGGTACACCCAAATTACTTATACATATTCTTCATATTCAACTCTCTTTATTTTTGTTTTCAAGTTTCAATTATTTTTCTTTTATCTTCTTCCTCACTCCAAAACTTCAATTCACCCCATCAAAAATCACAATTATCATCAGCATCATTGTTTCTTATTGTGTTGTTATTTACAAATAAAACAAAATAAAAACATAATATGTGCCATTGTAAAAAAATAAATAAATTAGGAATTGTCAAGAACACAATAATTTTTTGATTCAATTAATCAATAAAAAAAAATAGTGTCTTGTTCAATCAATCAAATCAAAAAATAAGTAATGCCTCGTTCAATTAATCAAACATCAACTAATATTATCCTGGAATGCTCTAGCTGTAGGGAATTGTTAGATAGCCACTCAGAGACGCCATGGAGGTTCAACAACAAAGTATTTTTAATATTCCTATATTGTCAGGGGGGTTTTCAACAAAGTGTGTTATGGAGTTATCATTAATACAGTAGGAACACATACAAGCAAATATGATGTCATACAAAATAATTCACACCATTCGTTCTTTTTATGTGATTAAAATGAATAATTGTAATGAGAAATTTATTTAATGATTTTTAAAAGGATTATTAAAAGTGGTCTAATTTAAAATCACTACAAAAATTTTAGATTTTTGCGACGGCTAATACTCCTAATGTTGTCTCAAAAAACTTTTAGCGATGTCAAATGACTTTTAGCAACAGCAAATGGAGGGATCACAACAGAGAGCATTGCAAAAACGTTTTATGCTGTCACCTTTTTTTCACGACGGCAATTGTTATCTTTTGCGACGGCATTTTACCATCGCCTATAATATGTAAAAAATTTAAACCTTTTGCGACGGCACCGTTTTGCCGTCGCTAAAAGTTTTATTTGAGATGGCAAAAAATGTTGTCGCAAATTTTATTTTATTTTTTTGCAACGGCATGACCACTGTCGCCAATGGTTCTAATTTTTTTGCGATAGTGTGGTGCCGTTGCAAAAAAAAAAAAAAAAATTACTTGTATCGAATGAAAAACAATTGAAAAGGAAACCAATAATTACATAATAATATAAAAATTCCTCTATAAAATAACAATTTCTCCATAATAAAAATATTATTGCATTCATAACAACACATCAATAAAATTACCCCACTACTTAATGTTCCATAATACATATATAATGATTAAATCCATAATGTTTGAATATATAATGGCGTTCATAATTCAAAATAACATAAACCAAAATTAAAAGTTTTCCTCATAATTCTCCGTGGATAACAAAAACAAAAGTTAGTCACATTCTTCATAGGCATGCATCTCATAAGAAGCAAACTCCTATTGGAGAAATATGTGAAAAAAAAAATAATAATTAATGACAATATAATTAGGTGTTAGTATGTTAATTACAAAAAAAAAAGATAAAAATTTAACTACTATACAATTACAAAGATAATTAAGTAAATAATTTTGCCAGACAGAAATCCAGCTCTAATTCCCAGACCGGGAACCCGATTCGAGTCTCGTCTTCTCTCACAAGTCTTTTGTGCTTAGGCGGTCGTGTGTGTCAAGTTTCGTGCTAATCTGACGTCGTTTGGTGATTTTCGGACATCAACACCTTAAATTTTAAGTTTCTTAAGGAACTAGTTTGCCTAGAATAAAATCCGGCTCTAACTCTCTAACTGGGAACCCGATTCGACTCCTATCTTCTCCCACAAGTCTCTCGTACCTAGGCGGTCATATGTGCCAAGTTTCGTGTTAATCCAACGCCGTTTGGTGATTTTGGGACATCAACACCTCGAATTCTAACTTTCTAAAGGAAATAGTTTGCTTAGAGTAAAATCCGGCTCTAACTCTCAAACCGGGAACCCGATTCTAGTTCCGTCTTCTCCCACAAGTCTCTCATGCCTAGGCGGTCGTGTGTGATATGTTTCGGGCTAATTCGATGTCGTTTGGTGATTTTAGGGCGTCAACACCTTGAATTCTAAGTTTCTTAAGGAATTTGTTTGCCTAGAGTGAAATTCGGCTCTAACTGCCAAACTGGGAACCTGATTCGAGTCCCATCTTATCCCACAAGTCTGTCGTGGCTAAGCTGTCGTGTGTACCAAGTTTCGTGCTAATTCGACGCTGTTTGGTGATTTTGAGATGTCAACACCTCGAATTCTAAGTTTCTTAAGGGGCTAGTTTGCCTAGAGTGAAATCCAGCTCTAACTCCAAAATCGGGAACCTGATTCGAGTCCCATCTTCTCCCACAAGTCTCTCGTGCCTAGGCGGTTGTGTGTGCCAAGTTTCGTGCTAATCCGACGTCGTTTGGTGATTTTGGGCCTTCAACACCTTGAATTCTAAGTTTCTTAAGGAACTAGTTTGCCTAGAGTGAAATCTGGCTCAAAAAAAAACAAAAAAAAAAACCAAATAAGTACATTAGATAATTTGGAATGAATCATTTTCAAAAAACATTAAACTAATGCAATATGTGTATAATCCAGAATATGCAGAATAGATTCAAGAATCCTCTAATTTTGAGACACTTAAATTTCAATCACATTGAAATCATAAAACAATCATAGTTCAATGGTCCTAAGTTGTGAGCACCCAACAAATTTCACTACGGTAGGCTTTCTATTATATGGTCAATATTAGCAGTAGTATCACTCCACAAGCATACAATCTCTTGAGGATAGGAAGAATGCTGTTTTTAGCTAGTAACACTTTTTCTGGAGTAAAGTCTCAATTATCAGATTATGATTTTGTAACAACTGTTGCATGACAATCAAAATTTTGATGGAGACAAATTCTCAAACAAGCAAGTAAATGAGAGTCAAAATCCGAAAAATGGGTTCTTTACCCATTAATAATTGATACAGTAAATATATTTTTGCTAGACCAAATCTAATGTACTTATGAAGAAGGCCCACCATTAGATATATGGCGATTTCAGCACATGATGCTGCATTTCTAGTTACACCACCAGGAATTCTAGCGACTTTGATTCCATGCTTTGTAGCAACATTGATGTCAACACCTTCATGTAAGGTTAGAATATGAACACTCCATAACACCCAACTCAAGGGAAAAACACTTAAATTTCAATGAATCAATTTCACGGTAGGAACCTAGCATCTTATGTGAATCTATCAGAATAATGGCATCTTTCTTATAGTCTTTAATTTCAGTTATATGAGAAAACCTAAAAGCTAGCATTCCAAAATATATGTGAAGCCAATGATTTTCTGTAATGGTCCCATTTAGGTGATAGAATTTTACTTCAAATGACAGAAAATGGCAATGGGGCCACTCAAATTAACTAGTACATCCAACCCGCATCCTAAACGGATCTCACTTGATGCAAAAGATTCAGATGAACTATTTAATGCATTTACAACAAGACCTGTAACTGATCCCAATTTTTAATTTTCTTAAGGATGAATATAAAAGATGGATTAAGTGAATAAGCAATAAAAAGGCAAAATTCCCTTCATACAAGAATTATGTTCTCACCTTTGGAAAGGGGATTGATACAGCTTGGACCGATTGTCTTCACTAGCCCTTGTGACGTGGTGTAAGTATTGCAACTCAGCAAAGAAAAAAAACGCAAGGCCTAGCACCAGAATCAACCTAAAAAATGTCAACTGCCACAGATTGCAAAATGAAGAACAAGAAAATCCCAGAAAAATCAAAGAAATAAACGGAAAATGGGATAAACAAATGAAAAGCAAAAAAGATGTGTTAATTTCAAGCAACAGCTACTCAATATGAGGGCAGAAAACTTGAAATAGGACTACATTGCACTAACAAGCCACTATAAATATAGCGATCCTGGTTCTTCCTCCTTTGATTGTTGTATCTGGACTTAGGTTCCGTGGAGTTGGTTATTGTATATGTTTTGTTGTCATCTTTTAATTCCATATATTTGGGTTTTAGGATGTATTGGGCGTGTTTCGAACAGGTTGGTTGAGCCTTGGTTCCATTTCTTGTTGCCCAGTTTTTGGGTGGTCCGCTCGAGCGGATCCCTTTGCGCTCGAGCGGAGTTTACACACTTCCAGCATTTTGTGCCTCTGCAAAAGTATTGTAGGTTTGTTTTTCATGCTCGAGAAGGCCTTTTTGCACTTGAGCGGGTGTTCAATGTTTGTAAAAATACTGGAAGAGGGTAATCTACGCTCGAGCGGGTTTCCCTTTGCGCTCGAGCGGGTGTGTTTTGCAGTTGTGTCTTGGCGCTCGAGCGGGTCCAGTTTTTGTGCTTGACGCTCGAGCGTCCTATTCTCCACTCAAGCGGACTAGTCATATATCAGATGGCAACTGGGTGATTTTAAATCACTTTTCACACTTTCTTTCTCTCTCTTACTTTTCAAAACTTCCATTGGAGAGCACCTCACTCCAAAACTTCAACTTCTCTCTAGGGTTTGATCTAGTTTGAGTGATCCACTCCCTTAGTGTCTTTGTAAGAAGTGTAGAGCTTGGCTTGGGCTACCTATTAATCCGAAAATCTTGAGATTTGGAGCACTTTCGATTTTCTTCACCTTCTCTTTTGAGCTCCGACTTTGAGATAGGGATAACTACTCATTTTTATGAGATCTAACATAAATGTTGAGCTTTTTGTATAGATGGTTTGATTTGGGAAGTTAGGGTTTGAGATGTGTTATATTGGAAAGAGGGGTTTTGTTCTTTTGATTCAAACATATGTGTTTTGGGTTTGAAAAGAGGTTATTGATGTTGTTGATAATATTTGGACCTTTGGGTTAGTGTTGAGAAAAGGAGAAAAATGCCATGTTTGGGTATATTTGGGTCATTAGTGTAATTAATGACATTTATTATGGAAATGTAAAATTGAGTGGAAATAATGAAATTTGCTCATTATGAGGTAGAATGGTGGAGTTGGATTCATTAATCACTCACCTTTGAAAATGTTGATAAATTATTTGTTGATATAATTATTATCTGTTTAAAAATAATTACTTTGGGCTATTGGTGGATGATAGTCTTGATTGTTGTAGACATTGCATGATGATTAGGTGAATTAAAACTAATCGGTTGAATGTCATGAATATGATGAATGGAATAATACATCAAATTTGTGTATTGATTGAACATGTATATGATAGATGTTTATATACATTGTGTTGTATGGGAGGAGATAGTGGATGGACTCCATTGATACAGCAAATCTGTGTATCATATATGAAGTATGGAAGTGTTTAATATGAGTTGTTATCTCATTTGAAATGGAAGTATTGTTGATATGAGATTTAATCTCATCCAAATTGTTGGGCCAAGTTCTGAGCCATGATTATGAATTGAGAATTGGATAAGTAATGGAAAATGAAATGAAACATGGACATAATGGTCATGAAATTGAAATGTGTTATAAGTTGGCGTATATGAGTTAAACATTTATCGAATGCTAATGTTTTAGTCATTGCTCATATTATGTTTAGCATATTTCTACTAGGCGTTGGCTCACCCTATATGGGACATCATTTTCAGGTTCAGGTATTATGCCGCCTCCGAGGTCTTAGCTTGGATGGTTGTGGGAGTTGAAGACTCTCTTGTTTATTTTTGTGATTATTTTGTGTATTACATGTAAATCAAGCCAAAGGCTTATTCTATATTTTGAGTTAGTACTCTCTTTTTGTAACCAAGTGTTGGCTTGAAAAGTTGTAAGCCCGTGGGGCATTTACTTTTGATGTCAACATGTAATACTTTTGTAATGAATACTCTGATGAATGAAATTATGCTTTGTTTTCTTATGTCTAAGCATGTCAAGATTGTAAGCTTTATGGGTTTATTTTGAGGGCATTACAATAAAAACATTGATAAACACCACGCCATACTAGAAAATTGAATAACAGGGTTTTATTTTTTAACTCCCTAGGATGCAAGAACTAGGAGCAACAACTACAAGTCTTGTGTCAATCCATAAGTGGATATAAGAATGCTTGAACAATCAAACTTGCATGATTGTGTTATAGTCTACAAAACGAGGAACATCTAAAACTCACACACTTCAAAAATTAAATTAAAAAAAAAAAGAAAAAAAACTATAAAAGATATCATAGTTAAATAATTGCCATAGGAATTGCTAATTAGCAATGTACTGGTTCAACTAATATAATTCCTACGGTGTTACCACATATTATGAGCTTGTTGGTAAGTGGGAATATCAACACTCAATCACATACAAAGATAAATTAATAATGAATGAGAGAGAATTTCAATAGGGAAAACATGAGTCAAAGATGGCACTTTAGAGAAAATCAATTAATCACCATTAACAAAACTAGGATTTTCACACTGGCCCAACCAATTGCTTTTAGGCTGACGGATTTCCTTCATTATTCGTACCCCACTCTTCGTCAGCCTCATTACCATTAACAAGTACAGCACCATCTATTGAGTCTACATCCACAACAACAGCCTCTTCTTGCTCTTCGTCTTAGTTCCTCGTCCTGATAAAAGGAAGAAAATTCATTAATGGAACACTACAATATTGGTTAAGTTAATTTTACTGGAAAAACAAGATCCATAAATGAATACTCAAAACATCTACAATGTGTAATATCATAACCTGATTCATATATCTTAGGGGCAAATAGATCCATTACAGGGTAAGTCACTTTTAGATGGTTCTAAATCTACAATATTAACAACTTAAGACAACCAAGCTTTTTCACATTGTTTAAAATGAAGATCAGGTATTGTTGCGTTGTTTTACACATGCAAACACAAACTTCTTAAAGGTTTCAATATATATATATATATTGTGATGACCCAGTTCCGTTTTATGCTAATTGGTCCTTATTATAAATGTGATTATGTGTTTGATATGATTTTGTGTGCCATTATGTGAAAATATGTGGTTTTGAATTTCTATCTGTTTACCGTAGGAATATTTGTTGAATTATCTGCTTTGGAAATTAAATTGAAGGCCTTATCGGCCACAGAAACTGAAATTGATTGCGCCATTGTGGTTCGCATAATTTTTAGAGCCTACGGTGAAATTTAATTGGAAATTGATTCGGATCAAAATAATTAGATTCAGAATGACTGATTAAGTGCTCAATTATTTGATATTAAAATAATGTGATCTAGTGGGGCTTTAAAAGGGCCACTATGTGTTCAATTCCTCTCTTTGATCCATTTTGGCTAATTTTCACTCTAAGAATAGAGAGAGGGACGGCTAGAGAGAGAGAGGAAGAAGGAGAGTTGGGTGTTTAGCTCAAGTTTGTGAAGATTGAAAGGCCAACTCTAGATTTAACCATAATTTGGGAAGATTAAAGCCTCTAGGTAAGTGAATTCATGAACTCTAATTTGTAATTTTGTGAGTACAAGTTTGGTTAATGGTCAAGAACATGAATTTAATTGAGTATGATGAAATTGGGTTGGTTCTGTTGAATTGAAGGTCAATGTATGCATGCATGTGTGTAATTGCTTTGAATTTGCATGTTTGACCACAAAATGTATGATCCATGTAAGTTTTTGGTTGGAGTCCATGTATTTGATCATCTCTTCACCAATTAAGTTAAGGATAATGGGTATCTCCCACATGCAAGCACAAACCATGGAAGTGTTAGTCTTGAATGTTTGGATTTAATGTGTTGGTGATGAGTTTGGGTCAATTTGAGCCATGCATGTGAGTAATTCATGAAATTGGACTTCATAATGTTGTAATTTAGTGTTTGTACCATGTTAGTACATGTATATGTGAAGTTTGAGCCATAATATGCAAGAACTGTTGGTTTGAATGTTGAATTCGAGCTCAAGAACACATTCTGGAAAACCCAAAATTCATGATGTCCGCTCGAGCGGGGGAACAGTCGCTCGAGCATAAAATCGAGCGCAGAAGTTCACACTCGAGGGGGGAGCCATGTAGTGAGGCCTTCAGCTCGAGTGCCCAACTTCACGCTTGAGCGTAAATTTTATGCGTCTAGGACTTTTGCAGATCTCATGGGTCCGCTCGAGCAGGGAAGTACACGCTCGAGTGGGGACCCTGTTTCTGAAAATTTTAAAAAGGCATTTTGTGTTTCGTTTTCTGTTCTCTTTCACTTCTAAGTACTCTTAGGCATACATTGAGCATTGTAATTGAATTAAAGGAACAAGAATAAAGCTTAAAGAGGAATATGTGAATTAAAGAACGGATTGAATCATTTGTGACCCGTATGTGTTATGTGATGTGTAGGGTCAAGCTCCAGGGCAAATCAACCAACCGATCACTGTGAGTAATATCTTGACAAAGATGTCTGAAATATATTGTTGTCCAATTGCTTACTTCTATGTAAGTTTATAAGTTTGTTAATTTGAATGGTGGACAATGTTAGTTATGCCAAATGAATGGACCAAAGGCCAGTTTGACACGAATGAATGAATGAACGGGCCGAAGACCAGTCTGAAATAAATGAATGGGCCAGAGGCCAGTATGAGTTTGAATGATAGAATGAATGGGCCAGAGGCCGTATGAGTTTGAATGACAGAATGAATGGGCCAGAGGCCAGTATGATCTGAATGAAAAATAAATGGGCCAAAGGCCAGTTTGACATAAATAAATGAATGGGCCAAAGGCCAGTTTGACAAGAAAGTCTGAATGGGCCTGTAGACAGGCCCTGAATGTCCCGGGAAAATCCCGTTTTGTTCATTGGGCTCACTACAGTTCGGACTCGATGTCACGGTTTTGAATCTAATCTCGTAAAGTGCAATGCAGGATTGATAAATCACCAAAGAGTCCAAATCTGGCAAATCGTGTTTTGAAAAACTGATTTTAGAAAGAAGTGCCAAACATGGATTGCATTGCCAGATACAGAGTCGCCACCTAAATATTTTATTTTAAGGGAATTTAGGAAACCCTGACTCGTGCCTAAGGCCACGTGTCCGTCATCACCAAAGTTGCCTCGGCTTGAGAACTTGGGTACGATTGGGGAAGGTCATTTCATGAGCACCCCCACTCGCCCGATCAAAGATCGGCCACTACTAAACATGATATCTTGTTTTTGAAAACACATGTGCTCTTATTCCGGTTATTAATCTAAAATTACTATGTGATGCGCACAGCATACAAGTATAGACTAGATTGCCTAAGTTGGAACAAAACATCACATATCCGTTTGTTTTGAAAATGGATTGAAGTTTGTTACTCGCAAGTAGGCTAAAACATGGGTTTCGACAAATTATTCCAATTTAAGCAACCTAACCTTCACCCACAGGCATTTAGGCAAGTATATCACATAAGCACATAGCCTCATCGTAAGCATGTTATCATGGCAGTCACTCACACACAAGCAAGGATGCTAAAGCATAAACACTTACTGAGTACTCCGAGCCAGAGAAAGAAGCTAATTAGAAAACATGCATGAATCCTAACTATGCTGAGATGCCTAATGCAACACATGCAAGAATGTAACTAAGATAGGCTCGGCTATTCTAAGATAGCATATGAGATACTACAGGTAACATGTATTCAACTTGGAATTGAAATACGATGCAGTTAGTATGATGCGCCGAGCCCGGTGCATGCAAAACAGATGAATGGATGCAAACATACGAGTATAAGGATGCTAATTGAAACGTGCCCTAAAACTAGCCATCATAAGCTGGTAAATAAAAGGGAGAAAGACGTGGGGTTGGAAGACATACATCACACACACGCACACTTATTACAACATTGCCCTCTCTCGGAGGGTCCGAATAAATAATACAGAATCGAATTAACTAATTATTACACAATATTAGCTAATTAACAAATTAACTAAACTAGCATGCAAACTATGTAAAATGGGCTGCCTCAGCTCTGTTTTGAATGATAAAGGATGCATGCATGTTCGAGTCACCTTGTCGGGAAATCCATCGCGATGCCCTAGCTCGCCTTTGTTTGCAATTGATTTCAGAAACTTGCACAAAGCTCCAAGGAGATGAAACTCTACCCTGGGAATCTAGGGGGAGGCTGCCGACCAGCTATAGACAATGAAGACCACCTACCGACCACCCTTGGTGGTGAAAACCAGAAAAGGTGGTCGGCCTGCCAGAAAACCTAGTCGGCCGACCAGTTTCTTCTCCTGGTTTCTGCATTTTCTGCAACAAAGGCAAGAGAGGGAGAAAGCAAGGTATTTGCAACACATGTGTGCACAACCACTCTCCCCATCATTGCATAAGCTCTAGGGAGTGTAGTCCTTGATCCATGGCCCACCAATCACGCATCTTGATGCATGATGGCCGAGGAGTCGGATTGCACGACTCAATGTGAAATGAATGCACATATAAACACATAAATGCCTAAACTCCATCATGTGTTAGTCAAGAGTGTCGGCGACCGAGAATCGAGGCACGTTTCATCACTTGCAGTATGAAACGTCCCTCGTTTCCCGTGTTTGGACTAACTCCTATTCCAAACACAATGCAACAAGTAGAATGGCATGTACAATGCGACCTCAAGCATGCAATCCTAAGGCGATGCAACCAAGTCATGCAAACATGCAAAGGATGACGTGCAAACATGCAAACTAGCATACACAATGCTACAAACTAACAATGGCATACTCAATGCACATGACACTATATGTCATACACAATGCACATGTGAAGACTATCATACACAATGAAGTGAACAAGGCATGCACAATGCAATGATCAAACATGCGACAACGCGGTATACTCAATGCTATGAACTACAATGGCATACTCAATGCAAAATGAACCTAAACCAAAATAAATGGGCCACAGCCACACTTAAATCAGTGGCCATACATGATGAAAATGAGGCAACAAAACACATGCAAGATGCAAGGGCCCAAAGCTTAGGGCACAAGATACAACTGTATGGAAGCATGGAAAGGATGAAATATGGCATACAACAACACATGTTCCAACTCTGAAATGACATACAAAATGGTCCTGAATCATGCAAACAACTCATGTTATGCATGCTGAAAGGCTCAAGTATCGAAATTAGTGAAGTTCATTACACTAGAGGTATGCAAAATGATGCCCAAATGAACAAACCAACCCGAAATAGTCCCTATGCAGGCCCAAAACAGTGGCAAAATGGACTAAGATGATGGCTTGAAATGCACAAAAATGAAGCTCATGCAATGGCCCATAAATGAGGTATACAAGCATAACTCTCAAACACATTTAATGAGTGGAAAACATGGGAATATGGTACAAGTATAGGCTCTGAAATAACATGCTTAATGATGCCAAGACATGGAAACAACTCAAGTTAAGAATGCAAGGAGCTCCAAAACTCAAGGCTAGGCAAGGATATTACACTACAAGTATGCATGGCAAGCATCATTCGACCAAGAGGCCTCAAAACAGAGCTAAGGAAGCCCAAAATATGAACAAAATCAGTTTGAAGTATGGCCAAAATATGCTAGAATCAATGGCCAAAACAACATGCAATGTAAGCTAGTGAGCATGGTTTACACTACAAGCATGTGAAGCATTCAAGAGACCACTAAACCAGCCAAAGAAAGAGCTATGATATGACAAAGAATGACCAAAAACCCATTAAAACATGACCAATACATGCAAGAATGACATGCTCCTTTGATAAGCTATGAAGAAGATTATTCTACACATGCAAGAGGCAAATATGAGGTGACCAAACCAGCCCTAGAAAGCGTCTAGGAAGGTTCTAAAAGTTACTAAAAATGGCCTGAACCAAGGCTAGGAAGTATGAAAATATAGGCTCCGTGGAAAGGCCAAATATGCAAACAAACAAGGCCAAAAGAGAGAGGGTCACCCCTCTCTGATTTTGGTCCTCAAAACAGCATGCCAACCACTGAAAATCCACTGGATTTCAGTGGCTAAAAGGCCAAGAAAAGGTCAACACAAAGGCCTTAAGGCATGGCTCAAAACAAGACTAAATGAAGCATACCCTTGAAGCTCAGCAACAACTAGCAAGTTTCCGGACCAAAAACCCAACCCTTGAGCTCTCTCAAGACCCTCCAGCAGCTTAGTAACAAGGTGAGGGTGTTAGGCTATTAGGCTGTGTGCAATAGGTCAAGAATAACACCCTTTTTTGCTCAAAGTATAGAGATATAGAGAGATATATATTTTTTGCCTTAAACAAAATCTGAACCTTCACAAAGGAGGGGGAGGCCTTCCTTTATAGACCAAGGAGGCCAAAGCTTCTCAAAGAAGCTAAAAAACAAGGCCAAAGATCCTCCATACACGTGTATGGAGGATGCAGTCTGTGCCTTCCAGCTGGCACAGCTGGCAACAACTCACAGAGACAAAACTGGAGGGGGCAGGCCAACCAGAAAAGGTAGTCGGCCAGCTAGTTTTAGTGGTCGGCCAACCACCCTAAGTGGTTTCCCAGAAAAAAAAAGTGGTCTCTAGAGGTAATTGGTGGTCTCCACATTGAAAGAAAGCCAGTGGTGTGGTGGGAGACCAGTAAATGTGGCCCAAAGATCAAAGAGACCAGTTTCCCGAGAAAAAAAATCGACTGGCGAGAAAAAGTGGTCTCCAAGGAGAAAAGGTGGTCTCCCACCTCCCAAACAAGGAAAACAAGGTTCATGCCAAAAAAGAACCAACACAGATACAAAACAAGAGTTCGGGAGGCAAAGCGCGCGGCCGGGTGCCTCGAAAACTGGCTGTTGGGCACCGAAAGTGGCGTGCGACCACAAAAGTGGTCTCCTGGGCCACAGTGTCCCTCTAGACAAAGGAAACAAGCTGTGTCCCAAAAACCATGCTAAACGGAGAATGTAAGTGGTCCCGAACTGAGACACGCGGCCGACAGCTCCGAATATCGAAAACTGGTCTCCGAACGGGAACAGTGGCCTGCGACCACGGAAAGTTGCCTACGGCCACTGAGAGATGGTCTACAAGACCTTTCCCTCCCTCCGGGAAGAGATAGCAAGACCTGGTCCGCAAACCGAGGCAAAGCATAAAAGGGTCCTGAGGTTCGGGGGTAAGGACCTTAGCCGAAACTCCGAAACCTCAGAACGAGCACAACATGCGCAATCACCGAGTGCTCAATCGATGACGTCTGAGTCTTAAGGTCGGTAAAAAATGGGATGCCTACAGTTGCCCCTCTTTGGCAGAACTCGGAAGTCAAGAAGTGACGGGAGTGAATGTCAAAGCCTAGATACGACTCATTTTTTACAAGGCCGAAGACTTAGATAAACAGGCAAGATAATCAAAGAGATGTACCCGCAGGTAGGGGCAAAATGCAAAGGGGTATGCATAAAGCCGAACATAACTTATGACCATGTGAAGCACGCTGTAATGAAGCAAATATACACAATAAATACAATAGTTTAAGCGAATGTTATGCAAAGCAAGTAAACACGAGCCAAACCACATCTCATGCAGAAAGGATGTAAGAAAATTATACAATTCTCACTGCATCTCACGCGGAGAAGGCTAAAAGCGACTACCGAGAACACCCGGAGTCTCAAACGAAACAACTCTCAACGTATCAAACGCAAAAGGAGAAAGTGAACAAATGGACATCGGAACGCATCTAAGTGCTCGAAACTGAAGACGTCCTGACGCACCACATGCGAGAAGAGAAAAGGTATAAAAGAACACTGGAATTCATCCGAGTGTTTGAAACCGAAGATGTCCTAACGCACCGCATGCGAGAGGAGAAAAGGTATGAATGAACACCGGAACTCATCCGAGTATTCGAAACCGAAGATGTCCTAACACACCACATGCGAGAGGAGAAAAGGTATGAATGAACACTGGAACTTATCCGAGTGTTCGAAACCGAAGATGTTCTAACGCACCGCATGCGAGAGGAGAAAAGGTATGAATGAACACCGGAACTCATCCGAGTGTTTGAAACTGAAGATGTCCTAACGCACCACATGCGAGAGGAGAAACGGTATGAATGAACACCGGAACTCATCGGAGTGTTTGAAACCGAAGATGTCCTAACGCACCGTATGCGAGAGGAGAAAAGGTATGAATGAACACCGGAACTCATCCGAGTGTTCGAAATCGAAGATGTCCTAATGCACCGCATGCGAGAGGAGAAAAGGTATGAATGAACACCGGAACTCATCCGAGTGTTTGAAACCGAAGATGTCCTAATGCACCGCATGCGAGAGCAGAAAAGGTATGAATGAACACCGGAACTCATCCGAGTATTCGAAACCGAAGATGTCCTAACGCACCGCATGCGAGAGGAGAAACGGTTTGTTCAAATTGAACTGGAACATCTCTTGAATGAACCGTACATACAATATCATGCCTGTAAAAGAGAGAGAAACTTAATAGGTACAATAAGTTAGCAACATATGTTCAGAGCTATATCAAACGCGGACATGTATGGTGCCGATGGCAAAGTGTATAACGATGCAAGTGAAACGTACGCGACGACACATGCAAAGCATGGAGGCATGATAATGCCAGTGAAACATGCACAACAATGCAAGTAGTGTGCATAACAATGTGAAAGGGATGCATAACAATGCAACCTAAATGCGCGCATAACAATGCGGTGCACCAACAAGTGCAAGTACGGTGCGCAAGATAGCGCAAACAATGCAATGCATTAACAAGTGCATGTAGGGTGCGCAAGATAGCGCGAACGATGCAATGCACTAACTAGTGCAGATGAGGTGCGCAAGATAGCGTGAATGATGCAATGCACTAACAAGTGCAGATAAAGCGCGCAAGATAGTGTGATAAAATGCATGCACAATATAACAAAACAATGTAAATGATATACAATGTAACAAAACAATGCAAATGATATGCAATGTATTTGAGATGATCAAACCACAAGCAATACGAAACCACACAAATATCATAAAGGGGTGGAGATGCAACATTAGACTACTTTTAACACAGAAAAGGCAGTGGGCACGAGCCGAACTGTAACAACCCTCATCTTGATTTAGCCATGCTTACGTACATCTTCGTATGACCTTCTCTTGCCATGATTATAAATCTTGTTATTTTGCTCTCTTGATCTTGTACCTTGCTTGATGTAGTTATCCTTGGTGAAGCTTTGACTTTTGTGTGTTTTGTCATCTAGCTCACGACGTGCCTATAACACATCATTTTGTATCCTTTTGGCATCATTTGGTCTCAATCTTTGTTCCTTTAGAGAAGCTCTAGAGGAAGGAGGAAGAGTTTTAGGGAGAGAAGTTGAGTTCGAGGTTAGATTCTTGCTGATTGAATTTGTTTATGCATGGATTTGGAGTTAGTATTCATGTGTTCTTGATGAAAGTGCACTTTGATCTAGAAGTTTACCATGTTATTGTGTTTGTTCTTGCATGTTCTTCTTGGTTGGGTGCCTAAGTCGTTATGGTTCTAACGCATGTTCTTGATGTTCTTGTTCCTTGCATTCTTGAGAGAGAGAAACGTTTTTTTTCTCGCTTGTATGTGGGCCGCGGGACCACAGGTGGACCTCGGCATGCTTTTTGAGTAGTACCAGTTTGACTTAGCATGTTTCTTTCGTTATTGATTTGGATTCGTGGTAGTACCGAGATCATTATGTTTTTGATAAATCTTGTCTTGCCTTGTTTTGATAAAAGTATTTGTTAAGCATGAATGATTAGCCTAATCCGTCCCTTGTCTTGGAGGACTATAAACTCATGATACTAAGTGTAAACATCATTGTCAAAAAAAGGGACGGCCTAAGTGAACATGATCTCTTGTATAAAAGGATCACGGTCCTTTCTTGAACACAAGTCCCTTATTTGGAGGACTCTAAACTTTTATGACATCATTGTCAAAAACTCACGGGCCTAAGTGAGACACGATCTCTTGTATAATTGTTTGTTCGGACTGACTTTTGATTATGTTTTGCCGATGTCGGTGAGCATCCCTGAAATTGATGGTTTTGATATGTTTTGTTTTGACAGGACTCGGCTATATTCATTCTTGGCGAATCTGCTTCCACTTCGGCATTTTGTATTTATCTCACAGGCAGATCTTGAAAATCATGCTTCTTGGCTCATATTCATTGTATTTGTACTTGTCGGCTTAGAAGCACCATCCTACTAGGGGGGTTGGGGGTCGTGATGTAATGGTATCGACACACTTGAGTCTTTGGGATTGAGAGAAACAAAGCAAAAGAAGATGATAGTGTAGTGCGATCCCCCGCCGAAAGCGAGACGAGCAGCGAAATGTTTTTGCTGAATTTTTTACAACAAGCATTTTCCCTCAATGTCCGGAATCAGCAGGCTACCGAATTTTTTTTGACACAAAGGCACCGAGCGATGGCGGAAGGACTGGCGGACGATTCAAGAGATTTACAGCCTACTCTCGATATTCTTAATTTGAAGTCTTTGGAAAAAGACTGTTTTGGTTGGGTAACTTGAACAATACATGAAAACCTCAGAGAGAATTTTCGGGTTTGTCGCGGACGTCGGGGCGTGTTATGAGGAGATGCAGATGAGAGGTGAGTGTTTGCACTGGTACCTGGAGACACTCAACACACCGAGGCAAGGTGTGTGGTACACTCTCTATTTCTGGTTGTCTCATCTCGGGAAGTCTATGATTGTTGCATCGGTTATTTTTCGTGAAAGGGTGTGCCCCCACCTTACTTAATATCATCCATTTATTAGGCGAGCACTTCACCATGGGAGAGCACCGTGTTATTTGTTAGAAAGAAAGGATGGTTCTTTCGCCTTTGTATCGATTAAGCAAGCCCCTACCTAGAGATGTTTTGTGAGTGTTTTTCATCGACGATATATTGCTTGCTTTGATTTTGAGAAACCGAAAACCGTATGCATAAATGAAGAGGAGTATCTTCTCTGATCCAAAGCAAAAGTTGAAGTTGAATTGATTGGCGGAGGCCCCATGGTGTCAGGGGTTCAAGTTTTCTTGGGGTTGTTACTTCTTAAGGAAATCGTAAAAGATTTCTCCAGATTGCAATTCCATTGACAAAGAAAAAGAAGAAAGATAGTAAATATGAATTTGAGAAACCGACTTTTTCACTTTTACTAAAACAAGGTTTAATTCTGACAGATCATCTGGGGTACTTCCATCGTAATGAATGACGCATATAAGGGTTTTGGGTTTGGGTTGTTATGCAGAGGTAAAAAATATAGCATATATGCATCGTCAAATTGAAGTCACATGAGAAGAAAGCTAGGTAGTCGCCTTTAAAAAAGAGAAAGATATTACTTGTATGGAGCTTCTTGCTTGCGTTTTTTTTCTGATCATGAGCTTGAAGTACCTATTCACTCGAAAGAATTGAACATGATGAATTCTTAGAAGGTAGCGAAGAGATGATTACGAAGCCGGTCGGGGTTCACTTTTTTTGAGAGTCAAGTACTCAAGTTTGAAGAGATTGTGTGTGGCGATGTTCCCAAGTTAAAAAGGAAAATTTTTTAGAAGCTCATAATTCCAAATTCTTTGTTCATCTGTTTGCCATCGCAAAAAGTAAGCGAGAATCGAGAGACAGACGGGGACTACTCTACAACCTTCCGATCACGAGTGGAAGTGGGAACACATCTCCATGGATTTTGTTGACACCGAAAGGTATGGGATTCGATTTGGGTTGTGGTAGATAGACTAATAGAGTCAACCAAGTTTTTTCACTTTTTTTACTAGACTCAGACTACTTTCATTGCCCTACTATACTATATGAATGAGATTGTGTTAGACTCAGACCCGCCATCATGTCAATAGTGTCGAGTGGAGATCCCAAATTTGTTTTTTTTTTTTAGAGCTTACGTAAAGCGTTTGAGCCGCGAATTTAGATTTAGTACTTTTTCATCCCAGACGGATGGGCAAATCTAGTAGGTAGAATTAATTTAAAACATATGTCAATATCAAGCAGGCATGGCGCGCAGAGTGAGAGGCTTTGTAGGAGGGAAAAAAATGATCGCGATATGTTGGACGAAGTTGGAGACAGAGCTCTATCAAAGCGCGGAGCCGAAAAAAAAAAACTACGCGACCAGAACTTTGGAATTGAAAAGGGTTAGGTTTAGACTAGAAAGAAAGCGATGTGTGTATAATCGAGGTGAGCTCGACAAATTGAGAACAAAATCCATACCAATGGTAAGGTAGAATGGAAGGAGCATTACGGCAAGGATGCCACATGGGATTCTCGAGTTGTTCTGTTGACAAAGTACCTTAAGTTGGGGGACCAAACTTTTAAGAGGGGAAGTCTTGTAATTTGCTGCTTTGATCTTGTACCTTGCTTGATGTATATAGTTCTTTGCTTAAGCTAGGCTTAGCCCTAAACCTTTACCTATATCTTCCTTTGAATTTTTTGCTTGGTTCTCTTCTCTTCACCTCCCTCAAGTTCGAGGCCGAGATGTGATGTCACTCTTTGGTGATGTAGTTGGGAGGAGGTGAGATGCTTTGTGTTAGCCTTGTCCTGTCCTGGGTGTGGTGTGGCCTAGAGTGTGTGTGCACACTCCCGAGCCAGGTGTGCACCACTTAGTCAAGTGCCGACCTCCCTAGCCGATCTAGCTTGTTGTATACGCTTTGTCGAGAACTCGTCTCTGTCAAAATCGACACCTTTGAACTGAAACAACCGGTGATGCCAGCTAGGGAAGAGGAGGAAAGTTTTTTAGAGAGAAGTGAGTTTTTTGATTTCGTGGGAAGATCGAAACCGTTGATTTGAGTTTTGAGGTTAGATGTCCACGTTTTTTCTTAGCATGAAACCCCCATTTTTTTTTTATAAGCGAGTTATGGTTCTAATTGGTGGGTAGTGAGATCAGATCATTATGTAAATAAAGCTCGTTTTGAAGTCCCCTGGCCGGAGGACTCTACTTTTTTGCACACTATATAAAAAAAGGATCGGTCCTTTCTTGGAACAAGTAAAAGTCCCTTATTTGGAGGACTCTAAACTGACATCTCATGTCAAAAACTCAAACGCCTAAGTGACACCGATCTCTCTTGTAAAAGGATCACGGTCCTTTCTTGAATTCATGAGTTTCCATACTCACCCTCTATATATATATATCATTTTTTTTTTTTTTTTTTGTTTGCATTCTTGTTATCGTCTTTCTTTTTCTCAAGATTTTGTATTTATGTAAGCCCCTGTGTGTGTGTTGTGTTGTGTTTGTGGTTGGTAAGTTCACGGATCGCAGTTTCCATCAGGCGGCTCTACTCACTCTAGGGGGCGGGTTGGGGTGTCGTGACGACGCCTAACACAAGCTCAATGCCTACATCTTCAGTACTGGCCTCAGCCCAGCATGGATGCTTACACATAACAGAACCGTGTTTCAACGTGAAAGGGGTGCGAGCACATGCAAAACTATGTATTTCGCAGAGAGACCACAAAGTACAAGTAATTGGGTGGTATGATTCAAGTAAGGGATGATCTGCTGAGGAAAGATCGTGATCCTACATACTGAATGCGACAAACTAAAATATGATGCAATGGACGAAGTGAATAAGGTGCGCAACCAAACCATATTTTGCCTAAAAAAGGCATAGACACAAAACAAACCACGTCTAACACAGAAATGGTGCCGTCACCCTCAAATCACAATTCCCTTAGTGGTATGGGCGCGTACACATAATCACATAACCATGCTTTAACGCGAAAAGTATGGGCACATGCCAAACTAAGTTTAACATAGAAAGGATGCAGGCCATAGAATGGATATGCAGTACAGGCATGCAACATATTCTATATGCAATGCAATAGACATACTAGTTGATGTAGTAGTTAGGAAGCAAAGGTACCTTACAGGGGCAATTGGCAATGACTTGCCTCATGTTGCTGGGGACCTTCCCCTTCTTTTCGGTTGAACTACAGGTACTACTTTTCTCCCTGACTATGGTTGTAGCTTTCCCTATTCTCCAATAGGGTAACAAACTAGGTTGGTTCAGTATCCAGAATTGAGGTGCATACACATGCTATCTCAATCTATGGGGCTGCCATACAGATTTCAAGCCGAGGATATACCTCTGGGTATTTAAACCAAACTTTAGTCTCGGAAATCCCGAACCTTTGCGTTCTAGGCATGAGTCATTCGAACTCTAGTTTCCACCGTTTCAGGTTGTCTCCTAGGAACTCACCGTAAACACAGGTAGATGGCTATACCAGACTATCGGAAGTCGTTCGGGCATGACAAACATCAAAGGAATTGCACTTTCAGAGGATTTAAAGTCTTCTAGACCAGAGAGTGCACAAGAAAGTGCGAATGAAGATGCAGGATTTAAGGTCTCCTAGACCAGAGGATTTAAGGTCTCCTAGACCAGGGAGTGCACAAGACAGTGCGAATGATACCAAAAAAAAAAAAACAATGTGCACAAGACAGTGCGATGCACAAGAAAGTGCAAGTGTAAACTGCCCAAAATAGTGCCAAGAAGATGGGTGCGCAAGACAGCGTGAGCAATGTAATGCGCTAACAAGTGCAGGTAAGATGCGCAAGAAAGCGCAAACAGTGTAATGCACTAACTAGTGCAAGTAAGGTGCGCAAGACAGCGCGATGCAAGGCAATGCACTAACAAGTGCAGGTAAGGTGCGGAAGACAGCGTGATGCAAGTTCAACGTAAAAGATACAAGCATTTTTTTTTTATGCAAGATGAGAGTATGTAATGAAATGCACAGGATAGTGTGATGCGCAAGAAAGCGCGAGTATGAACTGCACAAAACAGTCGATGCGCAAAATAGCGTGATAAAATGCATGCACAATGCAAGTAAGGTGCACAAAATAGTGCGATGCGCAAAATAGCGCGATAAAATGCATGCACCATGCAAGACTTGGCACACAGCTTACGACATAGCATTCCATTCATTTGGCCCACAGCTCACAAGACAACACTTTGTTTGTTTGGCACACGGCTCACAACACAATATTCTGTTCATTCGGTACGCAGCTCGAAACACAACACTCTGTTTATTTGGGCACACAGCTCTTTTGGGCACACAGCTCATTTGGGCATGTAGCTTATCTTGGGCACACAGCTCATTTTTCAGGCACACGGCTCATTTCGGGCACACAGCTCATTTTTCGAGCACACAGCTTATTTTGGGCACACGGCTCGTTTTTCAGGCACACAGCTCATTTGGAGCACACAGCTTATTCTGAACACACAGTTCATTTCAGGCACACAGCACATTTTGGGGCACATAGCACATTTGGGGCACGCAGCTCATTTCGGGCACATAGCTCATTTTTCGAGTACACAGCTCATTTGGGGCATACAGCTCATTCTCGGGCGCACAGCTCATTTTTCGAGCACACAGCTCATTTCTCGAGCACACAGCTCATTTCGGGCACACGGCTCGTTTGGGGCACACAGCTTATTCTGAATACACAGTTCATATCGGGCACACAGCTCATTCTGAACACACAGTTCATTTCGGGCACACAGCTCATTTTGGGCACACGGATCATTTTTCGAGCACACAGCTCATTTGGGGCATACAGCTCATTTTCGGGTGCACAGCTCATTTTTCAAGCACACAGCTCATTTTGGGCACACGGCTCGTTTCTCGGGCACACAACTCACTTTTGGGCATGCAGCTCATTTCTCGGGCACACAGGTCGTTTCGGGCACGCAGCTCATTTCTTGGGCACGCAGCTCATTTTGAGCACACGGCTCATACATTTTCATTTGCACGCAGCTCATTCTTAATTCTGAACACGCAGCTCATAAATTTTCATTTTTGAATACGCAGCTCATTCACTTCATTTTGAACACGCAGCTCACACATTTCAATTCTGAACACGCAGCTCATACATTTTCATTTTCATGCAGCTCATGACACAACACTGCTCGATCTGAACACACGGCTCATAACACAGTAGTCTTTTAATTTTGAACAGACAGCTCATAACACAACTCTGCTCGATCTGAACACACGGCTCATAACACAGTATTCTTTTAATTTTGAACACACAACTCATTCTGAACATACAGGATGCGATGACAGAACTTGCAGAAGTTGAAACAAACTCAGATGCCCTACATTTTTCCCTTTTTCTTTTACTTCGAAGTCTAGAACCTATATAGCTTCAGATAGGTCTTGGTTTTACTGTTCGCACATGACCCGGGTTGAACCCTGCGGTTTTTGAAAGTACAAAATCTTGTTTTGCACAAATGTGGAGAATGGCACGGCACTCTGAGCACAAAACGATTTTTTGAAATTGAGAGTAAGAATAAGTTCTCAACTGGGTATTGAGCCTACGACTGAACACAGCACACCACGACTCAACAACAAAGAGAAAGACAAGGTAAGACAACCTAAACACATCTATAGACACCCGAAATGACTCAAAACAAGAATCGAGACAAACAAAACGACTGATACGACACATAGACGTGTTCCAATGGCAAGAGACCTCTTAGTGCACGAGGAGCCAGTTTCTCCGGGTATTGTTTCCCATCCTTTCTCATTTGTGATTCTCACATCACTCGGCCCTCAGGCTTTGTTTTTCTGAAAAAGCCCTTTTTCTCACTTTTTCTCTCAGCGCACATCTCTCTATTCTTCAATCTCTCATTTTTTATCCCTTCCCTGGGCAGTTGATAGATAAGTAGGAAGTTGTGGGCTCTTGCCCTTAGTATTCTACCATATTCTTATTCTTGTTCACAACAATGAGTTTCTCCTACAGAGGGGCTGCGCTACAACTGGGTGTGTAGCAAATCTGCAGCTGACATCGGTTGACGATGCTTTGCTGGGGAGTTTAGACGTGATCAGATCTTGTTTAGATGAGGGAGTGGAATATCTTGCCCCATTCCAGTTCATGTATCGCACTTGGCTTGATACCTCGTTGCTCGGAGGATGTGAGAGCTTTCAGCCCTTTTTTTGTTAGCTTTTGTTGTTCCCTTCTTGGCGAATAGGGTGCCCTTTCTGGCAAATGCATTGACAACGGGGGAAAGACAGGAAGCCTGACTCAACTGTGCCTCTAGTTCATCATTTTGACCAATTTTTTGTTTTGGTTTTCTACTAAAACAATTTTGACCAACATGAGAGTTAGATTAACATGCTTGTTCGATTTTCTGATTTGAAATCATGCAAGTCAGGTTATGAGCACTAAAAATTTCCTTTTTTGGGTCCAAGAAATGGTCCAGTTTTAGAAAAATGGAATAATTTTCGAGAGAATTAGTCAACCTCATTAAAAATTCTCAAAAACTATTTTTGCAAATGGCCACTACTCGACCAATGCAGGATTTACTCTTGAGATGCACAACCTCAGATCCAAAACAATGAAAAATTGTCCCTTGTCTGAATGGCACTGCATGGCAACTGAAAGTCGCCCCTAGTCTGAATAGCACCACAGCACTGCACGGCAACGGAAAGTTGCCCCTAGTCTGAATAGCGCCGCAACACGTGGCAACCAGTCCTCACAGTGACAATTACAACTAAATTCTCGGATACAGAGAAGACAAAGATGACCAGAACCATCACATGGACACAGTCAAATTTGAAGTGTTTTATGGCCGGACTTCAGAATGAAGTTGCCTACGTATCCCAAATATGGGAATCAAGCCTTACGTAGTTCGGGGTAAGGTACACTCGGGTATTAACCTCTCCTTTGCGCTCTAACTTTTGCCAAGGCCGCCCTTTCTGGGTTTTCAACCTTGCGGGCTTTGTTCTTCTTTTCTTTTCAATTCTTTTCATTTCTTTTCTTATTTTTTCTTCTTTTTTCTTTTTTTGTTCTTTTTCTTCTTTTTCTTGCTCTAACTTTTGCCTGGGTCGCCCTTCCGGGTTTTCGGCCTAGCGAGCCACTCAAGGGTAAAAGTTTAGCTTTGTCCATGTTGAATGGTTTGAGATCTCGGAGCCATCTGAATCCAAGAGAATGGCTGCTATTCGCTGATGATGTAGAAGTCCATCCAATGGAGGGTGAATTTGCCCCTAGTGTTGTGGATAGAAACTTGGTTGTCCTTCAGCAATACTTTATTCTTTCCCCTTTTGGGATTTGGCATTCTTGCCAGTCTTCCCTGGTTTGCAGAAAAGACTCATCTTTGACTCTTCGAGCGCATCTGACATTTTTGTCATCCTTAGTTCGAGGGGTGCTTCTGATCTAGCTTCGTAAGCTTCCTTTTGACGACATCTGACCTTCTTGGTCTGACTTTCTTGTCCCTAGTTCGAGGGCTGCCTCGAATCTGGCTGCACAGGCCTCACATCATGATTGACCTTTGAACATTCTGAATCCAAGTTCAAGGTTTGAAAGCAAAAGGGGTCGAGTCTTGAGGCTGAGAGTGATCCTAGGCTGCACAATCTCAAGAGCGATTCCACACAGGTCCTCGCAGGACCGCGCAAAACATTTTTTTGAAATTTTTTAAGAAAGCTACAAATCACTCGAGCTGAAGACAGTGTAGAACCAATCTGGATCAATCCAGGGTCCTTCTCAGTACTCACATTAACAAACATGATTTCATTCATTAAGGGCTTAGCATGCCTCTCTTTCTCTCAATTGATCAAATTTTTGCAAAACCTGAGGAATTCTTTCCTCTTTGTTTTCACCACAGTGTTCAAAAAGTTTTGAAAAAAACATAGGTCAACGCAATGATTTAAAGGCACAGAAAAGTAAGTGAAAAGCACTGCTGCTTCATTCAAATTTTCTGGCACAACTGGCTCAAAGCAGAAACAAGCACAAAAACATGAAAACCACAACTGTTTCATTCAGATTTCCTGGTTGCAACTGGCTCCACAGCAGAGACAAACTCAAAAGAAAGCAAAAGGACAATCACAAAACAAAATAATGATGTCTGAGGTGACACCCTCGGAATCATCCGACTTCTATACAATAGGACTAACTCGATACAACAAGACAGACCTTAATTAAAAAGGCTGACTCAAAACAAAGAGACATACTCAAAACAAAACCAAAGAACTGACTCAACACCCAAGTCAGAAAGTATAAAAATTAGCATTCACAAATGCTCAAAAAAAGTGCGTGCCAAACACCATATCTAAAATAAACTGAGCGCCGCCCGCAGGTGGACCAACCCTTGATCACATACTTGTATTATCCTCGAAGTCCAACAACTCAGTGGTGACAGACTTTGCCGAGCTAGGTGGGAGGACAACCTCATTGTCAAACAGATCCTGTACCTCATGGCGAAGGTAGAAGCAGTTGTCAGTGGTGTGACCGGTCTGTTGATGGTACGCACAGTACTGGGTAGCGTCATGACCAGCTGGAAGATGACTAGGGAGAGGCTGAGGCTCGAGGGGCTTGAGATGCCCTTTTTTAGCAAGGATTTGAAGCGCCTTGGACAAAGGCATGTAGAGGGCATGGAATACCCTGAAACCTCGGGGGAGGTACTTCGAGTTTTGTGTATTTTTACTGGATGCACTAGCAAAAGGATCGGTAGGTACAGGCTTGGCTTGCTAATTTTTCCTGTGTGCGGGATTAGGGTTGGAGGGAACGGTTCTGGTATGATGACCCTTCTCTCGATTTTCCCCTTGGCTTGAACTACCCTCGGTCTGAGTGGGGAAAGTGTCATCCATAATCTTAGCCACAATCGCGAGTACTTGCTGCTTATTCAACCCTCCAACTTTTAGAGCCTCAATAGTCTACTGGAGTTGTTCATAGGGATCGGTGTCCACCTTTACCTTGTTCTTTCCACTAGCCTCAGCTTGATGGACGGTTTGGGTTGCTACTTCAGTGTGAAGCCCCGTTGTTGTCAACATGTCATTGCCGGAGCTTGAGACAACTTCAGGTTGGCTGAGCACAATTACAATTCGCCCTAGTAGCACGGGCTCTTGCGACATAAAGTTCCTGGCATACGATGCAGTTGGTGGTGGGGCCGACATTTTGTAGACTAGATCAGCCACGGATCTTTGAAGGGCGCCAATCATTCCCATTAGCTCAAAGGTGGTGGGTTCACGAGCTTGAAACAACTAGGGTTCCCAGATTGGGCGTGTGGCAGGCGACCTGGGCAGGTGTGGCACCTCAACGTCAGCCTCACCCTGCAAGATGATTCCTTGGTTTAATGCAGCTGCCATAACCACAATTTCCTCTGAATTCTGTGCCATCATAAATCCGCTGAACTGAACGGAGGTGATGTGACCGGTGACTGACGGATCAGATGTCTGCCTTGCTTCAGCAAAGGAGAACACTGTCTATTCTGAACTAAGTCTTTGAACTGAAAGACAAAACAGGTAGCATTTCAGCCCAATTTCATCAGAACTGACATAGGCATAGCTGAATAACTGTACTCTACTACTGATCACTATTCCCCAAAATCACTGCCCCAAATCTGAGTTTGATACCCGCAGATATAACTGATTCTCAAAACACTGATACTAATGCCCGTAGGCCTGATACCCAAAACTTGCAAACTAATATATGCATTCCTGTAGAGGCACACTCTAAAAGCACATAGCAAACAAGTGAGAGCCAAAACACCCCTATGGAGGGGTAGGGTTTCCCTGTCCTATTTTGTTAGGAGCTAGGGTTTCACTACGCACGCAGCGGTTTCAAACAATCTATAATCGGGTGAGCAACCTGTCCTAGTTTGGAATGGTCACTACGGATTCCGAATATACACTAGGTCGAATGGTCAAAAAGGGTGCCCTGGTAAAAATCGGGGTTTGTGTTCCCATCGTGGTAGAGCACGTAACCGGTCAGCCTTATGGCACGCTTCTCAAAGCGAGCCTTCGGTAAACCGTTCAGGAATAGCAGATGGCAAACAAGGTGTCCTAGGCACACCAATACAAATCTAGTGCAAAGAAACACATAAGTGTAGTCAAAACAAGATATTATGAGTTTGAGTCAAGTTTTCTAACTTCCCAGCAGAGTTGCCAGAAACTGTAGACGGGCCTCGAACGTTCCGGGAAAATCCCGTTTTGTTCATTGGGCTCACTACAGTTCGGACTCGATGTCACGATTCTGAATCTAATCTTGCAAAGTGCAATGCAAGATCGATAAATCACCAAAGAGTCCAAATCCGGCAAATCGTTTTGAAAAACTAATTTTAGAAAGAAGTGCCAAACATGGACTACATTGCCAGATACAGAGTCGGCACCTAAATATTTTATTTTAGGGGAATTTAGGAAACCCTGACTCGTGCCTAAGGCCACGTGTCCGTCATCACCAAAGTTGCCTCGGCTCGGGAACTTGGGTACAATTGGGGAAGGTCATTTCATGAGCACCCCCGCTCGCCCGATCAAAGATCGGCCACTACTAAACATGATATCTTGTTTTTGAAAACACATGTGCTCTTATTCCGGTTATTAACCGAGAATTACTATGTGATGCGCACAGCATACAAGTATAGACTAGATTGCCTAAGTTGGAACAAAACATCACATATCCGTTTGTTTTGAAAATGGATTGAAGTTTGCTACTCGCAAGTAGGCTAAAACATGGGTTTCGACAAATTATTCCAATTCAAGAAACCCAACCTTCACCCACAGGCATTCAGGCAAGTATATCACATAAGCACATAGCCTCATCGTAAGCATGTTATCATGGCAGTCACTCACACACAAGCAACGATGCTAAAGCATAAACACTTACCGAGTACTCCGAGCCAGAGAAAGAAGCGAATTAGAAAACATGCATGAATCCTAACTATGCTGAGATGCCTAATACAACACATGCAAGAATGTAACTAAGATAGGCTCGGCTATTCTAAGATAGCATATGAGATACTACAGGTAACATGTATTCAGCTTGGAATTGAAATACGATGCAGTTAGTATGATGCGCCGAGCCCAGTGCATGCAAAACAGATGAATGGATGCAAACATACGAGTATAAGGATGCTAATTGAAACGTGCCCTAAAACTAACCATCATAAGCTGGTAAATAAAAGGGAGAAAGACGTGGGGTTGGAAGACATACATAACGCACACGCACACTTATTACAACATTGCCCTCTCTCGGAGGGTCCGAATAAATAATACAGAATCGAATTAACTAATTATTACACAATACTAACTAATTAACAAATTAACTAAACTAGCATGCAAACTATGTAAAATGGGCTGCCTCAGCTCTGCTTTGAATGATAAAGGATGCATGCATGTTCGAGTCACCTTGTCGGGAAATCCATCGCGATGCCCTAGCTCGCCTTTGTTTGCAATTGATTTCAGAAACTTGCACAAAGCTACAAGGAGATGAAACTCTACCCTAGGAATCTAGGGAGAGGCAGCCGACCAGCTATAAACAGTGGAGACCACCTACCGACCACCCTTGGTGGTGAAAACCAGAAAAGGTGGTCGACCTGCTGAAAACACAGTCGCCCACCGCTTTTTTCTCTGGTTTCAGATTTTACGCAACAAAGGCAAGAGAGAGAGAAAGCAAGGTATTTGCAACACATGTGTGCACAACCACTCTCCTCATCATTGCATAAGCTCTAGGGAGTGTAGTCCTTGATCCATAGCCCACCAATCACGCATCTCGATGCATGATGGCCGAGGAGTCGGATTGCACGACTCAATGTGAAATGAATGCACATATAAACACATAAATGCCTAAACTCCATCATGTGTTAGTCAAGAGTGTCGGCGACTGAGAATCGAGGCACGTTTCATCACTTGGAGTATGAAACGTCCCTCGTTTCCCCTATTTGGGCTAACTACTATTCCAAACACAATGCAACAAGTAGAATGGCATGCACAATGCAACCTCAAGCATGCAATCGTAAGGCGATGCAACCAAGTCATGCAAACATGCAAAGGATGACGTGCAAACATGCAAACTAGTATATGCAATGCTACAAACTAACAATGGCATACTTAATGCACATGATACTATATGTCATACACAATGCACATGTGAAAACTATCATACACAATGAAGTGAACAAGGCATGCGCAATGCAATGATCAAACATGCGACAACGCAGCATACTCAATGCTATGAACTACAATGGCATACTCGATACAAAATGGACTTAAACCAAAATGAATGGGCCTCAGCCACACTCAAATCAGTGGCCATACATAATGAAAATGAGGCAACAAAACACATGCAAACATGCAAGATGCAAGGGCCCAAAGCTTAGGGCACAAGATACAACTGTATGGAAGCATGAAAAGGATGAAATATGACATACAACAACACATGTTCCAGCTTTGAAATGACACACAAAATGGTCCTGAATCATGCAAACAACTCATGTTATGCATGTTGAAAGGCTCAAGTACCGAAATTAGTGAAGTGCATTACACTAGAGGTATGCAAAGCGATGCCCAAATGAACAAACCAACCCTAAACAGTCCCTATGCAGACCCAAAACAGTGGCAAAATGGACTAAGATGATGGCTTGAAATGCACAAAAATGAAGCTCATGCAATGGCCCATAAATAAGGTATACAAGCATAACTCTCAAACGCATTTAATGAGTGGAAAACATGGGAATATGGCACAAGTATAGGCTCTGAAATAACATGCTCAATGATGCCAAGACATGAAAACACCTCAAGTTAAGCATGCAAGGGGGTCCAAAACTCAAGGCTAGACAAGGATATTACACTACAAGTATGCATGGAAAGCATCATTCGACCAAGAGGCCTCAAAACAGAGCTAAGGCAGCCCAAAATATGAACAAAATTAGTTTGAAGTATGGCCAAAAGATACTAGAATCAATGGTCAAAACAACATGCAATGTAAGCTAGTGAGCATGGTTTACACTACAAGCATTTGAAGCATTCAAGAGGCCACTAAACCAGCCAAATATGGAGCTATGATATGCCAAATAATGACCAAAAACTCACTGAAACATGACCAATACATGCAAGAATGACATGCTCCTTTGATAAGCTATGAAGAGGATTATTCTACACATGCAAGAGGTGAACATGAGGTGACCAACCAACCCTAGACAGAGTCTAGGAAGGTCCTAAAAGTCACTAAAAATGGCCAGAACCAAGGCTAGGAAGTATGAAAATATAGGCTCCGTGGAAAGGCCAAATATGCAAACAAGCAAGGCCAAAAGAGAGAGGGTCACCCCTATTTGATTTTGGCCCTCAAAACAGCATGCCAACCACTGAAAATCCACTGGATTTCAGTGGCTAAAAGGTCAAGCAAAGGTCAACACAAAGGCCTTACGGCATGGTTCAAAACAAGACTAAATGAAGCATGCAAGAGAGTAAATGATCTCCAACAGGAAAATAGCCTTAATCAAACATGAATAATGCTTAAAAATAAATCTTTTTTCAATTGACAAAAAACCTCAAATAAGCATGCAAATGAGGCTAAGAGAAGGATCAAAATAATCCTTAAAAGGGGAGAAAATGAGTTACCCTTGAAGCTCAGCAAAAACCAGCAAGTTTCTGGACCAAAAACCCAACCCTTGAGCTCTCTCAAGACCCTCCAGCAGCTTAGTAACAAGGTGAGGGTGTTAGGCTATTAGGTTGTGTGCAATAGGTCAAGAATAACACCCCTTTTTGCTCAAAGTATAGAGATATAGAGAGAGACATATATTTTTTGCCTTAAACAAAATCTGAACCTTCACAAAGGAGGGAGAGGCCTTCCTTTATAGACCAAGGAGGCCAACGCTTCTCAAAGAAGCTAAAAACCAAGGCCACAGATCCTCCATACACGTGTATGGAGGATGCAGTCTGTGCCTTCCAGCTGGTAGCAACTCATGGAGACAAAACTGGAGGGAGCAGGCCAACCAGAAAAGGTGGTCGGCCAGCTACTTTTAGTGGTCGGTCGACCACCCTAAGTGGTTTCCCAGAAAAAAAAAGTGGTCTCCAGGGGTAATTGGTGGTCTCCACATTGAAAGAAAGCCAGTGGTGTGGTGGGAGACTAGTAAATGTGGCCCAAAGATCAAGGAGACCAGTTTCTCGACAAGAAAAATTGGCTGGTGGGGAAATGTGAACTCCAAGGAGAAAAGGTGGTCTCCCACCCTTGTACCACCTCCCAAATAAGAAAAACAAGGTTCATGCCAAAAAAGAACCAACACGGATGCAAAACGAGAGTTCGGGAGGCAAAGCCCGCGGCCAGATGCCTCAAAAACTGGCTGTTGGGCACCGAAAGTGGCGTGCGACCACCAAAGTGGTCTCCCGGGCCAAAGTGTCCCTTTAGATAGAGGAAACAAGGTGTGTCCCCAAAACTGTGCCAAACGGAGAATTTAAGCGGTCCCGAACCGAGGCGCGCGGCCGACGGCTCTAAAAACCGGAAACTGGTCTCCGAATTGGAACAGTGGCCTGCAACTACGAAAAGTAGCCTACGGCCACTGAGAGATGGTCTACAAGACCTCTCCCTCCCTCCGAGAAGAAAAAGCAAGACCTGGTCCGCAAACTAAGGCAAAGCATAAAAGTGTCCCGAGGTCCGAGGGTAAGGACCTCAGCCGAAACTCCGAAACCTCAGAACGAGCACAACATGCGCAATCACCGAGCGCTCAATCGATGACGTCTGAGTCTTAAGGTCGGTAAAAAATGGGATGTCTATAGGGCCAAAGGTCAGTTTAACATGAATGAAAGTCTGAATGGGCCAAAGGCCAGTTTGACATGATTGAAAGTATGAATGGGCCCAAGGCCAGTTTGACTTGAATGATACGAATGAATTGGGCCCGAGGCCGTATGATGTATTTGGAACCGTAATCACTTGACCTATCCTTATATATGTTAGATAGAAATACAAATTGGGCCCAAGTCCGTTTAAAGCACGTTGTTCTAATTACCATTTGTGTAACTTCCTTGTTTGATATTATTCACTGGACTTTCGCTCACGCTCATTCATGTGTTTGTAGGTGAGCCAAGAGAGGTCTAGCCCCAGCCTCAGTGAAGTCTGTGTGGGACAACTGAGGTTTTAAAGAGTCAGCTCTTGTGTCTCGCGCACGAGACTCGTTTTCGCCCTTTTGTTATGTATTTATATTTTGTCATGTTGGCGAAGACTTTGAATCTGTTGTATATAGTTTTCATGGGTTGACTTAGACTTAAATGATCCTGTTTGTACAGAACCTTATGCTACTATATTTTTTGAAGTGAGTTATTAATATGTATGTGTATGGTTGTTATGACGTGCCATGTAAGCATAGCTCTATGGACAAGGTTTTAAATTTTGTTTCCGTTTGGCTCTCTTTACTCTGATGAGTTATGTCTGGTTTGGTTTGAGGCCGTAAGTAATCTCATGATTACTGGCCGGTTATGTCCTTAACCCTTGGGGGTAGGTTTAGGTCATGACATATATATTAAGAGGAAAAGAAAATTATACATCAAGAGTTACCTCATGATTCAAGCCACCATTTTCAAGTGGTGAATTTTCACCCATTTGCAAACTTTTGAATGCCTCCACAAGGTTACCGTGTGATCTATCCGCATATTTCACATATTTTGCTACTGGAGGATAAGTAGCCCTGAAACAGATCTTAACACAAGACTTTACAAAACCAAACTTTTTTACACTTCTTAACATAATACTTCACAAAACAAAACCAAGCATGCTGATAGCATCCAAAATTATTAAAGGCAACAAATCTTATTTGTTAAAGAACATAAAGAATATGCATACAACATTTGTTATCTACAACAATGAGTGTACTAATTATGTGTAGAACACTATGAACAATGAAACTGCCAACCTCTTTTGCAGTAGAACAATTTAATATGTAAAACTCATTAAGTACTTCATGTATACAAAGAATCACGTTGATTGGATATTGCTACCTTCTTGATCAGAATATATTTTTCTCAATGGCAAATATGATTTTAAAAGTAAATTATTAATAAAAATAAATTCCAATCAATGGGCTACTGATATTTGATCAACTTATTTTTTTACAATTATAAAATACTCAACGAATTCTATATATTAATAATTTAAATTATTAAAATAAAACTCATTATAAATTTTACAATATTACTCTAATATCCAAAAAAAAAACCTCAAAAAAAAAAAAAATCACCACATACGGGTGTGGTACACGCGCCAGCCAAATCCTGGTTTATCTAACCTTGCCATTTCAAACTATTCTCTGTCATCTACTCATATTCTCATTCTTTCTTTAATCTTCTCCACACCCGTCTCTTTCCAACTAGCATTTTCTCCCATTCTCTCCCTCTCTCTCTGTAAAACTTGCACTCTGTCCAGCACTACTTCCATAAATTAACAAGTAATCAAAACAAAACCAAAGGTGACCCAATTGACAAGATAATAGACTCCTTGAGCTAATTGTGAAGCCAAGAAAAAAAAAAATCATGAGAGACAGGGTCTACCCGTCCTCCAAGCCCACCGCCAACGGCACCACCACCACCGCCGGCGTAGCCAACCTATCTTTTCCGGCTACCAAGGCCCAGCTTTACAACGCTAGCCGCCCAGCCTACCGTCCTCAACCCCCCCGCCACCACCGCAGTCGGCGGAGCTGCTGCTGCGCTTGCTGCCTCTGGACCACCTTCATCGTCTTCCTCATCCTCCTCCTCTCCGCCATCGCCGGCACAATTTTCTGGGTCCTCTACCGCCCCCACCGCCCAACCTTTTCTCTCTCCTCTCTCCAAATACCCGAATTCAACCTCACCTCATCATCATCATCATCATCATCATCCCCATCCTCCCAACTCAGCTCCAAGTTCAACCTCACAATCAACGCTCACAATCCCAACAAGAAGCTCGAGTTCTTATACGACCCCGTGTCGGTTTCCATAACTGCCGACGGAGTCGATGTGGGTGATGGGTCGATTCCTGGGTTTGTGCATTTCAGGAAGAACACAACTATTTTGAGAACAACAATCACATCGAATGGTCAAAGCATGGATAGTACGTCGGTTAGTGTACTGAAATCGGATCTGAAGAACAAGAAGAGTTTGCCAATGAAGATTGAGTTGGATACGAAGGTTAAAGTGAAGATTGGAGGGCTGAAGAGTAACAAGATCGGTATTAAGGTTTTGTGTGAAGGTATTAAAGCTGCCGTGCCTACCGGGAAGAAGGCCACTATGGCGACCACTTCGAATGCCAACTGCAAGGTTGATCTCCGGATCAAGATCTGGAAATGGACCTTTTGATGATTATATTCAGAAAAAAAAAAAAGTGTGAATTTTAATTTTACGTTTTTTTTTGGTGAGTGATATGTTCTGTTCTTAATTTCTGTATATTACGTTGCGTTTGATTGAGAGATTTGAGAAAAAATTTAAAAAAATAGATAAAATATAACACATTTTACCTAATTTTATATATTTTTTCTCTTTTTCTTTTTAATTTTTTCTCAAATTTTTCAATCAAACAGAACTTTAGGAATATACACAGTGTTACTATGTATATTTTTTTTCTGGAATTGTAATTGTGATTTGATAGGTCTTTCAAAAGTTGTGATACATTATTTTGAGAACATATAAACCAAATAAGATTTCGTTTTCATGGGGCATAAACTTTTCCAAGATTTTGAGATCCACTTGTAGTTGTAGGATATTGTGTTTACACTACACCAGCAATTTTATTATATGCATCGGTACGTGGATGTCATTTTCTTATTTGGTTATGATTATTTTTTTTTTAATTATGATATAATTTTAATTATAATTTATAAATTTTGATTATACTTTACATAATGTTTGATTATATTTTTTGTAAATATAATTTAAAATTTTAAAAATTATGTTATAATTTTTTTTAATTACAAAATACAAAAACTAAGGTCCCATGAGGAAAGTGGAAAACTAGTCATTTCTTTAGTAGTTGACATCAATGGCAAATTATTAGCCACATTTGGAAAGTTTGCTCTTTTAATAAGTTATTTTAATTTTTAATTATTATAATATGTTAAAATTTTTATGTTTAAAAAAATAGTTAGATTTTTTATAATTAGATGTGATATATGTGAAAGTAAAAAATAAAATAATTATAAATTTAATGTGACATTTTATTTTACTGACTATTTTAACTTATTTTATTTTTTTTATAAATTTTAATGATAAAAAAAAAAAAAACAAAATTCGTCTTGCCAAACAGGGTCATTGATTGCTGATAATTAACATACGATATAAATTGATCAAAATCAAGAAAAACACCACACTATAATATTTTTTAAAGTACCCATAATTACTCTAGACATTTAGAATTCCAGCCGACAAAAAATGTCTATACCCTTGTTTTTCATGTTTTAATACATTTTCAATTATATAATTGTGTTTCAAAATTATTGGACGTATAAAGTATAATTAAAGATTCTTTTTATCATAATTAAAATAAAGGTAGGTTTCTCTCTAGTCTATCATTTGGATTGGAGAATGTTGTTCGGATTCGTTGGATTTACCATGGGTCCCGATAATCTAGATTGTTTATTTTATTAGATCTTGCATATATATTATTCAAAAAAAATATAAAAGACTGATTTATTTTTAAAAATATAGTAACTTTTATTTTTTTGAGACAAACTCAATAAAATGAAAGGGTTACAAATATAAATCACCCTAATATATATAAATATATATATTTTATAGATGATACATGCAGTGTTAAATAAAATGAACAGTTCGGATATTTGAAACTGGACCTGTGTGGGTTCTATAGCTCTGGACAACACCTTTTAATTCAGATTTGGATTGTAGGAAAGCTCAATCCATCAAAATAATAATCATAATAAGTCATAATTACTATAACAATAACTCATAATTATGACTGCACAAAATATCGCCCTCTGTTAAAATCGTTCAATTCGTACTGATCAGTCTACAAACTATCCAATTCATACCGATGAATCTGCTAACCGCAAATTAAATTTTGAAATTTATAAATCGCCTTCAAAATCGCTCTACTATGCTATAATTAATACATACATTTATTTTAACATTTAATGAAATATCAAAGGAAAAATGTGTGAGTGAGATTTAAGATGTGAAATTTATTGTAAATTAATAGTTATATACATGAAAAATGTTATGTAAAATTTATTTGTGTTATATATATGAAAACTATTATATAAATTAATATTATATATTATACAAATATTTGATGATTATTCAAGAATATTCTTCAATCAATTAGCAAATAGCAAATTGAAACCGTCTCAAACAATAGTTTGATTATTTGCCAATCTACCATTTATATTTTGGTTTATATTTTACTCTTAAATCACCTAAATCGCACCAAGCATACCTTTTCTTATAACTAAAAGTATAGTAGATCTTAAGTCGGCTAAATCGCACCGGGTACACCTTTTCTTATAACTAAGAGTATAGTAGATCATAGTCAAATCATAATTATCACAATAAATTATAGGAGAAGGCTTGTACCTAGACTAAGAGTTGTTGTTGGGCCTGTGGGTCCATCATAAGTTTCATTTCTATGATTCGAACCGTTAAATATATAGAGCCCGTCGAATATTTTATTTTTCTAGAAAATCACGTTGATCGAATATCGATAACCTTTTTATCATAACACATTTTTGTTAACAATTTACTTTTAAAATCATATTATCATTGAAAAAATATGATCTGATCAAAGGGCTATCGATATCTGATCAACATATTTTTTGTAGAAATAAAATACTTGACGATCTCTACATATTGAACGATTCAGGTCATCAAAATGACACCCGTGATCGATCTCACAAGCCCAACAGTACCGTTCAATTCACAAAAATGGATTGGAGACAAACCTACTCGTATCTAATGTCATGTTTAGTGATGACATTTTTTAATTATGATTCAAAAAATATAAAATTATATTATTTTTTTAATTATAAGATGCATATAGTATATACAGTTAGAAGGAGTTTTTTTTTTTTTTTAAATATTCAAAAAAAATATATAATTTAGAGAATTGACTTACTTTTCAAACTATTTAGGAAATTAACATGCTTTTTGAAATTGCATTTTGAAAATGCTATTTTGAAATTGAAATTGAAATTATATTTTCAACATGCAATTTCACTTTGAAATCGCATGTTGAAAATGTAATTTCAAAAAATGAAGTCCATGTTATCATAAATTGTATTTTCAATATTCGATTTCAAGGTGAAATTGTATGTTAAAAATGTAATTTCAATTTACAATTGTATTTTCAAAATGTGGTTTTAAAAAGTAAGTTGGTTTCTCAAATAGTTTGAAAAGTAGGTCAATTTTTAAAATTTTTTTTTTTAGAATATTTAAAAAAAAAAAAAAAAAACTCCAGTTAGAAGGGGGTCTAGTATTGATACCCACCTCATTTTTCAAAGTTTAATATGGCAATAAATAAATAAATAAATAAAATTTTTGTCGGTGGGGGGTTTTCTGTCATATGTCACTATGTACGTGTGTGGTGTTCGCTAATTGGAACTTTGAGAGCAGGGACTGCCCCACTCAAATTATTTATTGTAACCATCTTTTAGCAAACTCTTTTTAATGTGATAGGTTAACGTGATATGTACTGATCTATATATTAGATAATGAAAGAATAATGTTAAATATCTTAAAAAATTTATTAAAATTTTGGGTAAATTATAAATATATTTTTTGAAATTTATTTAAAATATGAATTGTTTTCTATGATTTAAAAAATTATAAAAATTTCTATGTTAGAATTTTTTATTTAACAGAATTAATTGAAAAAGTGAAATTTCTAACCATTCTAATAAAATTATTTGAATTATTAATTGAAATAAAATTTAACATTATTAAAAACTGTTAATTAACTTGATGATTTATTAATAAAATAACCTATTTGTTATGAAATTAGAAACCTTGGGGAGCATAATGTAATTTCTATAACCATAGGGAGTCATTTGTAATTTAAATAAACCTCAGAAGGTGTGTTTGTATTTTATCCTTTTTTTTTTAAAAAAAATGTCTCATATGGGTGTGAGATTCATGGGTTTCATGTGGGTCCCACACCTATGTGCGACCTTTATATTGTGTTTGGTTAGAGGATTTGGGGAGAGATTTGGAAAGGGAAATGGAAAAGGTGTGTGAAACTATGTGAAATTTAGGCATATTTTATTCTTATTTCACCTACTTTTTTCATTTCCCTTTCCAAATTTTTTCTCAAATCTCCCAACCAAACACAGTATTAGTAAAAATTTTGGAGTCTCTAGCATTTTTGATAAAGAAAAAGATGTTTTCAACCCACAAGTTTTATAGGAGTTCCAATATCTCAATATTAATTTTCTAATTTTTAAATTTAAAAAAAAAAATTCAGGATTTATTGACTTCTCTCAACTCAAAAGCCTTTTAACTTCTTTTATACCTACTGCTGCACCATTTTCAACTTTTTTCATATATTATGATTAGTGAGGAGATTGTTAAATTATTTTTATAAAAAATCTAAAAAAATAATTTACATATTAAAAAAGTATCTAAAATAAATATAAATTCTTATTATATAAGGAAAAAGAGGTTTCTAACACAAGCCTTGTAGAAACTCCAATATCCCAATCTTAATTTTTAAATTTTTTGATTAAAAAAAAACTCAGCATTTATTGACTTCTCCCAATCGACAAGTCTTTTTGACTTTTTCCATATCTACCGCCACACTGTTTTTAACTTCTCCCATATATTATGGTTAGTGATGGGATTGTTGAATTATTTTTATAAAAAAAAAATTGAAAAAAAATAATATGGATATTAAAAAAATATATAAAACAAATATAAATTCTTATTAAAAAATAACATGTTACAATTGTGAAAAAAAAAATTACACTATAAAAAATAATTTGTATATTAAAAAAATATCTAAAATAAATATAAATTTTTATCAAAAAAATAATAGGATGCAATTGCGGAAAAAAAAGAAAAAAAATTGCACTATGCATTTCATAAAAATAATAAAAAAATAATTTCTATATTAAAAAAATATCTAAAATAAATATAAATTCCACATCATCATTGAATGTTACTTTCATTTTTTTAGATACTTTATCTCACAATTGTTTGTATTTTGTGTTATGAAATTTATTACATCTATATTTGCTAAAACTATTAGATGGACCTAATGCAAGAAGTGTAGATTATTTAGAAGTACAAAAAAAATATAAATAGACAAGATTTTACAAAATTTGTTTGTGAGTCTAACTTTTTGAAAATCTTATAATTCATTTATTTTTTGTATTATAGTTTATATTGGGTTTATGTACTTTTTTTAAGAAATATATGTTTTCTTTTTTTTTTCCTTTAAAAGTTTATTTTTAAATATTAATAAATAAATCATTTTCTATTTCAAACAATTTCATTTTTGTTTTTATTTTTTATTTTTTTTCTTAAAGTAGTTTTAGTTTTGGGCAATTACTCTTTTTTTTTCTTTATATATTGTAATTTTGTACATTTTAACTATATGATATTTTCGCTAATACACTCGGAGATGCACCATAAAAGAAGTATCATGCGAAAATCAAGCAAAAAGAAAAAATAAAATAAAATAATACGATGAATATGGAGCAAAGATCAAAAAGCAAAACTCCCCAAGCAAGCAAGCAAGCAAACAAACAAGCTAGTAGAATAGAATATTTAACAATAGACATTTGAAAATTTACAACAAAAATTTATAATTTTCTTTTTTGTTAAGAAAATTCTATTTGGTACTACCTAAATAAAATGCTTTTAAAATATATATTTTTAAATTTGAAATTAAAACTATAGTAAATTTATGTAAGTATAATTGCTAACCACATTTTTTTTACTTAATGTATATTATATTTGTTGACTACATTTTTTAAGTATTCATATAGAAGTAAAAAAATGTCACTCGGAATAAATCTTTCCTTAATTTAGTTATAAATTTTGCCCGTATATCATTTTTAAATTTTGAATAAAATCAAACATAAAATAATTGATTGAAGATATGCTGCATTTATTATCTTCTTTTTTCTGTGTGAAAAAAAAAAAAGAAAAAAAGAAGACATTTAAAAATTACAATTTACATATATACGAATAATTGTAAACACAACTCATACATAATGCAAAGTAAGAATTTTCTTTTTATTTATAATCTGTTTAGATCAGTTTAGGTGTATTTTGATTAATCTCAAGAACCTAACGTGATTTTATTTATAGATTTTGTTTATTTATATAACCTTACTATTTCTGAATAAGGTCAAAATAATGGGTCATTTGAGTACAGACTTTTTAGTTACTTTTTGATTAAAATATGAGATAAAAAAATTATTATATTTGAAATGAATTTTTATTTTTTTTTCAAAAAAATAGAGTAAATGAAAATAATTTTTTTATTTTTTGATATTTGTTGATTTTTTGATATTTTTATGAGTTTTTAGCTTTTATACCTTTTTGAAAGGTTGTCAAATGACCCCTAAATATTCAAGATTAACTTCATTTGAATGTAGTTAACAATTCAATTTATTGGTTAAAAACACTTGTTTTTCTAAAAATATCGTAACTTATCTGATGAATTTGTTTTCAGCCAAAAAATTAACTAATCATCACCCTAAACAATCATTAGAAATGTTAAAAAATTGGACAAAAGTCAAACAAATAGTTTTTTTTCCAAAAACTCTAGCGTCCTAAAAAATAGGGAACAATTAGGGTCAACAATTGTCTTCAATACATGTGTATGGTTGAAATTAATTGGTGTGTTGAAAAGTCTTTATATGTAATAAATTTAGATTAGGGTGAAGATTGAGACCCTCTCCAATTATCATTCCACCACCCCCAACAGATACGTGGTAGGTGGTGATTGGAGGAGAAGGAATAAAAAAAAAAAAAAAGTAACCAATTAAGTGAAGAGAGGGTCAAGGGGATGGGAAAAAAAGGGGGTCCAAGTCATTATTTATTTAGATTGGGTGATGATTGGAAAAAAAAGGAGGTCCATGTCATTATTTATTTAGATTGGGTGATAATTGAGATCCCCTCCAATTCATTGATATTTCTGAGTTAAATTATAAATTTTCTTGGTTTGTAGTATTACTAATAAATTTTAACATTATTTATTTATTTATTTGGATAAATTTATTAGCTATTATATGTTTGCTTTTAACATTCTTGCATATGAAGTTTTTATTGGGAGCTACAATTTCTATTCCACATGAGCGGCTATTTCTATTCCACTTTACTTTAAATATATTTCATTTTTTATCCTTATTATATAGTTACATTAACACCCATGACATTTTGATTTTTTTGAGGAGTGTATTTTGTGTGAAAGGGTATTAATGTAATTATGTATAATAAGGACAGAGAAAATAATGTATTTGAAACAAAATGAAATGGAAATAACGACTCCTTTTCTATATTCTCTCTTTCACTGAATACCATGTGCAAATCATATGAACAACATTCGACGATAAGCCATGCCTTGATCACACATCTATAGTATTGTTAGCACTATAAATTTGAAATCTTCTGTTGATAGGGGCATAATCATGTGTAGAAGAGGTCCAAAAGTCAAAGACATGAAGTTAGTGGCCCAAGAAAAGAGATTGAAGGTGTGACACATGGTAGCTTCAAGAAGAAAGAGAGTTCAAGGCAGTTGCAGAAATTGTAGCAGTTATAGATCATGGATAGATGTGGGAAGCCAGCACATGGACATGTGGCAACATGGCATGGCCAGTGAAACCATATAAAAAGTTGAAAATTTGAAGAAAAGAGGATCTTCAACCAAATTCACAACTCATATGAAATCTAGGAGTAGTGTAACCTATCTAGGAGTAGTTCTTGTAATTAGAAGTAGATTATCAATAATTCAGTCCTTGTAACTCAATTTAGCCCTGTCAATTGTGATGCTATTGGAACTTGTAATTTGATTCTGGTAATTAAGTGACAAGTTTAATTATTATCAATCGAATTTTCAGTTTGTTTGCACTTGTTTCTTCACACTACAACCTCCAAAGAACTCTTTGAATCTGTCAAGACATAGGACACCTACCACATTACTTGATTAAGTTGTTTGTTTGTGAAAATTGGTTTTTCTATCGAATCTCTTCTATCGATTTGACCCAAACCAGATTTTCGCTAACATATTTTGACACGCCTAGTGGGACCTATCTAATTTGGAGTGATGGCTAAGAGAAAATAGCATGAGATCTTTAAAGACACTGGAAAAAGGGTTGTTGTTGGAGAGAAACTTGATGGTGAGTTTGAAGGAGTTAAAGACAACATAGATGATGGCCATTCAGTGGCTGGACAAGAAGCAGGCCAAGGAAATGGCCAGAATGTGGCCTTTTGTAGGCCAAACAAGTTGTCCTTCTGTAGACCCAAGGAGGGCTCTTCTGCTGCATACTCAGCAGACAATTGGTTCCATGTCTTAACACGAGAATCAGATAATGGTTGATAAATTATTTGCTTTGTTCAAGAAGGCCAATATCAAGCCCAGCCAGTCAAGGAAAGCTGTAGAAGAGACTCAGGTAAGCAAAGTACAATATGGTCCTTCTGATAACTCCTTAAAAACATACAACTACAAATGAACATGTGTCATTTTATAGACCACCTACACTTCAAGAAAGATATGATAAGGGGATGAATTTGAAACCTGTGTTTGAATACACATAGATGAGGGAGTATCCTCCCAACCCAGTCTGTAATTATAATCCAAATGATTTGGGACCAAGACTTGGGAGGTAACCAAGGCCACAAGTACATGACAATTATGCACATAATAGGCCTGCAGTTGGCTATTATGATATGACAAACCAAAAGCATAGGCCATTTAATCAAGTTAGGCCTTAGAATGTGCAATAACATGGTATGCAACAACCCTATTATGAACCCAATGTAATGAATCCAAGGGCTAGAGGACATGGTCCTCCTTTCCCTAACTACCAACTAGAAGTTCAAAGGAAAGGACAGCAACAAGCATACATAGGCATGGATCCTATGATGAACAATAAGCAACAAATAATGAATTTAATTCAAGAAATGTATGGCCCAAGTTTGAGGAGGCCAGACAAACCTATGTTTAGAAGTCCATACCCTCCAGATGTGGATAATACACCCGTTCCAAGAAACTTCAAAGTGCCTGAATTTTCTTTATTTACAGGGGAAGAGAGATAGTCCACAATTGAACACATAGAAAGCTTTGTTCTACAATGTGAAGAAGTAGGGAAAAATGACTTTCTAAAAATGAAATTGTTCCCAAATTCATTATCCAGGACTCCATTTACTTAGTTCATTAACTTGACAGAAAATTATGTGCATACTTGGCAAGAAAATGAGAGTTAGTTTCATGCTCAGTTCTTTAGAACTGAACCTGAAGTTACTTTGGTAGACCTATCGAAATTCAAAACAAAAACAAGGGGAAATAGTAGAACAATATATAGACAGGTTTAAGAGAGCGCAAAACAGGTGTTATGCATATGTCCCTGAGATAGAAGTCATAAAATTGGCTCAAAATGGTTTGGATTTCGAATTGAGAAAGAAATTTGAAGGAATGATGTTTAGAGACTTGTATGAGTTGTCTTCAAGGGCAATTAGTTATGAGTCCATTTTGAGAGAGGGACAACAAAGAAAAGCAACTTCACTTGGTACTTACTACAAAGCAGTTGAGTTTGACTTTAATGTAGACATTGATGTGGCACAAGTGGTTGGTAAAAGCCTATTGTCACGACACAAACCCACTCATATAGGTTTAGTGTCGTAACCAGTCAGTAATCCATGATTACCAAAGGCTTACTTAACAGTAATACAGTAACAGGGTTGGCGGAAGCCACTGAATAAGAAAATAAACGTCCAACGAGCTGTGAAGACTTAAATGAAACAAAAGAACTTTTATATATACACAGATATAAATCAGTCTATGCACATCAGTCCATGGCAAGTTTCATTACAATACATAACCAAAACACAGGGACTTAACCCCGGCCAACAAAAGTAAGTGCATTAAGAATTTGCAAAGCACTAGTTCATATATCAAAAGGGTGACTCCCAAACCACCCATGAAGCTTAAAAGCTTGACCGATTGAAACCCCACGGCGGGGCACAAAAGTTGGCTTGACAAAATGGAGGCTAGGTCAACGCCACTACGTCCCCTCTTGCATTTGGTCACTTACATACATATATAAAAACATGAGCGAGAGCCTAGTGAATAACAACAACGTAAAGAGGTTATGAATGATGTGCTCACTGTAATCCAAATCGGTTAATTACAACAGTTCATGGAAAATCAGAGTCATTTGTATAGCAAATTCATATTTGATACAAAAAACATAGCAATCATACGTAGTATATCCAATCGCAAAACAGCACAGACGGTTATGAAGACCCAATAGTCAGAATTGATAGACGTGCCATCAATACAGTAAACAGAAGTTCCAAGAATTGGAACTGACAGAGATCTCTGTAACAATAGCAGTAAATAGATGTTATGGATCCCACGAATATAGTTCACAAAACAGGATGATCATTCATTTAAACAAAAAACATCATTTCAGAAATAGGGTATAGTATAAGTCAGAAAATACTTATAATTGAACATATCTTTACGAGATTGTTACTCACATTTGGCTCCTCGAATTACACGGTTGGGACGCGGCGTTTAACGTACATAGACACATGCTCTTTAGAGTCCAATCGCTTAATTCACTCGGTTCTTTTATTACTCGATTCTTTTTACTATTCCTTAGCTCCCCTTATGCTCATGTAATGAATGTGAAAAACAATTGAAAACCATGCAAACGGAAGCTCGGAAGCCTGGGAAAATGGAAAGAAAACGAAACTGGACCTGTTTTGAAACCGCACGTGCAGTGTGCCTTGGCCGTAAATGCAGAACTCCCACTACACATGCGGGGCTCCTTTCCGCACTTGCGGTTCTGGGCTTTCAAAATCTGAAAATCTGCTAAACACAATGGAATGCAATTTTTCCAAAACCAACTCCATTTTCAAACAAATCAAAGCACAAAACCCTTTCAAACCACTTGTAGTCAACATTTCTAACTTCAAATATAATTCATAACTTTAAAACAAAACTCATTTTCCCATTCTCAAGATCAAAACTTGAAGTTAAGAAGAAAAACAAGAATCATGCATATGGGAGTTCTATGCTTCAAAAATCCATGATACTTCCTTCCTTAAATTCAAAACTCATGCAAGAACAAGTGATTGATCTTGAATAATGCCATATATGCCAAGATTTGAAACTATTCCCTACCATTTCTCTCTTTAGGCTTTATAACCTCAACATACTTCACCCAACTTCTTAATCTAACCTAAATTCTACAATTTCATGTGTAAATTAACTCAACTTCAAGAAATCAGGAAAGATTTCTTACCTACAATGGTTGATTTGGGTGAAGATTTGCCCAACTTCTTTCTTTTTCCTTTCCTTCTTCTCTTCTAAGTCTCTCTCTCTCACTCACTCACTCATACTGTTGACTTCCCAATATAACAAAATATCTATCTCTAACATCCTTAACCAATTTTAAGCTTAAATTAAATTAAATCAAATTCACCTAAACTACATTAAGGCTCAATATAATCTAGTTAATAAACATAGTTATGTTAAGGTAAATTAGACTCTAATTGCTTAATCCAACAATTTAATTTTAACCTTATGGTTTAACGATTCAGACAGGTCTATTTCACATATTATCATATTTATCAATCATAACATAATTCAAATAGTATATGGCACACAATTAATACACATATAAGCATATCAGTCACATATAAACACATAATTAAGGTAACTTACAGATTTGACAGTTGATTAAGGAGGCGGGTATTACACCTATGGTTTGTGAGACCTTGAGAAAGGTTGAAAAGCCTATGGATATGCCATTAACATAGCCAACAAAAAGAAATGTAGTTGCATCTAGTCGACGGTATTCATTCGACTTATCACAAGTAGATGCTTTGCTTGATGAGTTGTTGGCCAATAAGTTTTTAACTTTAACTCCTAGTTATAACATTCCCAAAGAAAGAGATAGAATTGGAAAATAATATTGTAAATAGTACAATTCTTTCAGACATTCAACTAATAATTGTGTTAAATTTTGAAATTGTGTACAGGATTTAATCCAAAAAGAGATACTAAAATATGGTGAGAAAGATAAAGGGGCAATAGCAGTTGATAGTGATCTGTTCCTAGAGATGGTAGGCATTAACATGGTGGCTACTAACCCCCAATTGACTGACCAGAAAAAGAAAGGAAGGAACCCTAGAGTTCTCCTGGTAAAGCTAGAGAAGCTCCACAAAGAGAGAATGGAAAAGATTGTCAAGAAGACAAAAGGAAAGAAGATTCAAGAAGAGCCTGATGAGAGGTTCATTTGTTTAAGATGTGGTACTAAAACAGAAAGAGCCAAAGCCATTGTGATAGATGGGATTCAAAAAATAGAAAAGGATGTTGATCTCAAGTTTAACACCATAAATAGTAGTGACTTGCAAATATTTGACAATGACCACATGTTCTATGATGGATCAGACCTAGAAATATTTGGGCCTGTAGAGGATTATGATAAGGATGATGCTCCATTCCTATTTCAGAGGTCTTGTTCATCTATGTTTTGGTGGCTCAAGCAACATTAGGGCCATGCTAAGACAGCAAAAGGGATCTAAGCCCTATGGAAATCCAAAAATTCTAACAAGGCCATATATTGGCCAACAAAAGTAGCAGCTTGGGAAGCCACATAATGGCCAACAGCAGACTTATAGCGATTCTGGTTTAGACCCGACCCATTTGATGTTCAGGATTCGGGTTTCTTTGTTTTATATGGTTGATCATGTTTTGTTTCTCCTTATTCCTCTTTGAGTTTGGTTATTGGAGTGTCTTGGTTGCATTTGGAACAAGTTGGTAACTTGTTTTTCAAAATTGTTGTTACCCAGAATTTTGCCTCTTCGCTCGAGCAGTGATTCCTATGCTCGAGCGGTCTTGTGAACTTCCAGTACTTTTGCAAGTCTGTAGAGATACTGGGAGATAACATTTTTTACTTGAGCGGTCTTTCTTGCGCTCGAGCGATTGTCTTCTATCTGTAAAACCTCTAAGAGTTGGTATTTTTCACTCGAGCGATCACTTTGTGCACTCGAGCAGTCCCACTTATTATGTTTGGTTGCTCAAGCGACATTTCTTGCGCTTGAGTGATCTGCGCGTATATCAGTTCGTAAAAGTCACTTTTTCATCTCTCTTTCTCTAAACATTTTAAAACCCTAAGTTTCTCTCTCTAGAGCTTACCTTCTCTCTACGAATACACCTCGATCCGTTGATTTCTTTACCCTAATCCCTTTAATAAAAAGGTAGGGCTCACCTAGAGTTTCGTTCTAATTGGAACAAAGTTAGATTTCGGCCTCATTGTGGTTTCTCCTTTCTCTTTCTTGTCTTCTAAGCTTGAGGTAGGGATATCTTTGCACTTTCTTATGATTTTTAACTTAGTTATTTGTGTTTTTTAAACAACATTGTGATTTGGGGACTTTTAGACAAAGCTAGGGTTTTGATTTGAAATAAAAAAGAGAGGTTTTCAAATAAATTGTTAGAAATGATTGAGAAAATGTATTTATTGTGGAGTTATGACGAAAAGATAGATTTTTATCCTTGGGATTGATTTATAGAAAAAAAGGGATTTTGTCCTAAATTTATCAAATGTTAATTTTGTATAGATAAATGGAATTGATGTTGAATTTGTGAAATTGGATTGACGTTGATAAGGATAACGGAGTTGGATATGTATTATCACTCCCATCTTGAGATTTTGGAAAGTATAACCTTATTAGAAATTTATTTATCTATTTAGATATATTTGTTTTGTGCTATTGGTAGAGGATAACTGTGATTGTTGTAGAATTGTATGAGAATTAAGAGAATTAAAACTATTTTCTCATCCATTTGCATTGGGCATTGTTACATATTTAACACATTGAAAATGTCTATTGTTTTGAGAAAAATTTGTGAGTACCTTGGTGAATCTAGGTAGGGGGTGTGGTTACGGTATTATGTTGGCATGTGTGTCCTTGGTGAAAGTCCAAAAACCTTGGCGGTTAGGCGTCGAGCCTTCCAGTTAATACCGGTAAAAATGACAAATTTGCAGACACGTACTTAGGGATTCCCAGAGTTGTATTCACAGTCCTGTTTTCTATTATAAAGGAAATGAATTGTTGAATTGTGATATAGACTTAGCATTGCATGGTTTTGAAAGAAGATATAAAATGTTTTCCGGCACAAGCATTGCATATGCATTCATCTTATATCTTTGTTAAGATTCATAAGCTGTGTTAGAGTATTTCTATTGGGTTTTGGCTCACCCTATATGGGAAAACCATTTTCAAGTGCTGATAATATGCATCCGCCAAGAACATAGCTTTGGAGGAACTTGGAGTTGAAGACTTCCTTTTGTTTAATTGTTATATTTATTTTGTTATAAGCCTAGGGCTTTAACTGTATTGAGTTTGGACTCACTTTTGTTGTAAGCAAGCACTGTGTAACAACCCCCATACCGTTTACCGATAAGTTACTGAATTACCTACTGATTTCTGCTAAACTGGAATGCTTATGACTGATAATTGAGCTAACTGAAGTACTGAACGGACTGATTGAAAATTTAAACTGAACTGACTGAACATGTTTATTGTATTGCATTCTTATCTGTTTGATTATTTGATTATCTGTTCGTGCTTTATGTTTAAATTGCAATTGAAGGCCTTATCGGCGGCCGAATCCGGAACTGATTGATGTTTTAGGATCCTCATGATTTATGTGAATTTATGGGATGATTATCTGAAAATTGATTAGGTATGACTAAATTAGATCAAATGGATTAAATTACTTGAATTGGTGTAATTACCAAAATGCCACTTGGTGGCCATTCACTACACACACTTAAGCCTTATCACATTACACTCCAACAACACTTTGATCAGCCATTTTCTCACACCTAGCCGACCAAAGTTAGGGAGAGGAAGAGTTAAGAGAGAATTTAACTCATCTTGTGAATGGGCTTGAAGAATTGAAGAAATTATTAGGGAATTGTCAAATTGGGCTCTTAAACCTTGAATACAAGACTAAGGTAGGAAATTCATCTTCTTATTGTTGTCATTGAGCTAAGTCCTGCATGTTTCATGCTCCATTGTAGAACTAAAACATGTTGTAGTTCATACATGTTGGATTGTAGCTTAACTCTTGCATGCATGTGTGTATTGAGGAGTTTTGAGTTTGATTTCATAGAAATCTTGCATGCATGTCCATATTTTGATCACAATCCATGATTTCATCATGTTCTTGAAGAAATGAGTCCATGTGGACAAGCTTTGAGGCTTTAATTTGGTTAAATCTCATGCGTGTTTGTATATTCTCCATGTTCATAAAAAATGGGTTTGAAAATGGTTTTAATTGACTCACTCTTGGGCTTTGAATGCATAAATTGAGCTTTGAAACTTGTTATACATTGGATTTGGATGTGTTTCCCAGAATTTGGGCCCAAGAGGTCGAGTTTTGAGTGAGAGAATGCTTGGTTTGAGCTTGGAAGGCAAATCTGGAAATTTCAGATTTGGCTTCTTCGCTCGAGCGAAGGATTCCTCGCTCGAGCGACCAACGTCTACTCTAAGCCACGCTCGAGCGAGGGATTGGTGGCTCGAGCATAAAATTCGAGCATCCAGTACTTTTACTATTTCATCAGACTGCTCGAGCGAAGGATTTCTCGCTCGAGCGAAGCCTTTGATTTTGGAAGCTCGCTCGAGTGAAGGAAAGCTAGCTCGAGCGAGGGTCATATTTTCAGCAATTTTTGCAAAATATTTTCTAAGTGTATTTTTGCATCCTCATCCCATTCTAGGCATTCTTAGGCCTGGTTTAAGGCATCTTAATGAGGTTATTGATGTAGAACACATCGAGGCAAATTAGGGATTAAATTATATTATTTCCCAACTGTGTAGCTTAGTGTGTGTTCAACCTGTGAATTGTGTAGGGTTGGCGATTGGGGAGACACGCTCTAGCATATTGTAGCCCGAACTCTGTGAGTAACAACTGTGTAAAGATATGTTCAAATGATGAATTTCTGAACACTAAACTGAACTGCATCGAATCTAACATTGATTCTTGAATCAATCAAGCATCAAATGTAATTATTTATTAAATGAATGTATGTTATTTACTTCTGAACTGTATTGTGGCATCCTTAGCACCTACTGTTACTGTTACAGAGATCTCTGTCGGTTCCCTCGTGGAACCAATACTATTTACTGATTGATGGCCATCATTACTGTTCGGTCTTTAAGACCTCACATTTCTTGCTATGCTAATGGATGTACCACATATGGTGAATAAGCTGTTATGGTGAAAGATCAAATCTTGTTTAATGAACTGTTTTCATTACAGTAAGGACATTTCATTCTTAACCTCTTTACGCTTTATGTTATTCACTGGGCTTTAGCTCACTGTTTATATATATATGTAGGTGCTCAGCCACCAGACCGGAGCTAGGAGCGTGGGTTAGACTCCAGTTTTGTCAAGCCAGCCTATGTGCCTCACTGCGAGGTTCCGAGTTGCCATGTTATGGCTTTGGGGTGTTTTGTTTTTCCCCCGTCTGTCTCCGTACTGTTTTGGGATCACTGTATAGACTGTTATCTACTTTACTGTACTGTTGCCAAGGGATTAGGTCCCTATACCGACTGACTATAAATATTTGTATAGACTGTACTGTTGAATGTATAAGTGCATGAAAAATCTTTTTGGCATACAGACTGTCACAGCTCATTGGACTTTATTTATTTACTGTATTGGCTTCCGTCAGGCCCTGAACTCCGTTTTTACAGTTCTACTGTTAAGCAGGCCGTCGGTAATCTCGGATTACTGGTCGGTTACGGTGCTAAACCCATAGGGCCGGGTTTGGGTCGTGACAGAGTGGTATCAGAGCGATACTTAACCACGAGTTATACCCCACACACGTGTCCAAATGAGCTATAGGGTGTCCTAGAAAAGTAATAGGGCATTGCATGAGCATGAAAAGTGTGTGGTTATGACATGACTGATTATATGCCAATGTGTTAACCTGTTTAAAGAAATGACTGTTTATATTGATGATTGTTATAACTGTTATAACTGTTTATAGTGAAATGGATAATGCAAATGCTGCTACTGAACCTGAATCATCTGAGGCCAGAATGGCCAGACTGGAAAGAATGTTGGAACGAATAACTGAAAGACTAGATCAACAACAGAACCAACAGCCCCCACCTCCTCCTCCTCCTCCTCCTCCGGTACAGCCGGACCAAAATGTGAATGTTAATGATGGGGACATAATTGCTCTTACCCAGAAGTTCAGCAAACTAAAACCGCCATCCTTTCAGGGAGGCCTTGAACCATTAAAGGCTGAAGCATGGGTTCTGGAGAGTGAGAAACTGTTTGAGGTGTTTCCGTGCTCGGAGGCACACAAGGTACTGTTGGCTACCTTTACTCTGCAAGAGGAAGCAAGAAGGTGGTGGATGCTTACTCGAGATGACAACACTGTTGTGACTTGGGCTCAATTTAAAGTAGCCTTCTTTGAAAAGTACTTCCCTCAGTGTGTCAGGGACAGGAAGGTCACTGAATTTGAACAGTTAAAACAGGACACAATGTCTGTTGCTGAGTATGAAACAAAGTTTACTGGACTCGCCAGATACGCACCACATATGGTGGATACCGATTACAAAAAGGCCAGAAGGTTTGAAGGCGGCCTGAATGTTGCAATACTGGACAGGATAAATGTTTTGAAGCTACCGACTTATGTGGGTGTTCTTGACCGAGCATTGATGGCCGAGTCGAACATCGAAGCTGTGAAACAATCTGAAACACCAATGTCTGACTGGCGTGGTAAAAGGCAGAATTTTAAATTCAAGAAAGGCAAGCATAATCAATTGAACAAGAAACAGAATACGGGGTCAACAAATAGCCCCAGCCAAGGGAGTGCTCCTATACCGCCATGTCCCGAATGTGGTAAGAACCATAAGGGAGTATGTTATAAAATTTCTGGTGCTTGTTACAGGTGTGGCAAGGTGGGCCACATGGTAAAAGATTGCCCCTCCACTGCTCCGAGTAATAGTAAAGCTGCAGGCAGTGCCGCAGCATCAACCGTGACACAAAAACCGAACCCCAAAGCTACCGGGAAAGAGCCTATGAGGCGGTGAAGTCTTCGCCTCTAGTCTTAGGAGACGTGCAAAATACCGAGACCGTAGTGTCAGGTATTCTTTCTATTTGTGCTCAAAGTGCATATGTACTGATTGATTCGGGGTCTACACATTCTTATGTGTCGCATGCTTTTTCACGGAAATTGAATAGACCCTTAGAGCCCATGAATTACTTGCTAGCTGTATCATCACCCGTAGGGGGATCCATGACATGTGCATATATGTATCCTGCTTGTGAAATTCTTGTTGGGGATATGCATCTGTTTATTGATTTACTGCCATTGAACATTGATCATTTTGATGTAATATTGGGGATGGATTGGTTGCAAAAATATCATGCCATGATAGACTGTGTAACAAAACAAGTAGTTTTCTGTCCACCTGGTTTGCCTGAATTTGTGTTTAATGGGAGTGGAGTAGTACCTCCTCGATTCGATTTCTTACGTGAAAATTTGTTAAACTAATTAGAAAGGGGTAAAGGATATCCGTGTTCTGTCCGATCGGTCTTCATCGATGATAGTGTAAAACCGATATGAATTGTATTCCTATAGTCGAGAATTCCCGGATGTATTTCGGATGATCGCCAGGATTTAATTGACAGGAAATTGAATTTCTTGTGGATGTGGTTCCTGCACACCAATATCTAAAGCTCCTTCTGAATGGCCCCAACCGAATGAAGGAGTTGAAAGTGCAATTGCAAGAAGCGCTAGACAAGAAGTTTATCGGGCCCGAGATTTCACCGTGGGGTGCACTGTTTTGTTTGTAAAGAAGAAAGATGGCTCATCGAGATCGTGCATTGACTACGTGAATTGAACAAGGTAATCGTGAGAAATAAATACCCATTGCCACGTATTGATGATTTATTTGATCGATTCTGAGGTGCACAAGTGTTTTCCAAGATTGATCTCGGATCGGGTATCACCAATTGAAAGTTAAACGAAGACATTGATAAAGCGCTTTTAGAACGAGGTATGGCCATTATGAATTTTAGTTATGCCATTCGAGTCACGAATGCCCTATTTGCTTTTATGGACCTTATGAGCAATTTTAAACCATACCTTGATGATTTTATTGTAGTATTTATTGATGACATACTGATTTATTCAAAAGTAGAGAAGAACATGAACACCATCTGAGACTTGCCCTGCAGACCCTAAGAGAACAGAAACTGTATGCTAAACTGTCTAAATGCGAATTCTGGCTTGATCATGTTATGTTTTTGGGGCATGTTGTTAGCAAAGATGGAATTTCTGTTGATCCGCAGAAAATTGAAACTGTAGTGAACTGGCCTAGACCAACGAATGTGACTGAAGTCCGAAGCTTTTTGGGATTGGCTGGGTATTACAGAAGGTTTGTCAAAGACTTCTCCAAAATTGCCCTACCATTGACTCAGTTGACTCAGAAGGGGACATCATTTGACTGGATTGACCAAAGGGAATCAGCATTTCAAGAATTGAAAACCCGACTTGTGACTGCACCGGTTCTGACTTTACCTTCAGGTACGGATGGATATACTGTATTTAGTGATGCTTCTCATAAGGGTTTGGGGTGTGTTTTAATGCAGAATGGGAGAGTTATTGCTTATGCTTCCTGACAGTTGAGGCCACATGAAAAGAACTACCCAACCCATGATCTGGAACTTGCTGCAGTAGTGTTTGCACTGAAAATTTGGCGTCACTATCTGTATGGGGCGACATGTGAAGTATACACCGACCACAAGAGTTTGAAATATTTCTTCACACAGAAAGAAATAAATATGAGACAGCGCAGATGGCTAGAATTGATCAAAGACTACGACCTACAGATTCTGTACCATCCAGGAAAAGCCAACACTGTTGCCGACGCATTAAGCCGAAAGTCAATTGCCAACTTAGCTTGTCTGCTCACCGAACAGAGAGAATTGCTTTATGATCTTGAAAAATCTGAAATTGAAATTGTCTTGATAGAACAAGGTGGAACAATAGCTGCCATTACTGCTCAACCAGCCTTAATTGAAGAAATTAAAGAGAAACAGCAACTGGATGACTTTTTGAAAAAGATCATCGAAGAAAGAGAGTCTAAGCAGAGACCGGGTTTCAAATTTGAGAATAATGTACTGAAATTTCAAGAAAGGCTGTGTGTCTTAGAATGACCGAAGCGAAAAGAAGATTACGCAAGAGGGCCACAATTCAAAATTGTCTATCCACCCGGGGAATATGAAAATGTACCAAGATCTGAAACAGAATTTCTGGTGGCCGGGAATGAAGAAAGAAATAGCCGACTTCGTGTCTAAATGTCTTTATTGCCAACAAGTCAAAGCCGAACATCAACGACCTGCCGGATTATTGCAACCCTTACCCATACCAGAGTGGAAATGGGAGCATATCACGATGGATTTTATCGTTGGGTTACCTCGCTCCAGAAAAGGTATGGATTCAATTTGGGTTATTGTTGATAGATTAACCAAATCTGCTCACTTCTTACTTGTCAAAACAATCTATAATCTTGGACAAATTGGTACATTATCTATATTGAGAAATTGTGAGACGCATGGAGTGCTGTGTCCATTGTTTAACGAGGATTCGAAGTTTACATCGAGGTTTTGGCAAAGCCTACAAACTGCATTGGGTACTGAATTGAGGCTGAGTAGTGCCTATCATCCTCAGACAGATGGGCAGTCAGAAAGGACCATCCAGACTCTGGAGGATTTATTGAGAATGTGTGTCCTTGATTTCCAGGGAAACTGGGAAAGTCATTTGCCATTGGCTGAATTCGCCTACAACAACAGCTACCATTCGAGTATTGGTATGGCGCATTTCGAGGCATTGTATGGCAGGAAATGTCGATCTCCGATTTGCTGGCAGAGGTTGGAAATGGGCCTTTGCTTGGGCCCGAGATTGTGTATGAAACAACTGAAAAGATAAAAGCGTCTGACAAAAGTAGCGCATGCAGCCGACAGAAAAGTTATGCCGATGTCAAGAGACGGGACAGAGAGTATGAAGTGGGTGATCACGTTTTTGTGAAAGTGACACCAATGAAAGGCCAGACTCGTTTTGGAGTCAAAGGCAAGTTAGCGCCGCGGTATGTCGTATGAGATTATTGAGAAAATCAATCCGGTGGCGTATCAAGTTGCGCTTCCTCCTGAAATGGAGCATATGTATAATGTTTTCCACATTTCGATGTTGAGAGATTATCTCTGAGATCCCTTCCACGTGATTGAGCCTACTCGTATCGTGTTGAGTGATGACTACACTTACGAGGAACGGCCTATACAGATTATAAATAGACGGATCAAGCGAGAAATAAAGAGATCCGTTAGTGAAAGTTGGTGGCGAGAACCATGGTGGCGTATATGCCACTTGGGAGAGAGGAAGATGACATGGCTAGGCGATATCTGATTTGTTCATTGAATCTTGTTTTCTTCGAGCGAAGGTAACTTTCGAGTTTAGAGGACTAAACTCCTTATAAGGAGGAGGCTGTAACAACCCCTATCTGGATTTCCGATAAGTTCTTGAATTACCCTCGATTTACGCTAAACCGAATGCTTATGATTGATAATTGAGCTAAGCAATCTTGAATCGGTGATTGAAAATTTAAAGAATCGATCGAACATGTTTATTGTATTGCATTCTTATCTATTTGATTATTTGATTATCTGTTCGTGCTTTATGTTTAAATTGCAATTGAAGGCCTTATCGGCGGCCGAATCCGGAACTGATTGATGTTTTAGGATCCTCATGATTTATGTGAATTTATGGGATAATTATCTGAAAATTAATTAGGTATGACTAAATTAGATCAAATGGATTAAATTACTTGAATTGGTGTAATTACTTGCCTTATTTTTGGAGCAAAGCCTTAGATTTCCAAGCTTGCAACCTCTTGTGGCCTGCTGGCCACTGCTATGGGCTGCCAACCACTGCTTCTAGTTGCTGACCACTGATGTGGCCAACCACAAGTGTGTTTTTGCAAATATTTTTCTGCCAGTTGTGACAGCTGTTTGCACAGGTTTATGCATCTGCCTACACATGTATATATTGATATTTCTGAGGGAGTTGCATGGTTTTCTATATATAGGAGGCATCTCCTTCCATTTTCAAGGTTGGAATTTTTAGAGCAAAAATTCTCTCTCTTTCTCTACAATTTTCTCTCTCTTACAATTTCTTAGCTTTTTGCAAGCTTTTGTCTATACACTCTAAACCAAACCTCTCCATCTTTGAGCTAAGGTACCTTTGAGCCTATTTATCTCTTAAGGGTGTGTAAGCGTTGTGTTGTTGCCTAGAATTGGTTCTTCTCTTCAAGAGGTATAAAACTTTGCTTCTCTACTTGCTTTAATTTCTCTTTTTCTTACTGTTTTCCCACTATTTTTGGGATGTATAAACTCTGTGTTTTGGGCTGAAACTTGTGGTTTAAGGCCAATAAGGATTGAGGGGTGGTTCACCATTCTTTACACCTTACTTTCAAGGCCTTTACCCTTGTGTTTCCCACCTTTACACTATCTTTTTTTGAGCTTTTAAACACTGATTTTTAGAGTTATTTTAGTGGCTAAAATGTTGTTTTGAAGTCCAAAATTGGAGGGGTTAGCCTCCCCTCCTTGTGTTTTGCTTACTAGCTTAGCATGATCCATGTTTTAGCTTATTGTTCAGCTATTTTTGTCTTAATTCTAGCTTGTTTTAGGACTTATTTAGCACTATTTTAGGACTATTTGTATGTGTTCATTGTATTTGAGCCATGTATTGCATGCTTGTAGTGCAATTGTCTTCATAGGTTTGGTGGTTTAGGCCTTAGCCACCATCCTATTGGAGTTGATAGCATTTATTTATGGCTTTCCTTACTTGTGGTCACCTTTAATCACCTCTGCAACCTTCCTCCTTTCTTGGCTTTTGCTTTTGCTTTTGCTTTTGCTTTGAGAGTTATTTTAAGCCTATTGTTCTTTTAAGCTTAAGATTGAGGTTGTCATGCTTAATGGTTTAATCTCTTTTAGGGGTTCATTATCAACGGCATGACATCTCTCTCATGCCTTAAGCCAACTCTTGGTTTGACATTTCTCTCCTTTAGAGGACTTAGACTCACTTTTGGACTTAATTGATTAAAGAATTGAAAGGTAACTAAAATGGAGTAATAAAATTAGTTATTAAAAAAAGGCAAGATAATGATTTGGTTTAGGTTCAATTGAACATTAATTGAACCCTTGGGTCTTGAGCTGTTTCATACTCATTACTGATGTAAACGGCTCAAGATTCATTGTCAACTACTTCCTTTGATCATTCATGATAGGGAAGTGGTTTTGAGAGTCTTTATGTGTTGCATTTATTGAACTTGCACACTTGGTTTATAAACCATCATGCAATGAAATTGCATCGGTTGATGGTTTGTGCATCAAATTTTGCCACTCCTTTAAGCTGTTTGATGATAAGGAGGGATAAGTTGTGCAAACAAACCCTTTAGAATACTATGTTCCTGTTTTGTTTGCTGTCTGTTGCAACAGGAAAGCCTAGTCATCAATGGCCGACAGGCCACTATTGGTAACTGGCAGGCCATCACTTCTAGCGTGCCGGTCACCAGTGCAAAATCAAGCAGTGTACTTTTTGAAGCAGAACAAAGTTGGTTCTGAGGTGAAAATCAGTGTAAGTGTTCTACTGTGCAACAGAGGCACCTGGTAGCAAAAACAGTGGTTTTTTCAGGTGGAAGTCCATGCACGCATAAGCATTCCTCGTTTTCTGAGGCGGAGTAATTAGAATGGCTAGCTTAACACTCTTTTCATGTTGTATTCATATAAATAGTTATAATTTGTTGTAATAATTAGTTAAGTAACTTAGCTAATTTATTCATTTGGGTTTATAACAGTTAATTAATTAGCTTAGCTCTAATTAGTTAGCTAGTTTATTCATTCGGACTCTCCTTCGTGAGAGCGCAATGTTGTAATAATGTGTATGTCTTCCAACCCCACGTCTTTCTCCATTTTATTTACTAGCTTATGATGGTTAGTTTAGGACATCATGTTTTGTTTAACATACTTTATGTTTGCATCCACGTGTATTGCATACACCGAGGCTCGATTCAACATTCTAACAATTCATTGTCGTTTAAACTACTTCTTTGAATATGTGCTTAGACTGCATGCTAACAAATTGATTCACATGCCATGATTAAGTAGCCAAGCTTATTTAGATTACATATCGCATGTGTTGCATTAGTCATATTGCATAGTTAGGATCATGCATCTTTCTAACTTTATCGTCTCTTTTGGCTTGGAATACTAGGTAAGCATTTACTTGCTTTAGCATATTGCATGAATGTTAGTGTTGCCATGCCTAGCATGCTTGCCATAAGGCTAAGTACTTAAGTGATAAAATGCTTGAATGTCCGTGGATGAAGGCTAGTTGCTTGAATTGGAATAATTTGAGCAATGTTTATATTCGATCACTTTTTTCGAGTGGCAAATTCACAAAAATAATTTCAAATAAAATATGAAATCAAATGTTCCAATTTTTGTAAGTTAGTCTATACTTGTGTGTGCGCGCATCATATAGTAATACTAGCCTAATAAATCAGAATAAGAGCATATAATGTAGATAAGATTCATATCATGATTAGTAGAGGCCGATCATTGATCGGGCGAGCAGGGGTGCTCAATTTATGACCTTTCCCTCTCGTACCTAAATTCTTGAACCGAGACAATCTTGGTGATGACAGACACGTGGCCTTAGGCACGAGTCATGGATTTCCTAAATTTTCCAAAAACATTTAGCTGCCGACTCTGTATCTGGCAAAGTAGTCCATTTTTGGCAATTTGATTCAAAATCGATTTTCCAAAAGATTTGCCGAATTTGGACTCTTTGGTGTTTATCTATTTCACATTGCACTTGTGAGATCAGATTTAGAACCGCGAGAGTCCTATACTGTAGGGCTTATTTGTCTTCCGAAAGGGGGCATGGAAAGTCAAGCTACAACATGTAGTATCAAATTTCGGTTTCATGTCATTACCATGTGTAAATATCCATTTATGTATGCATTAGGTTCAGTTCATCATTCTAATATTGTTGTCAATTTCTTAATTACTTGAAAATGTACGCTATCGCATGATTTAATTTGAGCCATATGCCATGTTAAATAAACCAAACCTAGTAGTTGCATTTTGTATGTGTTGCATTAGTCATTTGCATTGTTAGGATCATGCATTTTTCTAACTATTTTTCTTCTATTTTAGCTTGCCTTGGTTGAGAACTAGGTGAGCGTTATCACTTTAGCATATTGCATGTATGTTTATGTTGCCATATCAAGCATGTTACCATGAGGCTAAGCACTTATTTGATATATCTCTTGAATGCTTGTGGATGAAGGCTAATTGCTTAAATTAGGATAATTGTACATACGAGCTCGCTTTTTCAAGTGACATGTATTCAAAACTCTTTTCAAAACGAACATGAAATCAAAGCGTTCCAAAATTTGTGAAATAGTCTATACGTGTTTGACCTCACATAGTAAAGATGGCATAATAATCAGAACATGAGCATATACTGTCTATAAAAATCACATCATGATTAGTAAAGGTCGATCTTTGATCGGGTGAATGGGGTGCTCAATTCATGATCTTCCCCACTCATACCTAAGTTCCCAAACCGAGACATTTTGGCTATGACAGACAAGTGGCCTTTGACATGAGTCACGAGTTTCTTAAATTTTTCAAAAATATTTAGGTGGCGACTCTGTAATCTGGCAATGCAGTCCATTTTTGGCATCTCTGATGATAAAATGGATTTTCTAAAGATTTGTTGAACTTTAACTCTCATTTGTGTTTTTCTATTTCACATTGCACTTATGAAACCAGATTCAGAACCACGAGAGTCCGAACTATAGGACTATCGTATCCGAGGAGACTAAACCCCTCCAAGGAGCACGAAAGCAAGCTACAATTTTTGGCAATTCTACTGGGGATTTAGAAAGCTTGACGGCTTGCCTAAAAAGGTTGCCAAAAGGCTAGTCGGTCGTGGGCTCTGCCATGTTGGAAACATAACCCTTGGATCTAGATTACCGTTGTACCGCGTGATCCTCCTTTCACTTCTTGGTGTTAGGTGTGAGAGGCATATTAGGTAATCTTGATGAGGTACCCTTTTAGACCAATCGGCCTAGTACATATAGAGGGTGTTTGGCAAAGACTTTTTTTAGCTTATAGGGTTAAAATTCACAAAATGACAAAATAGGCTAAAATAGTCAATCAAACAAAATGTCACATTAAACCCATAATCATTTCACTTTTTCTCTCACAAATGTCATATCCAATTACAAAAAAATCCAACTATCTTTCCAAACACAAAAATTTTAGCCTCCTAAAATAGTCAAAAACTAAATAGCTTGCTAAAATACCAACTTCCCAAACACCCACATAGTGAGCTCTAGCGACCATTCAAAATAGGGTAGGATGCTCTCCTATTTTTTAAGATGTTGTGATACCATTTGTTTGAATAGCAAAGCTATAGATCACTCCAAAGTTAAGACAGGGATACCCTAACCTCTCATACGGGTGTTTTGACTGCTTTTGTGCAAAATGTGAAATCTTTTGCAATGTGTGATACAATCCTTGGAGAGTCTTAATATTGAGGCGATACCTTTCAAACTTGAGGGTCAAATCAGAATCTGGGTCAAAATCTAAGGGTTTGTATTTGATATGGTGGAAAAATATCAAAACCAGAACCAGGTCCAAAAATTGTATCTTGCTTTGTTTTGACTAGCATACTTGGTATACCGATCTAATAAGGCATTTGTTTTTACTGCTAGGTTTGTCTGAGCCAAAGAATGAGTACCTAATTCAGAAAAGGCCAAACCCAATCCGACCTGGAAAGCCTTAACCCATCATAATCCATCAAATCCCAGAAAAACACACTCAACAAAGGTCCAGTCCATCCAATCTAAAAAAAAACCCACTCAGCAAAGATCTAGTCCATCTGATCCCCAAAGGCCAACTTAGAAAAGATCCATCCAATGCCAAAAGACCCTTTCTAAAAAAGCCCAACCCACTCAAAACCGTCTAGACTAATCCAATTTAGATACTTTAAGTATAACTGGGTCGAAATCCTTGCTAGTCAACTCTCAGCTTACACCCATCCATTTCTCCAATTGCCAACTTAGCAAATCCACAATGGCTTAGAGTCCAGAAGAAGTTGTGGCCATGATAACGGCCCTAAACTAGGGAATTGCCATGCAAGATGAGACCATTGTTGAAATATAATGCCTATCTGGGGCATCTACTCCACATCTAGTCCCAAGCCCCTAACCGAACTTTGACCCACCTCCGCTAGCTGAAGATTTGCAGGGTCCAAATCCTCGAGAAGGGTTAGCTCAAGCTCGAGTTTTTAGACCCTTGGTGCAGCCTAATGAGGGGCTTTTTCCCCTTGATATTAATGTTGAGCTTAATCCGACGTTGTTAAAAATTGCTAACCTTGAGAAGCAATTCAAAAAGGCATAGGGAATTAGCTCCATTCCCGACATTGAGGATAGGTACACCAAGGTTGCCGTAAGGCTCCTAAACAAATTCAAAATGCCACCCATTGAGCGTTTCGATGAGTTTGAAGATCCTATGGTACATATCCAGCTTTTCTCAGATATCCTGAAACCAATAGATCTAAATAAGTCTCAGAAACTCTCTCTATATAGAAGAACCTTGTCAGGTATAACAGCCACTTGGTACGCCAAGTTAGAGGATAAAGTGATGCAGAATTGGGAAGATTTGGCTGAGGCGTTTGTCAATCAATATTCTTACAATACCCAAATTGAAATTACCACCCAAGAGCTTGAAGTAACCCACCAGAATCCTAAAGAACCTTTTGTGGAATTTGTTGCAAGATGGAGAGCAAAAGCCGCACAAATGACAGATCGACCTTATGAAAGGGAACCAAGTACGGATAGTGGTGCAAAACCTTGAGACTGATATGTTACAAAAGTTAATAGCCGCTCCACTGTTCACTTTCAAAAATTTGCATGAGAGCGCAGTTAACAAAGGGATTATTCCCAGAACAAGCAAACCAACAAGGAGGGTGTTTTTCAAGAGTACCAATGCTAGCAATAACACTATTCCCAAACCCACTGAAATCAATACCGTCGCCACTGATCCCAAAACTGCCAACCCTTTTGCCAATGCCAACCCACAAACAGCCAGCCCTACCCGAGCTCAAGGTAGAACTTTCACACCCCCTCCATATAAGCCTGACCAGCGCACTAAAAATCCTAATGGAAAAAGGGTATCTCAAACCCCTTTATCCTTAACCTCTTCCTAATCCACTCCCTACTAGACATAACCCCACCATATGCTAAATGGTTTAATCTCTTCAGAGATTCATTACCAGAGCATTACATCTCTCTTATGTTGAAAACGATCCCTTGTTTGATACTCCTCTTAATCGTTGGTGCATTGTTTCTAAGGGAATAGTTTTTAACTTAGACCCTTGGAAATCTCAAAGAAAAGTTTCATTATAGCTTGTCATCGAGTTTGGATTTGAGGTCATTATCGTCCTTCTCGGGTTTGACATCGAGTCCTTTATCGCTCGGGGAAAGGTTTGATTCCTTCTTTGTGATTTCCCCCGTAGAAAAGGGCTTGAAAAGTTCATTTCTCCGGTTAAGCTATGCTTGTTCATCTTTATTGCTTTTGGACTTAGTGGACATAAATATCACTTTTGGACAAAATGGAATAAAAGATACGAAATGGAAAGGTAAGTTGAAAAAGGCTAATAAAATCGGTTTAAAATCGATTAAAACTGGCATAAAGGAAACTAATAAAATTGGTTAGAGTCGATCGAACATTATACCGAATCCATCGCTTCTAGAGTCATCACATACTAATTCGTGATGTTTGATGATTCTTGAGGCGTGTCTACCTCTCTTCTTGAATTAACTTCATGATAGGAAGGTGTTGTTTGTCTTTCATTGCATTCAGTAAACTTTTGTCCTATCGTGTCTAAAATCTTCACTCAATTAACTTGCGACCTTTGATGGTTTGGGAACCAAACCCACTCCTCTCTTGAGTGTCTCCATGACAGAGAAGGGCAGAAAGGACAAACATTGCTTAGAAGCACTCTGTGTGCACTATTTTCACCTTAGTGCACAAAACAGTTTTTTGCCCAAAATTAGGGCAAGGCCAGATTTGTTGGGGCACGACCAAGCTTCATTGTAGGCCGATTGGCCTCCAATGTGTGGGACACAGGGCATTTTTAAGAGACACAGGGCATTTTTAAGAAATACAAAGCAGTGGCTGAGGGTGAACTCAGGGCAGTTTCCCAGCAAGGCAGATGGAGCAATTTCTAAGGAACATTGTCATTGGCATGCATGTGATCAATGGTTTATTTTAAATAGATTGTTGTAATATTATTATTGTAATAGATTAAGTAGTCATTCATTCAAATTTGTAATAATTAGAGACATCCGGACATTCGGACCCTCTAGTATAAAGGCAAACTTGTAATATTGTGTATGTCTTCCAATTCCCATTCTTTCTCCTTTTTATTTACTTGCTTATGATAGTTACATGTAGTATCATACTTCAGTTTTATATTATTACCATGTGTAAATATCCATTTTTGCATGCATTAGGTTCAATTTATCATTCTAATATTGTTGTCAATTGCTTAATTACTTGAAAACGTGCGCTTTCGCATGACTTGATTTGAGTCATGTGCCATGTTAAATAAACCGAATCTAGTTGTTGCGTTTTGTATGTGTTACATTAGTCATTTGCATGGTAAGGATATACATTTTTTTAACTATTTTTCTTCTATTTTGGCTTGCCTCGGTTGAGTATTAGGTGAGCGTTTTCGCTTTAGCATATTGCATGTATATGTGTGTTGCCATATCAATCATATTACTATGAAGCTAAGTGCTTATTTGATATATCTCTTGAATGCTTGTAGATGAAGACTAATTGCTTAAATTGGGATGATTTGATTAAATGTACATATGAGCTCACTTTTTCAAGTGACACGTATTCAAAACTCTTTTCAAAACAAACATGAAATCAAAGAGTTCCAAATTTTGTGAAATTGTAACACCCCCAAAATAATACAAATAATCCAACTCATAAGAGAAATAAGTATAATAGAATTGGTGTATTTTCGCTCATCAGAGTTTGTATTACAAAAGGATATTACATGCTTCATACATTCATAAATGTTCATCATGAATCTGTAGCATGTAATGTCAGTTAATAACAACAAAATAAATGCCCTACGGGCTTACATCTTTCCAAGACTTTAACTTGGTTACAACAAAAGAAAGTCTTAAGCTCTATACATATAATAAGCCTTTGGCTTGAATAAACATTTAAATACAAATAACAAAATAGAGCTTCCAGCTCCAAAGTCCTCTTGAGCTACGTCCTTAGAGGAAGCATATCACCAATGCCTGAAAATGGTTTTCCAAGTAGGGTGAGCCAAAACCCAATAGAGACAATCTAACACAATATATGAGATTTAATTAAGATATAAGTGTCAAGTATATGTATTCAATACTTATGACCAAAACACATCTTCTTCACATGGTACATGATATCAACATTTATATCTATATCCATTCTCATTTATTCATTTCAAACTAGTTCATTTCATTTCAATTCATAGGTCACGTTTATAATTCTCCGAATAACTCAACTGAGACTGCAACTCAATAGTTTTCAATCAACACAACAAACATATAGACACTTCAACCTTGCCATTTTATGGAAATTTCGTCCACGGGATTGGCACCCATGTATACATAAGATTTCGGGACTTTCATCCTAAACACTCCGGCTAACTTCATTTTCAATGGAGTCCATCCCCTATCTCCTCCCAAAGCATGGAGTACATCCCCTTTCTCCTCCCAAAACATTATACATATACAATGTATTTAAAGACATCGTCATATTCAATGACATTCAATTACACATATTCAATGTCTCAACACACCGTCATATTCCATGACATAGTTAAGTGATTAGTTTCAATTCTCCTAATCCTCATGCAATTTTTACAACAATCATAACTATCCTCCACCGATAGCCCAATACAGATATTTCTAAATAGATACACAATCTTTATAACAGATAATTTTATCAAATTTCCATAGGTGAGTGATTAAACAAATTCAACTACACCATTCATTTGTATATCCTCTCAATTTCACATTTCTCATTTCTCATTTCTCATCTCAATTCCATTATTTATACAAAATAATTATTCAACATATATTAGGGCAAATTTGCCCATTTTTCAAATATTGACCCAAAGACCAAAATCAACCATTTTAACACAAGATACTCTTATATCCGAACCCCATAGTCAATTATATAACATCACATGGAAACTCCTCTTTCTAAAGCATGAACCCAAATCCTAGGTTTTCTCCAAACACCCCAAATCTCACCATGTATACATAATAACAAATAACTATGTTAAAAATCATAACAAAGTGTAGAATGTCCTTACCTTAAGTGTAGAAGCCCAAAGGAGAAGAGGAGGAACTTCAAGAATGATGAAATCAAGCTTTGTTCGGATGAAATGGAAGCCCGCAAGATGCTCTATCTTTTTAACAAAGGAACTAGAGTTGAGATATCCCTAAATTTAGGTGTATTTGTAGAGAGAGAATATATTTTAGAGAGAGAATGAGCTGATTTAGGGTTTTGAATAAAAAGGAAATCAAAAAGTGATGTAAAACCGCTCTGCTGCGAATTGATATACGCGAGGCTCGCTCGAGCGAAGGAGTTGTCACTCGAGCAACCACCAGACACAATAAGTGACCTTGCTCAAGCGCGAGAAGCGTCGCTTAAGCGCAGAATACATACCTATAGAAGTTTTACAGACGTACACCGTTGCTCGACCGCAAGAAGTCTCGCTCAAGAGAAGAACACTACCCTTCCAGAATCTCTGCAGCTCTTAAAAAATGCTAGGAGTTTACAAAGCTCGCAAAGCCTCGCTCGAGCGAAGAAACTAAAATCTGGGCAACAGCATTCTAGACCAACTAGCAACCAACTTGTCCCAAACATGCCAAAGACTTTCCAATACTCAAATAGAAAAGGGAAAAAAGGGAAAGAGACATGAACAATAGTATTAAGCCACGAAATCCGAGTCCGAAATACAATAAAGGTCGGGTCAAAACCGGAATCGCTATAGAAATAGTCTATACTTGTTTGACCTCACATAGTAAAGATAGCATAATAATCAGAACATGAACATTTATTGTCTATAAAAATCACATCATGATTAGTAGAGGCCGATCTTTGATCGAGTGAATGAAATGCTCAATTCATGACCTTCCCCTCTCATACCTAAGTTCCCGAGCTAAGACACTTTGGTTATAACGGATAAGTGGCTTTTGGCACGAGTTACAGGTTTCCTAAAATTTTCAAAAATATTTAGGTGACGACTCTGCAATCTGGCAATGTAGTTCATTTTTTGCATCTCTGATGATAAATGGATTTTCTAAAGATTTGTTGAACTTGGACTCTCATTTGTGTTTTTTGTTTCACATTGCACTTGTGAAACTAGATTCATATCCACAAGAGTCCGAACTGTAAGGCTATCGTATCCGAGAAGACTAAATCCCTCCGAAGAGCCGGAAAAGCAAGCTACAATTGGCGTCCGCACTTACAATTGAAAATTTTTCTCAAATATTCTAAGAATCCAACTTGTTTTGTAAGCTAAGCCTTTAATAGTCCACAATAACTAGCAAATTAACTCACCATCCTGTTTGCGGCGGGTTAGGATCGTAATAGAGACGGGGTTGGAAAGATGCGACAAAGGAGGGCGACCGTGGTGTTAGCCAACTAGGTGGGGTTTGTAGTTAAAAAAAAAAAAAAGGAAAAAGGTGTAAAGGAAAAGGAAAAGACAATTTTGTCTTTGCATAGGACATTTTCATTGATTTGTAATTATTTTGAATAATTTCATCTCTAGTGTAATTACTTTAATTGTGGCTGATTCGAAATTATTTTTTCTACTTCACATCTTTTTTTTTAGAAAAAATAATGTTTTAAAAAAAATATGATCGAAGTTTGTTTTGCTTCATAATTTCATATCATTCCTTCAAAAAATTTCATTAGAAAAGAATTTCCTTTCTCACTTTATTTTTCTTCTCGTTTTCCCAAACCAGTTCCAAGTAGTATGCATATAGTTTTCAGTAGCTTTCCAAAAATAATATATATATATATATATAATAATAATAAAAGGCCGCAAGTAAGATTGATGCATTTGTCAGTTAAGCAGGCTACACATATGGAACAGAACCACCGAATCATGAGCCATTATGCATCTACTATTATGTCCTAATTTCAACTTGCTTGCATCTTAGTTATGCACAATGAGGTTTTTATTAATGATTAAATGAATACCACTAGTATAATTAAAAGATGGCAAGTTGATATACATACAAAAGAAGAAGACATGTAAGATCACTAATGGTTTGAAATCTATAAACAGTCAAATTTGTAAAAGATCAGCCAAAAACTAGAGATTACAATGTTATTGAAGATCAAATTTCTTGATTGGAATAAGAAAGCAATATGACATTTAGGCCCCAAAGGACTCAATTTCTAATACCTTTTTCTTTAACAGTCAAACTCTTACTCAAACTAGAGGCTACCGGATAACAGACCAAAACATAAAATTCATATCATAATCCATACCATGAAATGTCATAAGAAATCCATACCATAAAATATCATTAGCAAAAAAAAAAAAAAAAAAAATTTAAAAAAATGAAAAAGAAGAAGAAGAAACAAAGAAAAGAAGATACTGAAAACCCAACCCTACAAAGCTCTAAAAGAAACTCGCTCAGTCATCACCACTACCATTACCTCCACCGTTTCCTCTACCACCATTACCGTTAGTGACCGGTGGTGGTGGTGGTGGTGGTGGTGGTGAAGATACATCACCAGGTGTAGCAAACAGGAAGAAGGTGCAGCAAGTAGCTGAAACCTCTACTCTGTGTTCCCTTCCATCTGCCCTAGTTGTGTTTTTCCATAGAGTTAATACTACATTGTTCATTTTCTCATTGCGAACAGATGCGAGAATGAGAAACTACAACAGCCCATAACATGTGAGGTAATTGCTCCAATTATGAGAATGAAACGCTTAGTAAAGGTCAGAACACAACTGTGGCTAGAATTGGTCCTAATTGTTCATTCTCATGGAACAAAAAACCAGCCCAGTCAGTTATGCTTGCAAGCTATAAATTGAAACAGTGTAATTGAGAGAGCAGGGAGAAGGAAAGAGAAAAGGAAGAATGACAAACAATTTGAAGAATCTAATGATAATGAAATAAAAAGTTCCCCATTGCAGTAGAATATAATCCGGATAAAGCTGCAGTCAACGAAACTAATGGCTGAATTTAAAGCCACAAGCCACAAGGTTCAGTTCATTTGGTGTTATCAAATTTACAGGGAGGGAAGAACAAAAAAATCCTCCATATTCTCATCTTTCACCCACCTTTGTTTAGAGAAATTTCAAGTGCAGTCTTCATCGCATCAATGTTTTTACGAGGTGCAACCCCCTTGTCATAAAAGTCAAGTCGTTCCTCCATCTGTTCACGAAGTTTCTCCCCAAAAGCAGTGGTATTCTTATCTGCATTAAGAACATGGTTCACAATTTAATCTACCGATCATGAGGTAAAGTAATCATATGAAAACATTATATTCTTTGAAAGAAACAAAAAGACTTACCTAAGAAACAGTCAATGCGAGATGCGATAGAGCACTTGTTTGCAAGATAACAAGCCATTCGGCCTTTGTTTCGAGCAGATGCCAGGCCAATAAAAGAAGAATGGAATATAAGGCCATACTTCGGGGTGTTTCCTCGGGTTTTCAATGCCCTGTAGCCAATGGAATGATTTTTGAGTCATGGTAACAGAACAATGCACAGAAGGAATGTCTAGGTGTCATCAGATGATGCGGTCACTTTTAGCTCTAAAAATATGCATTTTGCCAGTAAGATGACCTGAACATAGTCATTTCCAGTTGCACTTGAACAACAAACCAGACTTTCAGAAATAATTGGTCTGATTTTTAAATGAAATTTTTGCAATCCTAGCAAATTTAGAGAAGAGCACATACCTGAAGAGCGCCTTCTCTGCACCAAGGATCTGAAACATAGAAGAAGGGCACTTTGCCAGATTTGTGAGGCTACCAGCATGAGAAATCAAATGAGCTCCAACAACTTCACCAATCAGAGCAGCCAAATTGGGAGCAATGTCATTCATTTTAGTGACCAGATATTCACAGAGCTTTTTTCTCTACTCAGAAAGGTCCATTACCCTCTGCGCAAATTGCTAGACATTAATCAAGTCAATTGGAGACAAGTCCTGCCGTAAAAAAACATAGAAAAACCAATTGAATAAAAAATGGGATGCCACTCTGCACATGAGATATTTAAGTACCTTTGGTATAGTTTCCTTCTTATTTTTGTTTACGGTTTTACTTTTCATGCTTCCAGAAAATATAAGCATTCTCAATTTTATTTTTTTTTATGAATTCAAACCTTTGAGGACTCAAAAATCAATTTAAAACTGCTTAAAAAAAAGGGCTATCTCCAGAAATTTTCCACACACACAAATTTGTTTACAAAAACATTCCACCAAATTTGTTTTCTGTATTTGTTTAAATTTTCTCTGTTTTCAAGAAAGAACAGTTTTCAAATATTATAACAAATGGGCTAACAAACTCTACCCATGGATGCTTTGGCAGCTTCTACGATTTCCTTTGCTTTATCTTCATCCCCAACTATATCAATCAAGCCTGGTAGTTTGTCTTCAAACAATTCTGATTTGTTCTCAACAAATTTTGAAACTTTGGCATAAAGATAGTTGTCATTGACAATCTTTACTAGTTCAGGAAAATGCCAACAGTACCATTCTCTTCATTAAGTAAATCAAAGAACAACTTCAACAAAATCTAATTGGAATAAATATAAAAAAAATCCATAATGCTTCATACAATGTCACAATTTCAAAACAACAAATCCCAAAAATTCTCAATTATTGCACTTAAAAGCAAGAAAGAGTAAACTAGTTCCAGAGAATAATGAACCCTGAAGATGACATTTCTAAGACAAAATTGACTTGTACGAGTGACAAACCTGACTCTCATGGAAAAGGAATTGATATCTTTATCAAGAGTATCACGAAGGAAGATACCCTGAATAACCATATTGTCAACGCGGTTAACATTGAATTTGACCTTTGCCCTGCTGTAACTGTGCCCCAGACCAAGTTGGGCTTTCTCCAAATCTCCAGGCTACAGTAGAATGAGAACATAGAAGAAACAAGTTACATAACATATGAGTTAATTTCAGAAAAAAAAACATAACAGCAAGACATTGACACTAGAGAGAGAGATGGAAAAGTGTTAAAAAATGCAAACCTTCAGGTTCTCAATGAACCTATCAAAATGCAACCACACACCGCGAATAAGCTCAAGAACAAACTCATTACTTTGGCAGGGGATCTTGGTCACTTCAAAGACATGTGATCCAATCTTAGGCTCAGCAACGCCTAAACTGAATTTAGGCTTCTTTCCGTCCTTAACTTTTGGGAGAGTTAGCTCCAAAAAATTCATCAACTCATCAATCATATGGCCTAAAACCCAATAACAAAAAACAAATGCATATATCAAATGATCATATGTACAAGTTCTTTGGAGAGTTAGCTCCAAATAGTTCCTCAACTAATCAGTAATATGCCCTAAAACCCAATCACAACAACAACAAAAAATGCATATATCAAATCATCACAACTCCGAAGAAATTTTCTTCTTTTAAGGTTTGATAAATTTCTTAAAAATTACAAGACAAACAAAGAAAAGCATAAGCAAGCAAACAAAATGCAGACAAAACTATGTGCCAAAAACAAAACACCATGCTACACCAGGTCTGCACCAAATCAGCTGAACCTCCTCATCACAAATTAGCAACATACCATCATGGATCAAGTACCAGAGTAGATTGCAGTAACTAAATTTTGTTATGAGTCTCTCTCTCTCTCTCTCTTGTAACCAACTTAGATACAAAAGATCTTTGCTATGGAAGCTCCCTGAATTCTCCGTTCTCTCTATATATACTGGTGTAACCATTTGTGTAATTCGTGAGCAAAAAATTGAAACAAATATCAAATCAATTTCTGCTTCATGGTATGAGAGACCAAAAAGCCTTTAGAGGCAACAAATCCTCTCTCAATTCTTCTTAGTTTTCCTTAATCCTTCTCCATAACACCGTGGCTAAATCAACCTCCAATCCTTCAAATCTGAGTCCCCTCCTCTCTAGCTTTACATCATTAATTCCTATCAAACTATATCAAACCAATTACATACTCAGCTACCAAACTAAATCAAACCATAAGAAGCTGACTTGGTTCAGTGCTAATCCACATACTCCACTTACATAGCCAAATTGACTTTAGTCAAAAAAAATCAAAATGAATTTCCCAAATATCGAGTTTGTTAATCTCTTCCTTCTAAAAAATGAAAATACCCATTGACAAAAATTCAGTTCTCATGCAAAATCTTAAACTCAATCATTCTATTAATTCTCTTTCCCCTCATTTTGTCATCATCCAGACAAGTACAACACCAAAACCCAGTAGTACTAGAGTTGTGCATAAGCTTCACAGTATTTTCTTCTGATGCCCATTTTTCTAAACAGAACACATAAAACACAATGAAACTCATAACACAGAATCAGAACAAACCCAACAAGAACAACAAAAACCCAAGATACATATGTACATATATATATATATATACACACACAAGCACACACATACATAGATAGATAGAGAGAGAGAGAGAGAGAGAGAGAGGATAGAGAAATGGTTTCTCCCTCACCTTCGGAGATGGCGTTGCATTGGTTGAGAGCGTCGAGAGCGGACTCGAATGGGGTAAAAGCTACGAGCTTCATGACTTTGCCGAATCGATTGAGGTCAGTCACGGAGTTCCGAACTGCCTCTGTTTTCTGACCGATTTCATCAATACCATGTGCCAAAACCAGAGCATACCCAGAAGCTGACTCGTAGAGAAGATATAGCACCATTGTTGACTGTATTCAGGAGACTCAGCGGCTTCAGTTTCCTCTCTCTCTCTCTATATATATATATATATGTATATGTGTGTATGCATTGCTTGCTTTCTCTCTCTAAGATTATCGGCGAGGCGCGAGAGATAGAAGAGGGTAGAGAATAGAAGAGATGAGAGCATTTGAATTGAGAACTAGGGTTTAGCGGCTTTATTAGGGTTTTCAGTTTTGAGGAAGACTGGTATCATGTGATTTACAATACCCTCAGCAATTATACCACCCGCTGCAACTTCACAGTAAGGGAGACTTGTTCGTTTTCTGCAATCTCAACTGCAGGCTCAGCCTCAGCAACTGACTCGTCTCAGTAGTTGGTTCAGTCTCAACACTTGGTTCTTCTTCAACATCTAGAAGTATCATTCTGAATCTTGTGACTCTTGAAACAATGATAAAGTCGTCGTCGTCGTCGTCGTCGGAATCTAAAGAAATCTATATGGCAGTAGAAGAACCTCCGGGCCTAATGGATAAAGTCGTCGTCGTCTGAATCTAAAGAAATCTATATGGTAGTAGAAGAACCTATGGGGCCCAAAGCTGGTACGACCGATAGGCCATAAAAAAATAAAAAATAAGAAAAGAAGATAATGTGATTGCTAAAATAAATGTAAAATGTCTAAGGAAATAATGGATAATATTTTCTAAGTATAGGTACCTTTCGAAGTGTTTTCTTACTTGGTGGAGTACATGCCTCAGTAACTGATGTCATTGTCTTTTAGGTTGTCCTCAATCTGGAACAGGTCATGCATAATGTTATACCAATTGGAGAGAAGAGCAACCTGCAGGGGTTGGATGGACATTATCCTAGATGGATGAGGCTCCTCTATTATAGATAGGTACAGAAGCTTAAAATGGCAACATATGCTAGTCTATTTCCTTCGACTAGAGAGGAGACAAAGGAATAAGTCAGGTTGGCAATAGGTTCCATCGTAGGAAGAATGGGAGCACTATTGCAAAAGTTGAAAAAGAGTTGAGGTTGCGGTGCTAGAATAGTCTGCCACTAAGAGTAAAGGCACCTTCTCGTCCAAGTGAAGGCAACTCCATGAGGCCTAAACCCTCCACGAGTAAGGCGGTGCAGTCACGAGCAAACCTCTAGAAGCTCTGATGAAAATCTGTTTGAGGCGGAGAGGCATAGGGAATGCCCTAGTCCATGTCGAATTGTCTAAGGACCCTATCTGATCTGTAGACAACACTGGACATGCCCTCCTCATTCCATACGAGCAAAAATCCGAGGCATGTCATGGCAACCGGTAGAAGGAAGTTGGCCTAGACGCTGTCAAGGGAAAAATCAACATGACGAGCCTCTGAGAAATAAAATGAGACAACAGAAATGCCTAGAAGAAGCTGAGTAAAAGAGCGGAACACATACTCCTCCATGCGGTCGACGTAATCTGCAAAAGGTCTGTTGGTGTCAAGACCAGACCACTGAAAGATGCGAGAGAGCGATTGGCGCATTTGCCTCATGACGGGTTGACCATCTGCATCTAGAACAGGACGACCCTCTACATCAAGGACTTCATTGGTGAAGATGAGCTCATGCTCTTTAAGAACGGGGCCCATAGCAGGGAATCACTTGTAAAAGAAAGCGATCAAGAATTGAGTGTGTACAAAGCTCCATACAGCATAGTAGCCCATAGATCGCTCCATCTCCCAGTAAATGAGGTCAATGTGGAAGTATAAGTTCCCCAAGAAGAGGGGGCCAGAGTGATTTGATTGCCGCTGCAAAGTTTAACAACCAAAGGGACACACCAGAGGATTGATGCTCTCAGCAGGGTTGCTAGAGAGAACAAAAAAAAGAGATGAAATAACTGACAAAGGCGGCCAGGTACAAGTCGCCACGGTAGCCTGACCCAACTATGAAGTTAAGGCTCTCCTCTGTGATGTCGCCCACAACTGGTTACAGGTCCTTGAAGAAATGTTTTAGCCAAGAAAGGGAGGTGGTCTTGTCCCTCTTAAGCCTCTCCTGGAGCAATTCCCCATTCTTAAGATCGTACCAGGAGCCATACTTCTGTGCCTCCCAAAAGGCACTTTTGAGAACAGTAACAGCAATTTGTTCTGCAGAAGTTAGGGATATTAGATTAAAGGGGTGATCTCCACCGGTAGTCAAGCATAGAAGGACGGCAACATCTTCGAGGGTTGGAGTTATCTTCCAAGGAAAAGGTACGAGTGTCGAAGCTCTAGTAGGAGACAACCATATCAGTGTTAGTCTGTACCTTGCGCACTGACAACTCCATCAAAATCAAAATGGCATTGAAGAGACGAACATCCTTCAAGCGCTGCTCGAAGCCACCATCTGCAATGACGCCATCAACCTAGAGAGACCAGTCTGTTGGATGGCCTGAGTGAGTGCGGTAATAGATGTATGAATGAAGAAAGTCACAATGCTCTATGTGAAATTGCAATACAGAGACTGGGTTCACCATGTCAGCATCATCCAAAGTAGCCTCACCAAAAGGGAGCAGAGGCTCCTCTAAAGGAAGGGCATTAGGAATGAATGAGTCAATTGCCTTCCAGAAGGGGTCAGCCAGCCCTCCGAAGTATAAGGCCCTCCTCCACTCAGTAGGAGGTGGAGTAGCCCTGTCGAGTTGAAACCTTATGCTAGCCATGAGGAAGAATAAAGAAAAGTAAAGAAGACTTTGGAAAGTGGGGATAAGGAAAAAAAGAAAACAAGGAAACAAAAAGTGTGTTGTAGCAAAAATGGGGGACCGGTGGACCCAAGGGGGGATATTTATAAAGAAAGTAGTGAAAAGGTGCCAACACGCTTCCCTAGGTCCATTATGACCCGTCAGTCAAAAGGGGCACCTTTTCAGAGCCGACACAACTTCTGACCCAACCGACGCAACCCTTGGGTTACTTGCTGACATCATGCAAACGCAGGAAACCAAGAGGGTGTCCCCCACGCACGCAGGGGGCAAATGTACAGGGTCCAAAATTAAGCCCCAAAATTAAGTATAGACCTAAGTGTTGGGGTCAACCCTTTAAGGCGACCAAGAATGACTGGAGGAGTATGGGCTAAAGTCCAGAGGAAATGGGCCAACAGTGGGCCGAAGCAGGTCCAACCCGCCAAGGATCAAAATGGACTCCACGAAGGAAAATTCCTAAGTCAAGTTGTAGAGGCAACACAAGCAGCGAGAAAGTTGCTGAGGCATTTTGCCTTAGCGCCGCCATTCCTAATATCTTCGATTTCGCCGCCATCTGAAGCTGTTGAGGGAAAGAGAAAACCGAAGCAACTAAGTTGCAACGCAGTACTTGTAACGCCCAAGTTATAGAGACATTTTGTCGGCAACGCCATCTCTAATATTGTTGGTCTTGCCGTCTAAACTCGCCGCGGGAAATGATTACCGCAGCAACTAAGTTGCAAAGGGAATATCCTGCCAAGGTGATAACAACATTTGAGAGAGGCTTCCCTCTGCAAGTAGAGGCTAATTATGCTTGACGCTGATTGTAGGCCCCAAGGCATTACTAGCCTAGGGCTGATAGCAGCCCTCTTCCTCCAAAAAAAAAAAAAAAAAAGTTCAGTAACTTGGTGCTGATAGTAGGCCCCAAGGCTTAATATACCGCGGCGACCCCACGAAGATGGGAGCAGAGCTGCCCGAGTGCAAAGGACTCCCTTTTCATTCACTCAAGTTGCGAACTTGCCTTGGTTGCACAGGTAGGACCAAGGAAGCCCCCTTGGGCTTGGTACTAGGGCATAGCATGGCTCATAGCAGGCTTGGCTGTGGCCTTCATCCTGGGAAGCTGGGGAGTTTGTGGTTAAGTGGCTAAGGGTGGAGGTTTCGCTGGGTTGAACACAAACATAGTTGATAGCAGGCTAATGGAGTCTCAAGAATGCATGTACTAGCTAAATAGCACTGAAAAGACAAGTGCAATAATAAGGTTTACTGCTGCAAGTGCACTTACTGAGGTTCAAGCTGAGAAGGCAAGTGCAGAGGCAAACACTCTCGCTGCAACTACACTTGCTGAGGCTTAAAAGGGAGTTGTAGCACCAAACACTCCTATTACAACTACACTTGCTGAGGCTCAAAAGGGTAGTTGCGGAGGCAAACAAATAGTACACAGTACATGCAGAGGGACACGTAGCACCTTCAGCGTGGTGGCTCAAGACAGAATATTCTCTGTGATCTTTAGGGACACCTGTCTTCTTTTTATTTGGCTACTTGATGCCCTTTTGGTACCAAGGAAAAGTCTATAAATAGGACCCATTTCCCAAGATTCAAAAAGAGAAATTTTGGAGATTTGGGAGAGATACTGCCCATTTTGCTATTGCCATACATTTCTTCTTGAGTTACTTGCTCCACCCTCACCCAGTTACACACTCTTCAACTCCCAGACAGTTGCTGCTGCTCATTCTCCAACCACTTCCACCATTGTTGAGTCATTAACATAGTTTTTCCTGTATAATCATCTTCCTAACCTTGAACCCCCTTACAACAATATAGGCATATCCTTGTAACCAAAAAAAAAAAATGGTATAAACATATCCAAAATAAAAAAGTTTGTTTGAAACTTCTAAAATATGTTTTCTAATTTAAACCACAATGTTATGACATATTATGCATCATCTTTTGTGACATATTATGCATCATCTTTTGTAAAATGACACCCGTGGTCTTGTGGCCTAATGATACAGAGGTAGCACTCGGCAAGGAAGACATTTGGGATTCAACTATTCAATTATTGGACGAGCCAACAATACAATATATAAGGGTTTTAAATATCAAATATTTTCATTTTCAAAAATAAAAAATTTATTGTAAAAACTATTAAAAGGCCAATTTCAATCACCATGAAAAAAGTTATCTCTAAATGTCAAAAAAGGAACATCTTAAAAATATAGCTAATAAAAACACTTTTAGAACAAAATAATTTCTTGCCAAAAGGTCTACTTTTTTAAAATAAAAAATTTGGCTCCAAAAATATAATAATTCATTATTAAATGTCTAATTTCATCGTTAAAAATACGATAATAGTTTTAACAACTAAGATGGCAAATTATGACCAAAATGTCCCCAACAATAATGCTTCTTCTCAATATTTTACATTCGACAAGCATCTCTAAAATTATTTTAAAAAATTTATAATTCAGTAATTTTTGATGAATATGGAAACTCAAGTTCTAACAAACTAGACTAATGATGGATATCAAATTTAAAGAAAATTTGGTCAAACGTTGATTGTGTTTACTGTTAACAAACTTCATATAGTGATTTGAAAATTGTAAAATTTTATGTGTTCAAATATAAAAAAAAAATCCAATTAAAATTACAAAATTGAGGACCATTGATGAAAATTACATAACTAAATTCAAAATTAAGGGTTAAAATTTCAAATTCACAGTACCAAAATGATAAATTTAAAATTTTGTTTATTCAATTAAAGGTAGAGAAATTTCACTATTTTCAACAACTTATGAAAATTTAATTGATTGAAATTTTTTTGACATTTTCAATTTTCAATTTTTTTTTTTTTTTCCTCCTCCTTGGGGTCCTTGTCTAAAGGTATAGAATTATTCATCATAAAATGGGATTTGGGGTGCCTGCTATGCACCCACGCACAGCAGGCACAGCTGTGAACCAAAACGACGAGGTATCCTCTGATTTGGAATTTTGGAGTTGTTACTTGCAACCAAAACAGCTGCGTTTCTTTATGAACCCTCCACAAGGCCAAAAGTTATATATAGCTTAGTGATATTATGCACTATTTTCTTATAGCTAAAAATTAAGATTAAGTTTGGTTATGATGAAATGGTGAAAAGTGACAGAAATGGAAAAATAAATAAATAAATAAATATATATATATATATATATCTTTTGTTTGAGTTTATTTAGTAGGAAAGTGATGAAAAGTTACAACTCATGATAACATGATAATTCAAGTTTCTTATAATAAAAAAAAAAATTTTAAAAAATTAATTTATTATAAAAATAATTACTTATAAGTTATAATTAGAATTTTCATTTTTGTGAGAATTTTCATCCTAATCAAATTCATACAAATTTTTTTTTTCTCCTTTTCTTTTCTTTCACTTCACTTTCTACTATTTTCATTTTTCATTATTTATCTTCTTTTAATCAAATGGAGCCTAAGGAATTTTGGGACCATATTAATAAAGAAAAATATTTGAGACCCCTAATAAAATTCCCACAATTTCACCAATGATATGGAAGCAGGGGTGGTATAGTTTAGTGGTGTCAATTGACACCATTGAACTTTCAAATTTTGTTCAAATATATATAAAATTTTGTCTAATAGTTTTGGATTTTAACAAAATGATCCTAGTTTTTGGAGCTATTCATTGTTTAGTGGTGTCAATTTTAACAAAATGACCCCAATGAATCTAGATAAATATCACATATATCACATATATTTGGAGCTATTCATTGTTTAGTGGTGTCAATTTTAGCTCAATATTCGTTCATTCATTCGCTCCATCAACGCTTCATTCTCTAACAATCATTGTTGTATTGCCATTGATGCATTCTTCAATTTGTTCTCTCTCTCTCTCTCTCTCCATCTGAGTGACCCCACTGAGTGAAATTTCTGGCTACGCCACTGTGTGGAAGGATAGGTGTCAACTTTTGATTTATCAATACTCATTTATGTGGGGCTCTACTTCCTTACCACATCATTGTGGGTGTATTTAGAGGTCTCAAATGTGGGTTGACTGACTCAAGTCATGTATGTATAATTCAAATAAGTAAAAATAAAATAAAATATTTATTATATATTGACCATATTAATAAATACTGGTTGTCAGATGTGATGTATGTGTAATTTAATTAAGTAAAAATAAAATAAAATATTAATATAAGTAGTATGAGTTTCCTTACTAAATTCGTGTCTTAGATTCAAGTCCTACTTTTTTCTTTATTTTTTTTAATAGAGAATTGGATGCTAGAAATAAGAAAATTATTATAATATTTTTAAAGAAAATATTATTTATAATATTTTATTATATTTTTTAATCACTAGACACAAAATAATTATTCTTGGTTATATTTATTATCATGGTTACAAAATTTCTTAATATTTAGTTGTAATAAAAATAAGTATATAACATCACTCAAAATTATAAACATAGTTTTTGCAAACATATTGTTTAGAAACGCAGCCGTTTTGATGCAATTAACAGCTTAATGTTCTTAAAGAAGAGCATACGTTGGCGTTTTTAATTCACAGTGCACAGCAGGCACTCCAAATTCATAAAATGAGAGCCGCTTTACTCAAAAAGTGAGTATATACCCATCCATATATACTATTACATAATCATATATCAAAAGGAAAAAGGGTGATCAAATGGAGTGCGAGACAATAATTTACAGGGCTAATAATTCCAAAGCTGAATAATGTCTTCGTCATCCTGCGTGCAATAAGCTGGGAAAATACACTCTCCGACAGGCTTCTGCGACCACTGGATGTCAACCATGTATACATCGTCGCTGTAAAAGTCCGGATTCCCAATGCTTTCCGGAGGTTGTAGTTGAACAGGCATCGTATCTTGTATACGCCCTGATTCCCCGGCATGGACATGTCCACGGCTTTGAACCACATCGGGTTCGTCAAAGTGTCGTAGAAGACCCCTGATAGCATCTTCTCTCTGCAGTTGATGTGGTTCGAGGCATCCGTTGCTATGGAATATCGTACAGCCGCATTGGAAGTGGAATATCTTCCTGCGTTTGGCCTTCGTCTTGGCATTACGATCCCTCTTCTTGATTAGTTCTGGCGAACAGGGGCTCGTCGATTGTATAGAATTCTGCGTTTTTGATCGTCCACGCTTTGAGTCCGGCGTGTTCATGTTTTTCCAAAAACTCTTTGTAACTAGAGCCCTCTCCGGGGTTGCATAATATAATACTTGGAATCCCGCCCTTTATTTTCTTTGGGCGGGCATATGAAACAGAGGAACGAAAAGTGCTCGGGGTCGCGTTTCACACGTCTTGAGATAAAAACTACTCAAAGTCGCGCTTCACGCATCTTGAGAAACAGAGGAACGAAAACTGCTCGGGGTCGCATTTCACGCGTTCCGAGATAAAATCGCTCAAGGTCGCGCTTCATACGTCCTGAGAAATAGAGAAATGAAAACCGCTCGGGCTCGCGTTTTACGCGTCCCAAGAAACTGAGAAACAAAAATCACTTAGGGTTACATTTCACGCGTCCCAAGATAAAAATCGCTCAAGGTCGCGCTTTACGTGTCTTGAGATACCAGAAAAACTGCTTGGGCTCACGCTTCACGCATCCCGAAATAAAACATGCCATACCATAAAAATTGCTCGGGCTCGCGTTTCACGCATCCCGAGATAAAACATGCCTAGGGTCGCGCTTTACGCGTCCTAAGATACTAGAAAAAATGCCCGGGCTCGCATTTCATGCTTCCTCAGATAAAACACGCCCAAGGCTGCGCTTCACGTGTCCTCAGATACCAGAAAAACTGCTCGAGCTTACGCTTCATGCATCCCGAGATAAAACAGAAATCGCTCGGGCTCGCGCTTCATGCGTCTCAAGATAAAATACGCCCAGGGTCATTGTTATGACCCAAACCCGCCCCTATGGGTTTTGCATTGTAACCGGCTAGTAATCTTGGAATTACCAAAGGCCTCTTGATAGATTAACATATAGTTAGGGGCTGCGGAAGAAAATATACAAAATATACAAGGTCCAATGAGCTGTGATGACATACATGGGATAGAATAGCTCAAAACTTTCATAGACTTTTGGGTGAAGTCAAAGGATATAATATTTACATATAACATAGGTGTACATAATAAAAATCTCGCCCACAACTTAACAAACAACATAGTCTACTATGATTATAAAAGCAGCCACAAAACTTGACTTCATCTAGAACCTCCTCAGGAGGCGCAAAGGTTGGCTGACAAAAACTGAAACTTAGGCTGTCAACCTTGGGCCTGATCACGTGTCCATAATAGTTATAGAAAATAGAATTCAATAGTTATCAGAAATGGATTCATATTCATGTTCAAAAATCATAATTCATAGCGGAGACAGATTCAGAATCATATTCATAATCAGAAGTTGCAGTTAATCATACGTGGTACATTCATTAGCATTAGCAGAAACAGTTAACCCATGAAGGGATGGCCATAAAGGCATACAGTTGACTCACGTGCACGAAAATGGTACAGTTGGCTCATGAGATGTATAGTTGGCCCATTAAAGGGACGTATACATAAGGATCCATAACAGTTGGCTCATGAGACGTACAGTTGGCCCATAATTGGAACGTAACAGAACAAATAACAGATGTCATTTGAAGCTAAGAATGCCACGAATATATTTCAAAACATTGGACAACTATTCATTCATAAAGAAACTAATTTTTCAGAAACAAATCATCTTATATCATTCAGAAAGTACTTATAATTGAACATAGCTTTACAAAGTTATTACTCACAATTGGCTTCAGGTGCAGACAAACAGAGCAGATTAATCAAACGGTTTATGGCACACGACCTACACGAACACATGACAAATACACACTTGAACACACATTCAAATTATACATAACTTACTTATTTGTTCTTAGCGTGTTTCTAGCCTTTAACCTCATTATGGAGTCTTAATCATGGCCTAGGAATGCCTAGAATGGAATGAGGATGCAAAAAAACACTTGAAAACATTTTCCAAAACTTGCTGAAAACAGGGTCCATGCTCGAGCGTGGATTTCCTCGCTCGAGCGGACATGCAAAATGTGAAGGTTCACTCGAGCGTGACTTCCCTCGCTCGAGCGAACTGTAAACTTTGGAAAAGTACTGGTTGCATGTTTTTCACACTCGACGGATGCTCGATCCTCGCTCGAGTGTGAGACTCAGACCCTTGCTCGAGTGTGGATTCCCTCGCTCAAGCGGACTATAAAACATATGAACTTCTGGATACATGTATTTTACGCTCGAGCAGGTATCATGTTGCTCGAGCGGAATTACACGCATTCAGAGTGCTCGCTTGAGTGTGAACTTCTACACTCGAGCATGGATTCAAATTCTGGAATTTTCAGATTTGATTCCCAAGCTTCAAACTCAAACCAAACACTTCAAAACTCAACATTTTGGGCCAAAACTTTAGAAAACTCATAGAAACTCATAAAACAACATGTTTTAAGGATCATTTCAAGAAATCATGGCCCAATGACATGCCAATTGCACAAAATTTCAACTCAAGATTTATGTATAATCCATAAACAAGACATGCATGTATTCCTTTGAACTTAAACTCCTCAAAACATGATCAAATGCTACAAAACAACATGAAACTCAATGATTTCCCAAAATTAAGGTGAATTCAAGACATGCATAAGGGCATTCTTTGAAAAGACTTTCAAAACTTCATGAAATGCACATGCAAACATAAATTTATTCTCAATTCCAATCTTTAGCTCAATTTTCATGACAATCCACCTATCTCACTTGATCTCATGCATTAATCAACTAAATTATAAAACTAGAGGCTAAAACTCTCACCTAAGATTATCAATTCCTTATAGTTTAGAGATATTCTTGAGCGATCCTCCAAGTCCCCTAGCAATTCTTCCAAACTTCAAGCTTGATCTGAACTCTCACTCTCTACTTCTCTCTTTCTCTCTTACATTTTCTCTTGGAGGCTCAAAGATGGTAAGAAAACAAAAGGCTCAAATGAGGTGTATAAGCCTCATGTAGGCTTAAGTGGAAGTATAATTAAATAAGGCCAAATAAATGGATATTGAATTAAATTAATCTAATTTGATCGTTCCAAATTGGATTTCAATTAAACCTATCATAAAATTCTAAAAATTCCAATTAACACATAAATCAAGCCAATTTTTGAATCAGATGCTGATAAGGCCTTTAATTCACAAACCGAAACTAAAACATGGACAGATCTTTCTACACTAAACAGATATAAACACAGATAATGCAACACACACATGCAAATTAATTCAGAATTCCTCATTAATTACTATTAGGCATAATTAATCATGGATTAATGTTAATCATAAGTCGGGGTTGTTACTGTCGCGCTTCACGCATCTTGAGATACAAAAAAAATCACTCGGGCTCGAGCTTTACGCGTCCCGAGGTAAAACACACCTAGGGTCGCGCTTCACGTGTCCTAAGATACCGAAAAAATTGCTCTGGCTCGTACTTCATGCATCTCGAGATAAAATAGAAACCGCTTGGGCTCGTGCTTCACACGTCTCGAAATAAAACACGTCCAGGGCCGCGCTTCACGTGTCCTGAGATACAACAAAAACCGTTCGGGCTCGCATTTCACGTGTCTCGTGATAAAACACGCCTAGGGTTGCGCTTCACGCATCCTGAGATACTAGAAAAACTGCTCAAGCTTGCGTTTTACGTATCTCGAGATAAAATAAAAATCGCTCGGGCTCGCGCTTCACATGTCCTGAGATAAAACACGCCCAGGGCCACGCTTCACGCGTCCTAAGATACCAGAAAAATTGTTCGGGCTCGCGCTTCTCGCGTCCCGAGATAAAACACAGAGGATTAAATGTGTGCGATAGATGCACAAAATGAACAAGTGCGATAGATGCACAAAGTGAACGTGTGCGATAGAGGCACAAAGTGAATAAGACAATACAGTGACGACACATATTCCATGCAAAATAGACAACCGATGTATGATGTTAATTGAAGGCATGTTCTATGCAAGAAACAAAAAAATATTCTATGCGTGAAAAAAGATCATATTCTATGCAAAATTGACAGCATGTTCTATGTACGAATCATAAATGATGCAAGACACGCGTGCAACATACGTATATGTGAAATGCCCATTCTATGCGATGGAAGAAAACAAAGACGTAAAACGAATAAAACGATATTCAGTGGCAACCTCTGATTTACCTCTCGGAGGTATTGCAACATGCTAAAAAAGGATACACCTCGTTCATAATGGCAAGTGGGACATATTCACACACCGAAACGCAGCTGCAAGCTCTCAAAACAGAACCTTCCATACATTACTCGGGAAGCAGAAGCTCAAAATAGCACCAGGACCCAACTGAGAGCCACCGGCCATTAGGAGAAACCGCTGGCCACCTGTCGGCCATCCATGACTGTTTCGGGGAAAATCAGTCTTTTTGGCTCAAGTCTTTAAGTATAGATCAACACACTTCATTTCCTCACTTTTCTAAGCTCGAAAATCCTCTCTCTCTCTCTCTCTCTCTCTCCCTCCCTCTAGGTACTTTCTCTCTTTAGATCCGTGCTTTGTACACATTTTCCAACACCCCACGCAAACTTTTTTTGTAAAACTCTCTTGGTTCTCTATAGGGGTGAGCATGGTCCGGATTGGACCGGATTGGAGTAAAACCAGGACCAATCCGTTATTTACGGATCTTGAAAAATTGGAACCAATCCAATCCGTTTAAATCGTAGAACGAATCCGAACCAATCCATTTAAACACGGATTGGATCGGTTTAGAACCACAGATTTACATAATTAAATAACAAAAATATATATATAACACTTTAATTTCATAAAAATATAAATATAGCACTATATTAGTTTCACAATAGTAACATGTCTTTTCATAATAGCGACAAACTGTTCTAAAATTTAAACAACTATAAGAAAACTAATTCCACCATAAGCATTTAGACCATTACAAATTAACAATAAAAATTAGCAAACAAAAGTAATAAAAGAAGGTACTATATAAGTTTAGGTTTGGATTTAAGTTTTATATGAAATAAGAGAAAATACTATGCAGGAGGGTGTATAATAAAAATATAGACTATTTGTATACGGTCCAGCTCGGTTCCAATCCGGAACCGTATGGTTCAATCCGGAACCAATCCGTGAATTACGGATTTCTAATTTTTCAATCCGGAACCGAACCACGGATTCAAAAAACCAATCCAAACCTACTGGATTGGACTGAACTGGATCGAATTATGGATTTCACAGATTCCTTGCTTAGCCCTAGTTCTCAACATTTTGAACTGATCAGATTTTGATTTCGTCGCTTTTCTTGGATTTTCACCACTCTCGGCTTGTTCTCCTCGAGTTTCTCTCAGATTTCGTGAACTTTCTCGGGTTTTGACTTTTTCTCCCATTTTCTCTCTCCTAGGGTTGACTTTTTCTAAGTTTACCATATTTTCTGTATTTTTTCTTCACTTTTCACCTACTTTTCACCCATTTTCCAAATGGCAGACGATATTCCTCACGACGGAGCTCCTCTTGAGGTTCCACTTGTGTTTCCACCTATAGCCGAGGTTGATGAGCCAACAATTGCTGAGGTCGGCGGGGCGACAGAGGACATTGAGGTTGACCTTGAGGTAGAGTTCATGCTAGAGTTCGAGCCAGAGCCGTTACCACTGAGAGTGTGGCCCTTCGATTCGGTGACATATCATCCCCGCACACACATATTACCGCTCGGAGAGATTAGGTGTTTCAGCGATTTTGCTCGCGGCGTACTAGAGGACCTCCTACTGAGGGAGCCAGCCTCCCACTTTTTATCCAGTGCTACCGAGGTATGAATTCTATTTTCATGCATTCCTATCTTTCCTTTAACTGTATTTCTTGCACTGTCTTTTATCTGCTTGTTCTTTCATCATTGCCTGATTCACTTTTTTTTTTTGCGACAAGGAGACTCCCGTGCCTACAAGGGGTACGGAGCGACGACGGCGAGGAAATGGTACGATGAGCTCTCTGCTAGGGTCTGCGATATCTTCGATAAGGCTAGTTTCGGCCTTTTTTGCCCCAGACTGTCACTCGTCATAGCGAGCCGGCCACTTCTAGGAGCATTAGTGGAGAGGTGGTGGGATACCACAAACTCCTTCTATCTCTTTACTGTAGCTCGACTTTTTTGCGCCCCCTTTCAAAAGCTTGAAAAGAAGCCCTACAGTTCAGACTCCTGTGGTTCTGAATCTAATCTTATAAATGCAATGTGAAACTGATAAACACCAAAGTGTCTAAATCTGGCAAATCATTTTGAAAAATTGATTTTGAATCAAAAAGTGCCAAAATTGGACTGCTTTGCCAGTCGGCACCTAAATATTTTATTTTTGAGAAAATTTAGGAAACCAATGACTTGTGCCAAAGGCCACGTGTCTGTCATCACCAAAGTTGCCTTGGCTCGAGAACTTAGGTACGAGAGAGAAAATTCATGAATTGAGCACCTTCCCTCACCCGATCAAAGATCGGCCTCTTTTAATCATGATATGATTTTTTTATAAACATTATGTGCTCTTGTTCTGGTTATTAAAACTAGCATTACTATGTGATGCGTATAATCAAGTATAGACTAGTTTGCTCGAATTGGAATAATTCAACTCATGTTTGTTTTGCGAAAATAGTTTGAATTTGCCACCTCAAGTGGGCTTAAAGTTTGCGAATTTGCCACCAAACATAGTGGGCTTAAAATTGATTTACCACTCAACAAAGTGGGCTTAAAACGCACATTCGTTGAATTGTTCCAATTCAAACAACAAGCCTTCATCCACAGGCATTTATGCAGTTTAGCAAGTAAGCACATAGCCTCATGGAAAGCATGCTAATTGTGGCAATATTCACATTCATGCAAGTATGCTAAAGCATAAAAACTCACCTAGTACTCCAAGCTAGGAAGATATGGGTTAGAAAACTATGCATGATTCCTAACTATACAAGATGCCTAATGCAACACATGTAATGTGCAGTTAATAGGCTCGACTACTAATATGGCATATGAATCGATTTGATGACATGTGGTTAAACACGTGTTCAAATAAGTATTGAAATGACAATGCAATTTGAATGATGCGCCAAGCCTCGGTGCATGCAAGACAAGATGAATGGATGCAAGCATAAGGCATAAGGTATGCTAATTTGAAATATGTCCCTAATCTAACCATCACAAATGATTAAATAAAATGGAGAAAGGCGTGGGGTTGGAAGATATACACACACGCATATACATTTATTACAACATTATGCCCTCGCGAAGGAGGGTTCGAATGAATAAGCTAACCAACTAGCTACGCTAATTAAGCTAACTAATACAAAACTTGAAACTAATTAACTAGCTATACTAGCTAACTAATTATTACAAACCAAATTAAGTAACTATTTTAGTTAATTAATTACAAAACGAAATTAAATAACTAGTTAAACTAACTAATTATTTACAACACTTAATTAGTTAGAACTAATTAATTACAACACATATTTGATCTATTGCTAATTAAACTAAGTAGCTAATCCCGGGAAGCGATGGAGGCTCATGCATGCTCGGTTTCCACTTGAAAAGCCACTACTTTGTTCTGTTTGCACATTTGAACACTAACAATGCTACCCACTTCCAGAATACCTTTGCTCCACCTTACCAACACACTGTACAAATTTCACTGATGGCAGACAAGAGGCCGGTCGGCTACCAATGGTGGCCGGTTAGCTACCACTAGCGGCCGGTCGGCTACTGGTGGTGGCTGTCGGCCACTGATAACCTGGACTTCCTTGCTGTAACAGAAAGCAAATAGAGCAAAACAGCGTATTTCTCAAGGGCTATTTGTACTGTATATCGCTCCCTATCATCGAAACAAACTCAAATAAGTGATACACTTAGCTCTCAAACCATCAACCAAGCAATTTCATTGCATGATGGCCAAAGAACTAAGTTGTACAAGTTCAATAAATGCACAAACAAGACCAAAATGACCATCACCCTATTATACACGATCAAGGGCAATGGAGACCTAGGAAACTTGACACATTTTATCACTTTGAGTATGAAATGTCCCAATTCTCCTTGTGTTCAATTAATGTTTGATAAAACACATGAAAACAAAACCAATTCCTTATCTTGCACACTTTTAGTTTCTACTTGTTTATTCATTTTAACTTACCAATCCATTCTTTAACCAATTAAGTCCATTGGTGAGAAGTCCTCTAAAGGGAAGGAAGTGTCAAACAAGGGGTAGTTTAAGGCATAAGAGAAGCTTCATGCTATTGGCAATGAACCCTCAAAGGAGGATTAAATCATTAAGCATGAGCCTCAATCTCAAGCTTAAACAACCCTAAGGTTGAAACAATCCTCAAAGCAAATGAAAAAGTGAAGAAATGAGGGAGATTGCAGAGATTATAAGTGTTGAAATTAGGTACTAAAACATGCAATCAACTCAAACTAATGGTGGTTAAAGTCTTAAAACACCAAGCTAGTGAAAGGACTTACACTACAACTATGCAATACAAGACGCAAAAGTACCAAACAGCCAAAACAGTGGCAAAACAGTTCAAAACAAAGTGTAAAACATGCTGGACTTGAGCCACAAAAATCTAAAATATGAAGCTAATACATGGGGCTAACTAGGCATGCAAACAAAACACAAGGAGGGGAGGTTAACCCCTCCAATTTTGGACTTCAAAATGAGTTTTTTGCCACTGAAAAACCTCTGAAATTTAGTGGTTAAAAAGCCCAAAAAGTTGGTTTGAAAGTGGTGAATAAATGTACAAAAGCTTTACAAACTAAGAAGTAAGAAGGGTGAACCACCCCTTAATTGAAAATAGCCACAAACCACCACCTTTAGGCCCAAAAAATAGAGTTTTTTTACAGTTCGAAACCAGCCCAAAAACAGTCCAAAAACAATAGAAGAAGATGGCAAAGCAAGTATAAAAGGAAAGTGTTATACTTCTTGAAGGAAAGACACAAATGAGGCAATAAACCAAGCCAAGACCAGGATGAAGCTGCAGAAAATGGGAACCGTGTGAATGGGTTCGATGCAGATGAGAGAACCGCTAAGCAGAAGAAAAAGAAGAAGAGTAAGGATGAAGAAGATGGAGATCTTCCAGTTGCTAGTGAAGGTAAGAAGAAAAAAGAAAAAGTAAATAAGCGTAGACAATGAGTGAATTTTGAGTGGATTTTGTCATGTGTGATCGGCTGGTCAAGTTTGGGTAGATAATGATCTGGCTTGCTTTGCTGTCTTATGTATTGCTTTCTTTAGTTTTTCCAATAGTAAAGGTCACAACTCTATGCTAAGATACTTGGGCTCTCTCTTGTTGCCAACTTGACTAGTAAATGTTTGGTCTTATTTTGATTCAATTATCAGTATCTTGTGGTGTTTAATGTGGGCATGCATAGAGTATTCAAATTGAAGTTTTTTTGATTGAAGCTTGGGGTTTAAAAGTGATTATATGTTCTTAGCAATGCAGAGAAAGTTATATTGATCCAATTTGGGGTTGCAACTTGAGTCATTAACAGATTTGTTTGGTAGGTCTTAGACCTACCTAGAGAGGATGTGGAAGCAGAGCTCCTATTTCTGTGGGTATATATATATACAAAAAAACAAGGGACCCAAAATTGACAAAGAATGGGCATGATTAAATTGATGATATGTGGGCTCATAAGCGAAATAAATTTGAATCATTGATTCTCATTTCTGAATAAATTCTGAGTAAACAATTCTGAATTTGTAGTGTTGTTGATATATATATGTATAATGGTCGTGTTTGTTTGGTGCAATTTATTAAAGCTGCGAACAGTTTTTTCTTTTTTCTAAGAAAACAAACGGATTCATTTGGAAAGTTGGGAGAGGAATGTTTTTAATTTTTGTTATTTTGATTATCCGTGACTTTCAAATTTCAGAAAAGCTGCCTCAAACGGATTGGCTTGTTTTGGAAAGATAGAATGCTTCTTTTGTTGCTTTTTGGTTTTTTCATAAATTCATTTGGAAAGTGTTTTTTTTGGGGGGTAATGCTATAGTGTGCAACTTACACCTTACACCTTTTTGTATTCACTTACACCTTTTTTACCTTGCACTTACACCTTTTGTGTAAGTGGCACATGGTGTGCAACTTATACATTTCATTTATACCTTCCACTTACACTTATATATTACACTTACACCTTACACTTACACCTTTTGTGTTAGTGGCACATGGTGTGCAACCCACTTACACCTTTTGTAGGTTGCACACCTAAGAAAACTCCTTTTTTGGGTGGCTTTTTATAAATTATTATAATGTAATGTCACATCATTTGTGAATATTATGAAATTTTCATATTACATGTTCAAATTATCATTTTACCCTTCTTGTTCAGTGGCAAATTTTGTTATTTTTCCTAGAGGTATTTTGGTAAATTTGTGTCATGCCTTATTTAGTCTTCCCAAAAGAAAAAATGCACCAAATAAATAATTTTTTGCTTATTTCGAAAAAGAAATTTTTTTTTCTTATTTTGTTCTTTCTAAAAGAGTGGTGCTATTAACATCTTATATATTATTTTGGACCCTTTATTTTTTTGAACTCCTACTTATAAATTTTGAAATTCTTAAAATTTCTTTTCTCCCTTCAAATAATACCAAAATGATTCTTGTGAAAATATTTTACCCATTCAATTGAATGCACACCTCTTACACCCTAAAAAAACCTTTCTTTCAAAAATTCTAACAAAACCCACAAAGAAGAAGAAGAAGAAGAGCCAAGTGTGATTACTATCTAGGCTCTCTCTCTCTCTCTCTCTGCCACCTCATCCTTTTCTTCAGTGATTAATATTTGGTTACTGGTTCCTGTTCGGCTACCGGTTTCCAAACAAATAAATAATGTTCGGGCTTGTATTCCCGAATTTCGATTATATGTTCGGGAATTCAGTCCAAAAAAAATAACGAACAAATTTTATTATTTTTGCCTTTTTTTTTTTTAAAGAAACTTATCATTATAAGGTCAATCTCCTCTGAATTAAGAATACCATCAAAATTATGAACTTCCTCTGAACTTTTATTGTTGTATTACCTCTCGTCTCATGGAGTTGTAGTTACTGAAAAAACTTCCACTTATTATCATTGCTGAAGAAGTGTAGGTAATCAAATGGTTGCTACCGTCATTGCCGAAATATTGTCGCTAAAGGATTTTTAAGGTTTTGAGATGTAAGTTTTGAAGGTGAGATTTGAAAAAGATGGATGGGTGGTGATAGAGGTAGGTGCTCTCATAAACCCTAATTCATGATATAGTGGTGCGTGTGTTTAATTGTGAGATGCGGTATCTCAAAATTAATGATATCCTTTTTAGTAATTTTATTTTAGGTTATTATTGTAATAAAAAAAAAAAGAGATAAAAATTTAAGGGTCCAAAATAATTCATAGGGTGCTAATAGTAGAACTCTTCTAAAATGGCCCTAAATATACAATTTTACCTGAAAAGCATTTGTAATTTGAGAAATATTTAGGGGTAATTAATCAATCATCTACGATATCACACCAAAGCATAATGTACTGTTTGATATAACTTGTAATGATGCTTTTAGCTGCTTCTATGTGTACATCTATATTATTTATTTATTTTGAAAGTTTGTATTACAATATTTGATATAACTTTTACAAGATAGAAGTGATTTAAATAAATTTAAAAAAATATTTATCTAAAAGTTGTGAAATTTTTTTGATACCAAACTTTAAGTGTATCTAATAACCAAAAAATGATTGTTCTTTTAAAAAATATTTAGGTGCACAAAGCAACGGATAAATCTAGGAAAGTTTCTATTTGACTTCGATTTGTCAAAAAAATTAATTTAAAATTGACTTAGTAAATATAAATCAATCAAGTTTAAATATAATTTCAAGGGTCCTGTTATGGTGTGCAACTTACGCCTTACACTTACGCCTTTTCTGTTTGCAGTCCTGTTTTTGTTTTCACCTTCCACTTATACTTTTTGTGTAAGTGACACATGGTAGGATTGCACACTTAAAAAAAGTCTTAATTTTAAATTTATTAATTTTAAACTAAATTTAACAAACTCCTCCTACATTGACAAAATTTGTAGGCAAGACTTATCACTTTAAGCATTATAAAATGACAAAAAAATATTAATAAAATAATGAACACAAATTCAATATTACAGTGCCTAACTAATTCCATTGACACAAGACTTGTCACTTTATAATAAAATGACAAAAAATATTAATAAAATAATGAACACAAATTCAATATTACAGTGCCTAACTAATTCCATTGAGACATTGTAGACTAAGGGGTAATTTGGCCTGTCCTAAATCAGTGTATTTTTTTTTGACTTTTGGGACTAAAAAGTTAAGGAAAAAAAGATAATTATTTGGGATAACTTTTTAACTTTTTATAAAAAAAAATGTGTATTAAAAAATTGTGTAAATTAGTGTATAAAAGAAGATTGGATGGAATAGGCTGTACAGTGGGATTGAAGGTGGGACAGCGTGTGGAGAGTATGGGGGAGATGATTCCCTGCTTTTCGGGCAGTGAATTGAAGGTGCTGTTTGACCCGTGGGGGCTTACCACGGGTCCCGTTTTCTAATCAAAACCATTCAATGTGTAGAAATCGTTGAGTACTATATGCTTGTAAAAAATTATATTGATCGGATATCAATAGTTATCTGATCGGATTAATTTTTTTTCAACCGTCTACTACAACACCATCCATTTTATAAATTTTAACTGATTTAATCATATAGTTACCGATATCCGATCAATGTGATTTTTTACAGGCATATAGTACTCGACGAGTTCTACATATTAAACGGGACCCATGATTGGCCCTCACGGGTTGAACAATACAGTGTTATTTGTGCACCTAAATCAGTGCAATTTTTCCAAAAAGCTAGTTGCGCCTGTGGGCCGTCAAAGTTGTTTGAAAATTAATTTTGTGTAAAATTAATTTTTTAATATTTTTTTTGGTGAATAGTGATAACTTTTTAACTTTTTGAGTAACTTTTTAACTTTTTTGCTTTTTTTCATTATCCCAAACTAGACCTAAATTATTCGGAGGAACCTTTTATATTACTATTTGTAGAAGGAGAGAATTTAAACAGTTACTCTAATCATGAAGATGAGCCCTTATTAGGTGAATAAGTATCATTAGACGGATAAGGGTCAAAATCCAAGAGAAATAGATCAACTTGATGGTTGAACTAGATTCGATCTACTTGGACCAAATGGGCCATTAGATGGAACCAAGGAAACTTACTGAGGTACTACTTGCTGAGGTAGACCCTACCTCAACGCCCCTATTCTCATTACGGCGTTGCCTTTGTCACTTGCTAAGAAAAGAGGAGTCAAGGCAATTCCAATATTTGCAACTACCTTTCTAAGACGCATTATCTTTCAAGATGGGCCTACTCCATATGAGATAACGCATAGGCACTTGGTGTGCGTCAATAGCAAACCCAAAGTACATATAACTTGGCACTGATAGCAATCCGTAACGCTTACTGGTTGGGGCTGATAATAGGCACCAAGGATACTAGTATTCTAAAAAACAATTTCATAAAAAATATTTTTTGCCAAAAAAAACGGAACGTAAGTGTTATGTTATCATTCAAACTGAGGGTTCATGGACTGCCGAGCTTTTTTTACTCGGGTCAAGCCCGAATGTGGCATAAGCTAGATTTGGGCCCAAGGATTGAAAATTAGAAGTTGGCCTCCTTGTTGACTTACCTATTGGGTTGTTGGGCCGACTTAGTCCATTATAAAAAATAGCTTATTGGCTTGCCTATTAGGTTGCTAGTAGGCCCGACTTATTTTTGACGTCTTTAATTTTTAGTTTAGAAGTTAAAAAATAATTAAAAAAAGTAAAAAATTTAATAAATTATATAAAAAATCCAAAAATAAAAATTTATAAAAATTTTATGTATATTTTTGTTAATAAAAAAAAAAAATATATTAAATATATTAATTTTTTTACCTTATATTTAATAGAAAAAAAATAAATTAAAACAACATGTTTCAAAACAAGACGTGAGCTTGTCTATGAGTCAATTTAAGCCAAGTTTATTATTCAAAATTTGAGCCGAAAGTTTGGAGTAATTTTTTTAAAAATAATTACAGATAAGTGATTAATTTTATAAATATTAATAATTAAAATTATAAATTTCTCTATGGCTTCGTTTTGTTAAAAAATGGCTTTGAAAAATCTTTATTTTTTGTTAACTTTGAGCATTAATTAAGGTGGGAACTTAGGGTTATTTTTAACGTTTTTTATTGGATTCATGTTTAAAGCCGCGTAATGAATAAAACTGTGTATTTGATTGCTCAAAACAATTTCTGGATGAATGGGAATTCAACGCGCATTTTCGAATTCGTGGAAATGTATTTTGGTGGGTTTACTACACATTTGTGAAATGTGCTTGTCTCACATTGAAAAAGCTTGAGGAATTGATTGGGTTTATAAACCGTAGCTTTGGATACTTGGGATGGGCCTCAAGGGGTACCCAAGTTTGTGGAAAGGTGAAGTTTTGGGTGAAGTGGACTAGACCCATTAAACTCAAAATTAAAATAGGTCAAGTAGGTTAGGCCTCCGGCCCAATACTTATCTTTTTAGGCAAAAAATAATTTTTATTTTTTAATTTTAGTTTCAAAAAATTAAAATAATTCTAGTCTAGATTTTTTCGCACCCAAACAGGTCCGAACAGGTTTCATACTTGTTGGTTTCCACCCAAACAAGTTTGAACCTGTTGAATCCTTTCCCGAACAGATCTGGAACTTTCCAAATAGTTCAAACAGATTTTCTATCTATTGAAATCTGTCTGAACAGTTGCCTCTCTGTTGGCACCTGTTTGAACAGCCACTATTTTGCCTATATAAAGCCTACTTCCAGTAATTCATTTTATTCAATTTTCCATCAGAATTTCGTCATTCTTCTTTATGTTTCTCTACATGTTTTCTGCATTTATTTTTTTTAAAAAGAAAGAGAAAGTCTTACAACATATTTTGGTTCGCAAGGCTTGGTTTTGTAGTGCTGCAAAATTCAAATGTTAGTCATTGCATCCTGAGAAGTAGATACCGTTACAACTCGAAGTACCGAAGCGAGGGCAAAATTTACTTTAAGGAGATTGTGTTCAACACAAGGCTCAACATTATTTTCTGTAAGCTTTTAATTCGAAATAATTTATATCATTATTTTTTTGAATTATTTTATTTTATTATTTATTTAATTTATACATTTAAATTACACACACCCCTTTGTGGATATAACACGTTTGACATAAAAAGTCTGGACTAAAATAATAACAAAAAGACAATATGGATTAAAAAGTCAATAAGAAAAACATCAAATCCAAATTATAATTATTTTATTTTTTGTCTCATAAAAATTTAAAAAGTCAAAAAATATATTTCAAACGAGACTTTTTAGCCTTAGATTGTTTGAGAACAAACTATTTCAGTAACTTTTTAATTTTTTACAAAAAAATATATAAAAAAATAATGAGAATAATATAATAACTTATAATGACTTTTTTACTCAAATAACTACTCTTTAAACGAAATAGCTAAAAAATTAAAAAATTAACGCACGTCCCAAACTAACTATATATGTGTAATTATTTTATCTAGAAAAATAAAGCTAGTTGGCAACACGGTTCGATCCGGCCCGATGCTAGTCTAGTCATCACAACAAATTAACGATCTAATCTAACTAACGATAGTGAATTTACAGAATCCAATCCAACGCTCCAGAAGCATCCGATTGTAGTAGTCATCGTATGTAGTAAATCACAACATACCACTCTTCCTCAAAACTGAAAACCCTAATAAAGCCGCTAAACCCTAGCTAGAGAGAGAAAGCAAGCAATACGTACACACAATACATATATATATACAGAGAGAGAGAGAAGAGAAGAGAAGAGAGGGGAGAGAGAGAGAGAGAGAGAGAGGGGAAACTGAAGCCATTGAGTCTCTTGAATACAGTCAACAATGGCGCTATATCTTCTCTACGAGTCAGCTTCTGGGTATGCTCTGTTTTTGGCACATGGTATTGATGAAATCGGTCAGAACACAGAGGCAGTTCGGAACTCCGTGACTGACCTTAATCGATTCGGCAAAGTCGTGAAGCTCGTAGCTTTTACCCCATTCGAGTCCGCTCTTGACGCTCTCAACCAATGCAACGCCATCTCCGAAGGTGAGGGAGTAAACCGTTTCTCTATCCTCTCTCTCTCTCTCTGTATGTGTGTGCTTGTGTGTGTGTATATACATGTGCATATGTATCTTGGGTTTTTGTTGTGCTTGTTGGGTTTGTTGTTCTTGTTGGGTTTTTGTTGTTCTTGTTGGTTTTTTGTACATTACACCAGTATATATAGAGAGAGTGGAGAATTCAGGGAGCTTCCATAGCAAAGATCTTTTATATCTAAGTTGGTTACAAGAGATAGAGAGACTCATAACAAAATTTAGTTACTGCAGAGCTGGCTTGGTGCTAATCTGGTACCTGATCCATGATGGTATGTTGCTAATTTGTGATGAGGAGGTTCAGCTGATTTGGTGCAGACCAGGTGCAGCGTGGTGTTTTGTTTTGGCAGATAGTTTTGTCTGCATTTTGTTTGCTTGCTTATGCCTTTTTTTGTTTGTCTTGTAATTTTTAAGAAATTTATCAAACCTTAAAAGATGAAAATTTCTTCAGAGTTATGATGATTTGATATATGCATTTTTTGTTGTTGTTGTGATTGGGTTTTAGGGCATATTACTGATTAGTTGAGGAACTATTTGGAGCTAACTCTCCAAAGAATTTGTACATATGATGATTTGATATATGCATTTGTTTTTTGTTATTGGGTTTTAGGCCATATGACTGATGAGTTGAGGAATTTTTTGGAGCTAACTCTCCCAAAATTTAAGGACGGAAAGAAGCCTAAATTCAGTTTAGGCATTGCTGAGCCTAAGATTGGTTCACATGTCTTTGAAGTGACCAAGATCCCCTGCCAAAGTAATGAGTTTGTTCTTGAGCTTATTCGCGGTGTGCGGTTGCATTTTGATAGGTTCATTGAGAACCTGAAGGTTTGCATTTTTTAACACTTTTCCATCTCTCTCTCTAGTGTCAATGTCTTGCTGTTATGTTTTTCTTTCTGAATTAACCTCATATGTTATGTAACTTGTTTCTTCTATGTTCTCATTCTACTGTAGGCTGGAGATTTGGAGAAAGCCCAACTTGGTCTGGGGCACAGTTACAGCAGGGCAAAGGTCAAATTCAATGTTAACCGCGTTGACAATATGGTTATTCAGGCTATCTTCCTTCTTGATACTCTTGATAAAGATATCAATTCCTTTTCCATGAGAGTCAGGTTTGTCACTTGTACAAGTCAATTTTGTCTTAGAAATATCATTTCAGGGTTCATTATTCTTTGGAACTAGTTTACTCTTTCTTGCTTTAAAGTGCAATATTTGAGAATTTTTGGGATTTGTTGTTTTAAAATTGTGACATTGTATGAAGCTTTATGGATGCTTTTTATATTTATTCCAATTAGATTTTGTTAAAGTTGTTCTTTGATTTACTTAATGCAGAGAATGGTACTCTTGGCATTTTCCTGAACTAGTAAAGATTGTTGATGACAACTATCTTTATGCCAAAGTTTCAAAATTTGTTGAGAACAAATCAGAATTGCTTGAAGACAAACTACCAGGCTTGATTGATATAGTTGGAGATGAAGATAAAGCAAAGGAAATCGTAGAAGCTGCCAAAGCATCCATGGGTAGAGTTTGTTAAGCCCATTTGTTATAATATTTGAAAACTGTTCATTCTTGAAAACAGAGAAAATTTAAACAAATACAGAAAACAAATTTGGTGAAATGTTTTTGTAAAAAAATTTGTGTGCATGGAAAATTTCTGGAGATGGCCCTTTTTTTAACCAGTTTTAAATTGATTTTTGAGTCCTCAAAGGAGTGAATTCTTAAAAATAAAAATAAATTGAGAATGATTATATTTTCTGGAAGCATGAAAAGTAAAACCGTAAACAAAAATAAGAAGGAAACTATACCAAAGGTACTTAAATATCTCATGTGCAAAGTTGCATCCCAATTTTTACTCAATTGGTGTTTCTATGTTTTTTTAGGGCAGGACTTGTCTCCAATTGACTTGATTAATGTCAAGCAATTTGCGCAGAGGGTAATGGACCTTTCTGAGTACAGAAAAAAGCTCTATGAATATCTGCTCACTAAAATGAATGACATTGCTCCCAATTTGGCTGCTCTGATTGGTGAAGTTGTTGGAGCTCGTTTGATTTCTCATGCTGGTAGCCTCACAAATCTGGCAAAGTGCCCTTCTTCTACGCTTCAGATCCTTGGTGCAGAGAAGGCACTCTTCAGGTATGTGCTCTTCTCTAAATTTGCTAGGATTTCAAAATTTTCATTTAAAAATCCGACCAATTATTTCCGAAAGTCTGGTTTGTTGTTCAAGTGCAACCGGAAATGACTATGTTCAGGTCATCTTAGTGGCAAAATGCATATTTTTAGAGCTAAAAGTGACCGCATCATCTGATGCCACCTGGACATTCCTTTTGTGCATTGTTTTGTTATCATGACTCAAAATCATTCCTTTGGCTACAGGGCATTGAAAACCCGAGGAAACACCCCGAAGTATGGCCTTATATTCCATTCTTCTTTTATTGGCCGGGCATCTGCTCGAAACAAAGGCCGAATGGCTCGTTATCTTGCAAACAAGTGCTCTATCGCATCTCGCATTGACTGTTTCTTAGGTAAGTCTTTTTGTTTCTTTCAAAGAATATAATGTTATCATATGATTACTTTACCTCATGATTGGTAGATTAAATTGTGAACCATGTTCTGAATGCAGATAAGAATACCACTGCTTTTGGGGAGAAACTTCGTGAACAGGTTGAGGAACGACTTGACTTTTATGACAAGGGGGTTGCACCTCGTAAAAACATTGATGTGATGAAGACTGCACTTTTGAAATTTCTTTAAACAAAGGTGGGTGAAAGATGAGAGTATGGAGGAGTTTTTTTTGTTCTTCCCTCCCTGTAAATTTGAAAACACCGAATGAACAATGGTAGTGGTGATGACTGAGCGAGTTTCTTTTAGAGCTTTGTAGGGTTGGGTTTTCAGTATCTTCTTCTCTTTGTTTCTTCTTCTTTTTCATTTTTTAATTTTTAAATTTTTTTTTTTTTGATTGCTAATGATATTTTATGGTATGGATTTCTTATGACATTTCATGGTATGGATTATGATATGAATTTTATGTTTTGGTCTGTTATCCAGTAGCCTCTAGTTTGAGTCAGAGTTTGACTGTTAAAGAACACGAGGTATTAGAAATTGAGGCCTTTGCGGCCTAAATGTCATATTGCTTTCTTATTCCAATCAAGAAATTTGATCTTCAATCACATTGTATATCTCTAGTTGTTGGCTGATCTTTTACAAATTTGACTGTATGGATTTCAAACCATTAGTGATCTTACATGTCTTCTTCTTTTGTATGTATATCAACTTGCCTTCTTTTAATTATACTAGTGGTATTCATTTAATTATTAATACAAACCTCATTGTGCATAACTAAGATGCAAGCAAGTTGAAATTAGGACATAATAGTAGATGCATCATGGTTCATGATTCAGTGGTTCTGTTCCATGTGTAGCCTGCTTAACTGAGAAATGCATCAATCCTACTTGTGGCCTTTTATTTTATATATATATATATTATTTTTGAAAGGCTACTGAAAATTATATGCATACTACTTTGAACCGGTTTGAGATAGGGGTAGGCGCGAGTTGGTTGCGGTCACGGAATTTTCAATCTGTCATCCGTCCGCTAGATTGGTGGATTGGAGAAAATCAATCTGCATACGTCTGTCAATCCGGCGGATGTGGATTGAGCGGATTGGCGGATAGATGCGAATCGGTTTGGTGGTTTAAAATTTTATAAATTTTTAACATAATTTAACTTGTACATTTCTTGAAAAAAAAAGTATTACAGTTAAAGACTTGAAAAAGTATTACAATTACTGCATATATGCTTTTGTATTGTTACATCTATATCTGTTTTTAAAAACAAAAATCAACTAGCATGTATCATCTTTTTTATTTATTATTTTGAGAGTTAGGTTTAAAAATAAAAAAATATAGATAAATAGTATATTTATTTTTGCAATTCAAAAAATATATTAAAGTTGAAATTTTTTTTTAACAGAATATTTAATTTTTTTTTTCAATTAAAAATCCAAATAGAATATTTAAACAAATTTAAAACACAAAGTTTTAGAAATTACTAGGGGTGCTCGTGGTTTGGCGGTTCGGTTGCGGCCAAACGAATCTCAAATCCGCCATCTGTTCAAAACTAGGCAGATTGAAAAAAATCAATCTGCCACCGTTAGCTCGTTATCACGCATCCATCCAAAATGCGGCGGATCGGTTCGGTTCAGTCGATTTAAGCGGATTGATATATCCACTGCTCACCCTTAGTTTGGGAAAACGAGAAGAAAAATAAAGTGAGAAAGGAAATACTTTTCTAATGAATTTTTTTGAAGGAATGATATGAAATTATGAAACAAAACAAACTTCGGCCATATTTTCTTTAAAACATTCAGTGTGTTTGATTTGAATTTTTTGGATTAAATTTTTTTAAAATTGAGTTTTTTAGTTTTTGTATTTTTTTTAGTAAATATTTTTAAAATTTTAAACATTTTTTTAAAAACTTTTTTAGATGCACTTTACTTAGATGTATCTAAAAAGTAAAAAATTTGTGAAAAAATATTTTAAAAAATTAATAAATACATAAAAATACAAAAAATGTATTGAATTTTCGTATTTTTTTTAAATTACATTTTTGGTATTTAGTGAAATTTTAAAAGATTTTTTCACAATTTTTTTTTAAAATTTTTTTTAGGCATATTTATGTTAGGTATGTCTAAAAAGTAAAAAAAAAAAATTGCTTAAAATATTAAAAAAATTTAGTAAAAATAAAAAAATACGGAAAATCAGAAAGTAGAATTTTCTAAAAAATATTTTTGAAAAAATGGAACCAAGCAAAATAATTATTTTTTCTAAAAAAATAATTTTAAATAAGCCAGAATTAAAGTAATTACACTGGTACGAAATTATTCAAAATAATTACAAATCAATGAAAATATCCTATGCAAAGACAAAATTGTCATTTTTCTTTTTACTACAAAGCCCACCTAATTGGCTAACACCATAGGGGCCCTCCTTTGCCGCATCTTTCCAACTCCGTCTCTATTACGATCCCAATCCGCCTTAAACAGGAGGGTGAGATAATCTGCTAGTAATCGTGGACTACCAAGCTTAGCTTACAAAACAAGTTGGATTCATAAAATATTTGGGAAAAATTTTCAATTGTAATTGTGGAAGCCCATTGTAGCTTGGTTTTTGTGCTCCTTGGAGGGATTTAGTCTCTTCAGATACGATAGCTCTACAGTTTGGACTCCCGTGGATATGAATCTGGTTTCACAAGTGCAATGTGAAACAAAAAAACACAACTAAGAGTAAATCTTTAGAAAATCCATTTATCATCAGAGATGCCAAAAATAGACTGCATTGCTAGATTACAAAGTCGTTACCTAAATATTTTTAGAAAATTAAGGAAACCCATAACTCGTGCCAAAAGTCACTTGTCCGTCATAACGAAAGTGTCTCGGCTCGGGAAGGTCATGAATTGAGCACCCTATTCACCGGATCAAAGATTGGTCTCTACTAATCATGATATTATTTTTATAGACAATAGATGCTCATGTTCTGATTATTATGCTATCTTTACTATGTGAGGTCAAACAAGTATAGACTATTTCATAAAATTTAGAACGCTTTGATTTCATGTTTGTTTTGAAAAGATTTTTGAATATGTGTTACTTGAAAAAGTGAGTTCGTATGTACATTTAATTAAATCATCCTAATTTAAGAAATTAGCCTTCATACATAGACATTCAAGAGATATATCAAATAAATATTTAGCCTCATGATAACATGCTTGATATAGCAACACAAACATACATGCACTATGCTAAAGCGAAAACGCTCACCTAGTACTCAACCGAGACAAGCCAAAATAGAAGAAAAATAGTTAGAAAAATATATGATTCTAACAATGCAAATGACTAATGCAACACATATAACATGCAACAATTATGTTCGGTTTATTTAACATGGTATATGACTCAAATCAAGTCATGCGATAGCACGTTTTCAAGTAATTAAGCAATTGACAACAATATTAGAATGATAAACCGAACCTAATGCATTCATCAATAGATATTTACACATGGTAATGATATGAAACCGAAATATGATAATACATGCAACCATCACAAGCAAGTAAATAAAAAGGAGAAAGAACAAGGATTGGAAGACATACACAATATTACAAGTTTGCCCTCGTACAAGAGGGTCCAAATGTCCGAATGTCTCTAATTATTACAAATTTGAATGAATAACTACTTAATCTATTACAATAATAATACTACTACAATCTATTTAAAATAAACCATTGATCACTTGCGCGCCAATGACAATGTTCATTAGAAATTGCTCTATCTGCCTTGCTGGGAAACTGCCCTGCGTTCACCCTCAGCCACTACTCTGTATTTCTTAAAAATGCCTTGTGTACCACAATTGGAGGTCGGTTGGCCCACAATGAGGCCTGGCCATGCCCAAACAAATCCAACCTTGCCCTAATTTTTGGTAAAAAACTGTTTTGTGCACTGAGGTGAAAACAGTGAAGATAGAGTGCTTCTAAACAATGTTTGTCCTTTCTATACTTTTCTATCATGGAGATACTCAAGAGAGGAGCGGGCACGATTCCCAAATCATCAATGGTTGTGAGTTAATTGTGTGATGATTTTAGACATGATAGGACAAAAGGTTAATGAATGCAATAAAAGATAAACAACACCTCCTTTCTATCGTGAAGTTAATTCAAGAAGGGAAGTAGACACGCCTCAAGAATCATCAAACATCACAAATTAGTATGTGATGACTCTAGAAGTGATGGATTTGGTATAACGTCCAACCGAATCCAACCAATTTTATTAGTTTCCTTTATGCCGATTTTAATCGATTTTAAACCGATTTTATTAGCATTTTTCAACCTACCTTTCCATTTCTTATCTTTTATTTCATTTTGTCTAAAAGTGATATTTACATCCACTAAGTCCAAAAGAAATAAAGATGAACAAGCATAGCTTAACCCGAGAAATGAACTTTTCAAGCCATTTTCTATGGGGGAATCACAAAAAAAGAATTAAACCTATTCTCGAGCGATAAGGGACTCGGAGTCAAACCCAAGAAGGGAAATAATAACCTCAAATCCAAACTTGATGACAAGCTATAATGAAACCTTTCTTTGATATTTCCAAGGGTCTAAGTTAAAAACTACTCCCTTAGAAACAATGCACTAGCGATTAAGAGAAGTATCAAACAAGGGATTGTTCTCAACATAAGAGAGATGTAATGTCTTGGTAATGAATCTTCGAAGAGATTAAACCATTTAGCATATGGTGGGGTTATGTCTAGTAGGGAGTGGGTCAGGAAGAGGTTGAGGATAAAGGGGTTTGAGATACCCTCTTTCCATCAGGATTTTTAGTGCGCTAGTTAGGCTCATATGGAAGGGGGGTGAAAGTTTTGCCTTGAGCTCGGGTTGGGCTGGCTGTTTGTGGGTTGGCATTAGCAAAAGGGTTGACAGTTTTGGGATCGGTGGTGATGGCATTGATTTCAGTGGATTTGGGAATAGTGCTACTGCTAGCATTGGTACTCTTGGAAAACACCCTCCTTGTTGGTTCGCTTGTTTTAGGAATAATCGTTTTGTTAAACGCGCTCTCAATCTGAATCCCTAATTCATGAAAATTTTTGAAAGTGAACAGTGGAGCGACTATTAACTTTTGTAACATATCAATCTCAAGATTCTACACCACTATTCACACTTGGTCCCTCTCATAAGGTCAATCTGTCATTTGTGCGGCCTTTGCTCTCCATCTTGCAACAAATTCCACAAAAGGTTCTTTAGGATTTTGGTGGGTTACTTCAAGCTCTAGGGTGGTCATTTCAATTTGGGTATTGTAAGAATACTAATTGACAAACGCTTCAGCCAAATCTTCCCAATTTTGCTTCATTTTATCCTTCAACTTGGCGTACCAAGTGGCTGTTATACTCGACACGGTTCTTTCATATAGAGAGAGTTTCTGAGGCTTGTTTAGACCCATCAGTTTCAGGACGTCCAAGAAAAGCTGGATATGTACCATAGGATCTCCAGACTCGTCGAAACGGTCAGTGGGTGGCATTTTGAATCTGTTTGGAAGCCTTACGGCAGCCTCGGTGTACCTATCCTCAATGTCGGGAATGAAGCTAATTCCCTGTGTTGCTTCTCAAGGTTAGTAATTTTTAATAAGGTCGGATCAAGCTCAACATTAATATTAAAGGGAAAAAGACCTTCATTAGACTGCACCAGGGGTCTGAAAACTCGAGCTTGAGCCAACCTTTCTTAAGGATTTGGACCATGCAAATCTTCAGCTAGTGGAGGTGGGTCAAAGTTCGGCTAGGGGCCCGGGACTAGATGTGGAGTAGATGCCCCAGATAGGCGTTACATTTCAACAATGGTCTCATATTGCATGGCAATTCCCTAGTTTAGGGCCGTTATCATGGCCATAACTTCTTCTAGACTCTGAGCCATCACGGGTCTGTTGAGTTGGCAATTGGGAAATGGATGGATGTAAGCTGAAAGCTGACTAACAAGGATTTTGACTTGGTTATACTTGAAGTATCTAAACTGGATTAGTCTAGACGGGTTTGAGTGGATTGAGCATTTTTAGAATGTTTCTTTTGGCATTGGATGGATCTTTTCTAAGTTAGCCTTTGGGGATCTGATGGACTAGACCTTTGCTGAGTGGGTTTTTTTAAAAGATTGGATGGACTGGATCTTTGTTGAGTGGTTTTTTTGGGATTGGATGGATTATGATGGGTTAAGGCTTTCCGGGTAAAATTGGGTTTGACCTTTTCTGAATTAGGTACTACTCTTTCTTTGGCTCAGACAAACCTAGTAGTAAAAACAAATGTCCTATCAGATCGGGATACCGGGTATGCTGGTCAAAACAAAGCAAGATACAATTTTTGGCCCTGATCCTGGTTCTGATATTTTTCCACCATACCAAACACAAACCCTTGGATTTTGACCCGGATTCTGATTCTAATATAACCCTCAAGTTTGATTCCTATTAAGACTCTCCAAGGATTGTATTACACAATGCAAAAGATTTCACATTTTGCACAAAAGCAGTCAAAACACCCTGATGAAAGGTTAGGGTTTTCCTGTCCTAGCTTTGGAGTGATCTACAGCTTTGATATTCAAACAAACGATATCACAACATCCTGGAAAATGGGAGAGCATCTTGCCCTAGTTTGAATGGTCACTAGAGCTCGCTATGTGGGTGTTTGGGAAGTTGCTATTTTAGCAGGCTATTTTAGTTTTTGACTATTTTAGTAGGCTAAAAAAAGCTAAAAAAAGCTAAAAGCACCCCCTCTATGTACTAGGCTGATTGGTCCAAAAGCGTACCTCATCAAAATTACCTAATATACCTCTCACATCTAACACCGAGAAATGAAAGGAGGATCAAGCGATACAGCGATGATCCAGATCCAAGGGTTGTGTTTCCAACATGGCAGAGCCTACGCCTGGCCAACCTTTTGGCAAGCCTTTTAGGCAAGCCTCTGGCAAGCCATCAAGTTTTCTAAATCTCTAGCAGAATCGCCAGAAACTGTAGCTTGACTTTTGTGCTCCTCGGAGGGGTTTAGTCTCTTCGAATATGATAGCTCTACAGTTTGGACTCCCGTGGTTCTGAATCTGGTTTCATAAGTGCAATGTGAAATAGAAAAACACAAATGAGAGTCAAAGTCTGACAATTTTTAGAAAATCCATTTATCATCAGAGATGCCAAAAATGGACTGCATTGTCAGATTACAGAGTCGCCACCTAAATATTTTTGAAAAATTTAGGAAACTCGTGACTCGTGTCAAGGGCCACTTGTTCGTCATAACCAAAGTGTCTCGGCTTGGGAGCTTAGGCATGAGTGGGGAACGTCATGAATTGAGCACCCTATTCACCCGATCAAAGATCGGCCTCTACCAATCATGATGTGATTTTTATAGACAGTATGTGCTCATGTTCTGATTATTATGCTATCTTTACTATGTGAGGTCAAACAAGTATAGACTATTTTACAAAATTTGGAACGCTTTGATTTCATGTTCGTTTTGAAAAGAGTTTTGAATACGTGTCACTTGGAAAAGCGAGCTCGTATGTACATTTAATCAAATCATCCCAATTTAAGCAATTAGACTTCATCCACAGGCATTCAAGAGATATACCAAACAAGTATTTAGCCTCATAGTAACATTCTTGATATGGCAACATAAACATACATGCAATATGCTAAATTGAAAACACTCGCCTAGTACTCAACCGAGGCAAGCCAAAATAGAAGAAAAATAGTTAGAAAAATGAATGATCCTAACGATGCAAATGACTAATGCAACACATACAAAATGCAACTACTAGGTTCGGTTTATTTAACATGGCATATGGCTCAAATTAAATCATGCGATAGCGCACATTTTCAAGTAATTAAGAAATTGACAACAATATTAGAATGATGAACTGAACCTAATGCATGCATAAATGAATATTTACACATGGTAATGATATGAAACTGAAATATGATACTACATGCAACCGTCATAAGTAAGTAAATAAAAGGAAGAAAGAACGGGGGCTAGAAGACATACACAATATTAGAAATTGACCTCGTACAAGAGGTTTCGAATGTTCGAATGTCCTGATGTCTCTAATTATTACAAATTCGAATGAATAACTACTTAATCTATTACAATAATAATATTATAACAATCTATTTAAAATAAACCAATGATCACATGCACGCCAATGACAATGTTCCTCAGAAACTGCTCTGTCTGCCTTGTTGGGAAACTACCTTGTGTTCATCCTCAGCCACTGTTCTATATTTCTTAAAAATGCCCCGTGTACCACACATTGGAGGCCGGTTGGCCCACAATGAGCCCGGCCGTGCCCAAACAAATCCGACCTTGCCCTAATTTATGTTAGAAAACTATTTTATGCATTGAGGTGAAAATAGTGCAGACAGAGTGCTTCTAAGCAATGTTTGTCCTTTCTGCCATTCTCTATCATGAAGATACTCAAGAAAGGAGCAGGTTCGGTTCCCAAACCATCAATGGTCGGAAGTTAATTGTGTGATGATTTTAGACACGATAGGACAAAAGTTTAATGAATGCAATAAAAGATAAACAACACCTCATTCCTATCGTGAAGTTAATTCAAGAAGGGAGGTAGACACGCCTCAAGAATCATCAAACATCACGAATTAGTATGTGATGACTCTAGAAGCGATGGATTAGGTATAACGTCTGACCGAATCCAACTAATTTTATTAGTTTCCTTTATGTTGGTTTTAATCGATTTTAAACGGATTTTATTAGCCTTTTTCAACTTACCTTTCCATTTCTTATCTTTTATTCCATTTTGTCCAAAAGTGATATTTACGTCCATTAAGTCCAAAAGCAATAAAGATGAACAAGCATAGCTTAACCCGAGAAATGAACTTTTGAAGCCCTTTTCTATGGGGGAAATCCCAAAGAAGGAATCAAACCTATTCCCGAGCGATAAGGGACTCGGAGTCAAACCCGAGAAGGGTGATTAATGACCTCAAATCCAAACTTGATGACAAGCTATAATGAGACATTTATTTGAGATTTCCAAGGGTCTAAGTTAAAAACTAGTCCCTTAGAAACAATGCACCAGCGATTAAGAGGAGTATCAAAAAAGGGATCGTTCTCAACATAAGAGAGATGTAATGTCCTGGTAATGAATCTCCAAAGAGATTAAACCATTTACCATATGAGGGGTCTCTTTCTTATACTTTGAACGACAATGCTGTGTCGGATACAGCTCTTAGTCAAAAGAAACAAAGAAATGAGGGAGGTTGCAGAGATGATTATGCGAAGTTGATTATTGCAAAAGTGAGATTATTTGCATGAAAACTACGTAAATAAAACTGTCAACTCAAATGGATTGGTGTCTAAGGCCTAAACAACCAAATCCATGAGGACTTACAACACTACAAACATGATATTCAAATTGTAAACTAATTAAATGAATTAAACAACCCCTAAAACCAAAAAATAGTACTTAAACCACTTCAAAAATGGTGGAAAAAGTGAATGAAAATAGGGGAGAACAAGCTAGGCAAGCAAGCCTAAGGAGGGGTGGCTAACCCCTCCACTTTTTGTGAATTAAATAACATATTTCAGCCCTTGAAAGTAGCTTCCAACATTGCACAAACTCAAAAAAATGAAGAAAATGATTAGTATAAACAAAGGAAAGAAATGGTAAGAGTTATACCTCTTTAAAGAGTATGTTTTGTTGTCAACCAAACTTGATTCCCAAGCACTCTCAAGCTCTTGAATTATGGTCTCAAAGTCTCAACCAAAGCTCCCAATCCAAGCTCTAATGGTGTATCTAATATATATATATATATATATCTCAAAGATGATATAAGAACAAAATGTGCCTTTCAATGGAAAAAGGAGCTCTTAAATGCCTTTTAGGGTGTTTGAAATTTTTCTAACCCTCAAAATAGAGGTGAGGCCCCGTATTTATACAATTTGAGGCAAATAGGTCATTGTAACAAGTTCGCGGGGGACCTCGCTACAGTTCGGACTCGATTTGTGTCACGGTTCTCAATCTGAACCAAAGAGTCCAAATCCGGCAAATCGTTTTTGAAAACAGATTTTTTTGAAAGAAGTGCCAAACATGGACTGCTTTGCCAGATACATAGTCGCCACCTAAATATTTTATTTGGGGAAATTTAGGAAACCCTGACTCGTTGCCTAAGGCCACGTGTCTGTCATCACCAAAGTTGCCTCGGCTCGGAAACTTGGGTACGATTGGGGAAGGTCACTTCGTGAGCACCCCCGCTCGCCTGATCAAAGATCGGCCTCTACTAACCATGATATCATGTTTTGAAAACATTATGCGTCCTTATTCCGGTTATTAGCCTAGATTTACTATGTGATGCGCACAGCATACAAGTATAGACTGGATCGCCTGGATTGGAACAAAACATTTCATGTTTATTTATTAGAAAATGGTTTGATGGTGTTACCCGCAAGTAGGCTAAGACGTGGATTTGCCACCCTCGGGTGGGCTTTAGAAAACATGATTTCGCCACTATCTAGTGGGCTTAAGACACACAATTGATGATTTGTCCCAAACCAAACAACCCAAACTTCACCCATAGGCATTCAAGGCAGTTATATCACATAAGCAGTTAGCCTCATGGTAAGCATGCTATCATGGCAGTCACTCACACGCATGCAAGGATGCTAAAGCATAAAAACTTACCGAGTACTCCAAGCCAAAACAGAAGCTAATTAGATATCCATGCATGATCCTAGCTATACAGAAATGCCTAATGCAACACATGCAAAAACGCAACTATAGTAGGCTCGGCTATTCTAAACATGGCATATGGAATGCTACAGCTAACATGTATTCAACTTAGAATTGAAATACAAATGCAGTTAGAATGATGCGCCGAGCCCGGTGCATGCAAGACAGATGAATAAATGCAAACATGCTATCATACTGTATGCTAATTGAAACATGCCCTAATCTAACCATCATAAGCTGGTAAATAAAAGGGAAGAAAGACGTGAGGTTGGAAGACATACATCACACTCACGCACACTTATTACAATTATGCCCTCGCGCAGAGGGTCCGAATAAATAATACAGTCTCAAATAAATAATTATAGTCCGAATAAATACAAAATCCTAATTAATTAACAAATTAACTAGGAAAGCTATAAACTAGCATGCAAACTAGGGACTATCTCGACTCTGCTCTGGATGATGAATGATGCATGTTTGAGCTGCTTTGCGCGAAAATCCACTACGATGCCCCAATTAGCCTCTGTTTGCAACTGTTCTTAGAAAGCGCGCCAAGCTTCGGAAGGCTGTTGATTCTTGATTTGTTGCAACAGAGAGCAGGAAAGGGGCATGGCAATATATTTTCACATATGTATGCATGCCTCGATCCTCGTGCCACCAATCACGCATCTCGATGCATGATGGCCGAGGAATCGAATTGCACTACTTAATATGGAATGAATGCACATATAAACACAACAAGGTCGAGACTCCATCATGGATAATCCGGAGTGTCGGTGACTGAGAATTGAGACACGTTCCGTTACTCGGAGTACGAAACGTACCTCGTTTCCCGTGCTCGGGCTAACTCCTATCCCAAACACAATGCAATATGCATGACATGCATGAATGCAACTAAGATACAGCCTAACATGCACAATGCTATGAAATGGCATACACGATGCACGAGGTAACATGGCATACACAATGCGCTAATATACAACCTAGCATACACAATGCTATGAAATGAAATGGCATACACAATGCATAATGGACTTACACCAACACAAGTGAACCTCAGCCACACTCACATAAGAGGCCATTAGATGAAAATGAGACACTCGAGATGCGTGCACACGTGCACACAAACCGAGGACCGACCCTAAGGCACCAAATGCCACTCTAACAAAGCATGGCAAGGCATGGGATATGGCATACTAGCATGCAAATTTCAGCATTAAAATATGATGCAAAACAGCCCCGAAACATGGAAACATGGCACCCGATGCATGAAATGAGACTCGAAACTCGAAACTAGGCGCATGGAATGACTTATAGCTACACAAAGCATGCACAATTTGAACATGAAGTGTGAATACAGAATCAAGAAAGTCCCAAAACAAGCATATTTCCAGTTTTAAGCAAGGCCAAAAGGTGAACACAAGTAGGGCTAAGCTAACATGCAAAAATGGCCTCGAAAGAGAGATAAAGAAGCAAGTAACAGCTTCTGGCCCTAAATGGCAAAGAGACCTTCAACAAAGTTGAAGAGGGGCTCAAAATGAAGCACTTTAAAGTTTACATCAAGCCACAAAAATAAACACAAGCAGGCCTAAAACATTATGCAAGAAAAAGGCCAAAAGAGGGACAAAGAAGCAAGTGATGGCTGCTGGCCTCAAAGAGAGGAGGGCCCTTCAACAATGTTGAAGAAGGGTCCAAAATATGATATTTTACAGTTTATGACCAAGCCCAAAACAGTGCACAAGCAAGCTTAAAATACTATACAAAATAAGGCATAAAAGAGAGCTTTAACACAAAGAGCAAAAAGGCAGCCTCAAAAAGTGAAAGATCCTTGATCAAACATGAAGAGTGGGTCAAAATATGACTATTTACAGTTCGGACCAGAGCCCAAAAATACAAGCACAAGGAGCTAAAAAAGCATGCAAAAATAGGGCCAAAAGAGAGATAAAGAGGCAAGTGACAGATGGAAGCCTCAAATAGTGAAGAGCCCTTCAAAAATGTTGAAGAAGGGCTCAAAACAAGCCTCTTTTCAGTTTATGACCAAGCTCAAAACAGTTTAAAAATAGGTCTAAAATACTATACAAGAAAGAGACATAAATGAGAGCTAAAGAGGCAAGTGGTAGTATGAAGCCTCAAACAGGGAAGAACCCTTAATCAAACATGAAAAAGACCTCAAAACATGACTATTTTTAGTTAGGGTCGGAGCCCGAAAATGTAAGCACAAAGAGCTAAGAAAGCATGCAAAAATAGGCTCAAAAGAGAGAAAATGGGACTCACCCAAGCTTCAATAACTTTTGGACCAGGTTTGGGAGCTATTGACCTCTGCAAGACAGCCTCAAGTTGCTGGAATGGATGCTGGAGGTGTGATGCTATGAGTTGTAGGACTTGAGAGGTTTTGATGCTTGGAAGAGAGAGAGAGGGAGCTTTAATGCAAGACTCCCAAACAAAACTTTTTTAAACCCCTAAAATGCAGCTGGAGCTGCTGGTTTTATAGGCAAAAGAGTGGAGGAAAATGGGGGAAATTGAAATTCAAATTTCCCTCAAAAATAAGCCCAAAAAGGGCAAGTGGCAGCTGCCGGCCTCAAACCGAAGAGAGCCCTTCAATAAAATTGAAGAGGGGCTCAAAACAAGACATTTTACAGTTTATGACCAAGTCCGAAACAGCTCACAAGTAAGCTTAAAATACCATGCAAAAATAGGTCTAAAAGAGAGTTAAAGAGGCAAGTGATAGTAGGAGACCTCAAACAGCAAAAGGTCCTTAATTAAACATGAAAAGGAGCTCAAAATATGACTATTTACAGTTTAGGTCGGAGCCCAAAAATTCTTGCAAGGAAGGCTTAGATATAGAGCAAGATAGGAACAAAAATGAGGGGAAAGAAGCTTACCCTTGAAGACCAATGAACCAGCAGCTTTTGGACCAAGAAGAGGAGCTCCTAGCCTCTAGAAAATAGCCTCAAAGTGTTGTAATGGACGATGAAGGTGTATACCAAAAACTGAAGCAAACGGAGGTGGTTAAGCGGTCCCGAACCAAGACACACGGCTGTCGGCTCCGAAAAACCGAAAACCGGGCTCCAAACGGGAAAAATGGCCTACGACCACGAAATGTAGCCTACGGCCACTGAGAGATGATCTACGAGACCTCTCCCTCCTTTCAGGAAGAGAAAATAGAGAAAACGGAGCCTGATTCGCAAATCGAGGTAAGACACAAAAGAGCCCGGAAGTCTGCAGGCAAGGTTCGCAGCCGAGACTCTGAAACTTCCTCACGAGCACGATATGCAATATCACCAAGCGCTCAATCGGTGACGTCTGAGTCTTAAGGTCGGTCAAAAATGGGGTGTCTACAGTCGCCCCTCTTTGACAGAACTCGAAAGTCATAAGTGACGGGAGTGAATATCAAAGCCCAGTGACGACCCATTTTTGACAAGGCCGAAGACTTAGACAAACAGGCGAGATAAACAAAGATGTGCCTGCAGGCGCACCATGAGCGAGGAGGGCAAAATGCAATCGGCAATGCAAGACGCCGAAGGTAACTCAATGATCATGTAAATGCAGCAAGCTGTAATGAAACACATATTCACAATAGATGCAACAGTTTTAAGTAAGAATGCGAAGCAACAACTACATTTCATGCAGTTAAGAATGCGGAGAATTATTCAATTCTCGCCACGTCTCACACGGAGAAGATACAATACTGCGGTTAAATGCAGTCGCACCGACCTCAAATGAACCGTACATACAATATCGTGCCTCATGGTGCTGGAGATCTCTCGCTTCTTCTTGGTCGAACCATAGGTGTTACTTTTCTCCCTGACTATGGTTGCAACTTTCCCTATTCTCCAACAGGGTGACAGACTAGGTTGATTCAGTATCCAGAATTGAAGCGTACACATATGCTATCTCAATCTATGGGGCTGCCATACAGATTTCAAGCCGAGGATATACCCCTGGGTATTTAAACTAGACTTTAGTTTCGGAAATCCCGGACCTTTTCGTTCTAGGCATGAGCCATTCGAACTTTAGTTTCCACCGTCTTAGTTGGTCTCCTAGGAACTCACCGCTAACACAGGCAGGTGGCTATACCAGACCACCGGAAGTCGTTCGGGCACGACAAACACCAAAGGAATTGCACCTTTAGAGGATTTAAGGTCTCCTAGACCGGACAATAAAACAAATATGATGCAATGGATGTAATAGATGTGATGCAATAGATAATAGATGCGATGCAACAGAGAGTACAATAGATGCAAAATGGTGACATAAGCCAACCACGCTGGACTCGTGAGTGGAGGAAGAACAAAGAAAATCAATCAGAAGTGCATTCCACGCAACCTAAGATAAATTCCAAACACGCTGAAATCGTGTGCGGAAGGAGAGGCTCCAATCACGCTGAAATCGTGAGAAGAGGTAAACAAAAACAACCCGCCCAGTGCGTCAACAACGTAACCTGGAATAAATTCCAAACACGCTAAAATCGTGTGAGGAAAAGAACACTCTAACCACGTTGAAATCGTGAGAAGAGGTCAAAACAAGCCTGCCCAGCGCGTCTACAACACAACCTGGGATAAATTCCAAACACGCTGAAATCGTGTGACGAAAAGAACACTCTAACCACGCTGAAATTGTGAGAAGAGGTCTGAAAACAACCGCTCAAGTGCGCGCACAATGCAACCTGAGATAAGATCCAAACACGCTGAAATCGTGTGAGGAACGGGACACTCAAACCACGCTGAAATCGTGAAAAGAGGTCTAAAAACAACCGCTCAAGTGCGTGCATAACGCAACTTGAAATAAGATCCAAACACGCTGAAATCGTGTGAGGAACGGGACACTCAAACCACATTGAAATCATGAGAAGAGGTCAAAATAACCACTCAAGTGCGTGCACAACGTAACCTGAGATAAGATCCAAACACGCTGAAATCGTGTGAGGAACGGGACACTCAAACCACGCTGAAATCGTGAGAGGAGGCCCAAACAACAACCGCCTAGATGCATGCACAACGCAACCTGAGATGAATTCCAAACACATTGAAATCGCGTAAGGAGCGGGACACTCAAACCATGCTGAAATCGTGAGAAGAGGTCAAAACAACCATTCAAGTGCGCGCACAACGCAACCTGAGATAAGATCCAAACACGCTGAAATCGTATGAGGAATGGGACACTCAAACCACGCTGAAATCATGAGAGGAGGCCCAAACAACAACCGCCCAGATGCATGCACAACGTAACCTGAGATGAATTCCAAACACGCTGAAATTGCGTAAGGAGCAGGACACTCAAACCACGCTGAAATCGTGAGAAGAGGTCAAAACAATCCGCCCAGCGCGTCTACAATGCAACCTACGATAAATTCCAAACACGCTGAAATCGTGTGAGGAAAAGAACACTCAAACCACGCTGAAATCGTGAAAAGAGGTTTGAAAACAACCGCTCAAGTGCGTGCACAATGCAACCTGAGATAAGATCCAAACACGTTGAAATCGTGTGAGGAACGAGACACTCAAATCACGTCGAAATCGTGAGAAGAGGTCAAAATAACCGCTCAAGTGCGCGCACAGCGCAACCTGAGATAAGATCCAAACACGCTGAAATCGTGTGAGAAACGGGACACTCAAACTACGCTGAAATCGTGAAAAGAGGTCAAAACAACCGCTCAAGTGCGTGCACAATGCAACCTGAGATAAGATCCAAACACGCTGAAATCGTGTGAGGAACGGGACACTCAAACCACACTAAAATCGTGAAAAGAGGTCAAAACAATCCGCCCAGCGCGTCTACAACACAACCTGGGATAAATTCCAAACACGTTGAAATCGCGTAAGGAAAAACCAAACTCTAACCACGCTGAAATCGTGAAAAGAGGTAAACAACTCGGGAGCGTGTTCCACGCAACCTAAGTTAAGTCCCGAGGGACAACGATCCTAAACGCTGCTTAGCGTAAAAGGATAAACAATAAGAGATAACACAAGATGCAAATAAATACAATAAGTGCGACGATACGATACATGTTGCAAACAATACGGAGCGTGATGTTTAAGGAATGCAATAAACAAACAAAGCGGCACTTTCGAAAGCACCTCATGGAGTGAGTGGCGGTAAACCGCTTTATTCTGATGGGGAATGGTACTCGGGGAAACGCCGATCGCCATTACGGCTTGAAAGCAGTGAAACGATCAACCTGATTCATTCACTTTGAACACACAGCTAAAGATCGGCATCTGCTTATCGAACACGCGACTCATAACACAATATTCTGCTTATTTTGGAACATACGGCTCACGCAGGACACTACTGATTCTGAACACACGGTCTGTTTTGAACACAACTCATTCTGAACTCACAACCCATAACACAGTATTTTGTTTATTCGGCACACAGCTCTTATAGTACACTACCCACTCTGAACACACTGACTCATAACGGTATTACATTTTGTTGTTCACAGCTCTTCTGACACATTGCCCACTCTGAACACATAGCTCATAACACAGTATTCTGTTTATTCTGAACACACGGCTTATAAAGACGAAATTTGCAGAAGTTGAAACACACTCAGATGCTCCAAATTTTCTCTCTTTTCTTTTGCTTGATAGCCCGGAACTTTCATAGCTTCAGATGGGTCCTGGTTTTACTACTTTCACATGACCTGGGTTGAACTCCATGGCTTTATGAAAGAACCAATCCTGATTTGCACAAATGTGGAGAACGACACGGCACTCTGAGCACAAAACGATTTTTGAAAATGAAATGAGAAAAGTGTTCATAACCGGGTATTGAGCCTACAACTGACCACAGCCAAAACGACTCAACAATGGAAAGCAAAGGTAGAACAACCTAAACACAACTCAACAAAGGGAAAACAAGGTAAAATGACCTAAACACATTTGTTGACACTCAAACGTCTTAAAACAAGAAACGAGAAAAACAAAATGCACAAACACAACACTCAGCTGTGTTACAAAGGCGAGACACCTCTCAGTGCACGAGGAGCCAGTTTCTCTAGGTATTGTTTCCCACCATTTCTCATTTGTGATTCTCACATCACTCGGCCCTCAAGCTCTGTTTTTCTGAAAAAGTCATTTCCTCACTTTTTCTCTCAGCGCACACCTCTCTATTTTTCAATCTCTCATTTTAAATCCCTTCCCTGGGGTGGTTGATGGATAAACAAAAAGTTGTGGGCTCTTGCCCCTAGCATTCCGCTAGATTCTTCTTCTTACCTTGACCGGTGAGTTTCTTCCTACAGAGGGGTTGTGCTACAACTGGATGTGTAGCGAATCTGCAGCTGACATCGGTTGACGACGCTCTGCCGGGAAGTTTTGGATGTGGTTAGATCTATCCAGATGGTGGAGTGGAATATCTTGATCCATTCCAATTCATGCTTCACACATGGCTAGATATCTCGTTGTTCGGAGGACGAGAGAGCTTTCAGCCCTTTTGCTGTTAACTTCAGCTGTGCCCTTTTCTGGCAAGTAAAGTGCCCTTCTTGGCAAGTATGTTGATAATGGGGGAAAGACAGAACACCTGACTCAACTGTGCCCCTAGTTCATCATTTTGACCATTTTTTGTTTTGGTTCTCTACTAAAACAATTTTGACCAATACGAGAGTTAGATTAACATGCTTGTTCGATTTTCTAATTTAAAATCATGCAAGTTAGGCTGTGAGCACTAAAAATTTTCCCTTTTTTGGGTCCAAGAAACGGTTCAGTTTTTGGAAAAGATGGAACAATTTTCGAGAGAATTAGTCAACCTCAGTAAAAATTTTCAAAAACTAATTTTGCAAACGGCCACTTACTCAATGAGCATGAAACCTACTCTTGAGATGCACAACCTCGGATCCAAAGGAAAACTGCCCCGTGCTTGAAGAGAGCTGCATGGCAACGGAAAGTTGCCCCTTGTTTGAACGGCACCGTGGCGCATTGAATGGCAACGAAAAGTTGCCCCTTGTTTGAATGGCACCGCAGCGCATTGTAGTCAGTCCTTGGAGCGATGATTACAACCGAACTCTCGGATACTGAGAAGGCAAAGATGATCAAAAACTATTATATGGACACAATCGAATTTTGAATTGTTTTACAGCTGGACTTCAGAATGAAATTGCCTACGTATTCCAAAGATGGGAATAAAGCCTTATGTAGTTCGGGATTAAGGTACACTCGGGTATTTAACCTCTCCTTTTTATACTCTAACTTTTGCCAAGGTGCCTGTTGCGGGTTTTTAACCTTGCGAGCTTTGTTTTTTTGATTCTCTTCTTTTTTTTCTTTCTTTTCTTTGCATTTTTTTCTTTTTTTCTTTTCTTTCTTTGCATTTTTCTTTTCTTTTTTTTTTTCTTCTTTTTCTTGCTCTAACTTTTGCTTGGGTCGCCTTTCCGGGTTTTCGGCCCAGCGAGCCTCTCAAGGGTAAAAGTGTAGCTTTGTCCATGTCAAATGGTTTTGAGATCCTGAAGTCATCTGAATCCAAGAGAATGGGCATTCATTCGTGATGATCAGAGTCCATCCAATAAATTTGAATTTGCCTGGTGTTGTGGATTGGAACTTCGTTTTCTTGACAATACTTTCTTCTTCCTCCTCTCGGGATTTGGCATTCTTTCGATCTTCATTGATTTGAGGATGATCCATTTTCGCTCTTGAGCACATCGACATTTTCGCTCCTAGGTCATGGCGCTTGAATTTGGCTACACAGGCCTCACATTGCGGTTGACCGTTGAACACTCTGAATTAAGGTCCAAGGTTTGAAAGCAAGGGGTCAAGTCTTGAGGCTGAGAGCGATCCTAGGCTACACAATCTCAAGAGCGATTCCACACAGGTCTTCGCAGGATCGCGCAAAAACATTTTTTTGAAATCTTTTAAGGAAGCGACCAGTCGCTCGCGCTAAAGACAGTGTAGAACCAATCTGGATTAGGCCAGGATCCTTCCCAGTACTCACATTAACAAGCATGATTTCAATCATTAAGGGTTTAGCACGCCTATCTTTCTCTTAGTTGATCAAATTTTTGCAAAATTCGAGGAATTCCTTCCTCTTCGTTTTCACCGCAGTGTTCAAAAGGTTTTGAAAAACTTAGGTCAATGCAATGAGTTCGAGGCACAGAAAAGTAGGCAAAAAGTATTGTCGTTTCGTTCAAACTCTCTAGCACAACTGGTACAAGGCAGAAGTAAGCACAAAAGCGTAAAAAACCACTACTGTTTCATTTAGAATCTGATGGTGTAATTGGCTCCACGGCAGAAACAGACTCAAGACAAAACGAAAAGACAAACACGAAACAAAATGGTGACGCCCAAGGTAACACCCCTCGGAATCACCCGACCTTTGTACAACAGGATTGACTCGATACAACAAGACAGACCCTACTGACTCAGTATGAAAAGACTGACTCAAAACAAAAGGACAGACTCAAAACAAATCAACAAGACTGACTCAATACCCAAGTCAGAATGTAGCAAAACTGGTATTTGCATGTTGCTCAAAACAGTGCATGCCATTCCTGCGTTTGGAGTTAATCGAGCGCTACCCGCAGGTGGTTCATCTCCCGATCACATGGTCACATTATCCCCCAAGTTCACCGATCCAGTGCCGATAGACTTTGCAGAGCTTGGTGCGGCAATGACCCCGTTGTCAAATAGATCCTGTACTTCATGGCGAAGACAGGCGTTAGCCGATAGTATGGCGGTTTGCTAATGGAAGGCCTGATCTTGGCGGCATCATGCGTAGCCGAAAGAGGATTTGGGAGAGGCTGAGACTCAAGGGGTTTGAGATGGCCTTGTCCAGCAAGGATTTGGAAAGCTTTGGACAAAGGCATGTGGAGGGCATGGAAGACCCTCTGACCTCGGGATTAGTACTTCAAGGTTTGTGGATTTTTGCTAGACGCACCAGTAAAGGGATTGGCAGGTGCTGGCATGGTTTGTTGATTTCTTCCGAGTGCAGGATTATAGCTGAAAGGAACGTTTCTAATACAACGACCCTTCTCCCGGCTTGCCCCTTGATTCAAACTGCCCCCAACTTGAGTGGCGAAAATGTCGTCCACAGTTTTTGCAACAACTGCGAGCACTCGCTCTTTGTTTAGTCCCTTGGCTTTCAAAGCCTCAACAGCCAACAGAAGATGTTCATAGGGATCCATGTCCGCCCTATCTTGTTCTTTCCACTCGCTTCCACTTTGCCAAGGGATTGGCATTCCTCAAATACAGCCCGTTCCAAGATTGGGGAGCCTTTTGTCGTGAAACTCCTAGTATGTGTTGTGGTCGATGATGGAGCCAATGTCCCAGAGGCTAGATCTGTCACAGTTCTTTGAAGATCTTCGATCATTCTCTTTAGCTCAGAAGTAGTGGGCTCATGGGTTTGAGATGATTGGGGTCCAGATGCATCCATTATGCATAAGTCCATGCTTTTTGGAATGAACACCTCAGGCTTGGGTAGATGGGCTAGGGTGATGTATATGCTGGGGTCGTAGGTGGATGGCAGTATATGAATGAGGTTGAGATGTAGAGGTGACGGGTCAGTACTAACCTGAGGTCTTTTTGGTGGAGCTAGGGTCTCTTCGTCAATAAGATCTTGAATCTTATGACGGAGGCGAATGCAACGGTTCGTATCATGACCGTGCTGTTGATGGTAGGCACAATATTTAGCTGGGTCATATCTTGGTGGAAGAGGGTTTGGAAGGGGTTGGGGTTCTAGAAGTTCTAGATGCCCTTCTTCTCGCAGCTTTTTCAAAGCTTGAGAGAGACTCATGTAAAGAGGATGGAATTTTCGGGCTTAGGGCCGAGTTGAGGTGGTTGGTTTTTGGCCATTGAGGGAAGTGGTGATAGTATCTACTTCTGAGCATTTCGCAGTTGTGCTACCATCAGTAGTAGCATTGGAACTGCGAGCAACATTCCTCTTCAAAGGCTCATTATCTTCTGCAAAGATCCTTTGTCTGATGGCATCCTCGATTTGAACCCCCATCTCATGCAGATCTGAAAAGGTAGGGAAGGGAAGAACAATCATCTTCTACATAAGCTTGGGCTGGAGATTGCGCACAATTATCCGAATCTGATCTTTGTCAGTGGGCCTAGTGGTCATCATTGAGGCCTTGGCCCTCCAGCGGGTTACAAAGTCAGAGAAGCCCTTTTTCGGCTCTTGCCTGGTCGTATCGAGATCACGGGTGGTGATCTCAATCTGGGTATTGTATGAATATTGTGCGACGAAGGCCTCGGCCATCTCCTCCCAACTTCGTTTCACTGAATCCTCTAATTTGGCATACCAGATGGCCGCAGTACCCGACAGGGTCTTGCCAAAAAGGGAGAGCTTCTGTAATCTTGTCAAGCCCATCGGGCACAAAACATCTGAAAACAAACTCAGGTGGACCATGGGATCTCCTGACCCGTCAAAACGGTCGATGTGAGGTATCTTGAACCTGTCCAGCAATGTTACCACCAAATCAGTATATCCATCTCCAATGTCCGGGATGGAGTTGACTCCCTGAGACTTCTTAAACATCTTCTCAAGTTTGCTCAATTTCAACGTTATAGGGTCAACCTCGAACTCGAAGGGAGAGTCTGGCAGATTGGTAGGTGCTTTGGATAGCTGGGGTAAAATTGGGGGCGGAGCAGGCCCTATTGGAATGTCCTTACCTTCCTGGACATTTGGCATCTCCCCAGTCTTTGGAGCTCCTTTGGGGAGGAACTTGTTGTGAAAGCAGGCGCCGCTTTCTTTGTTGCGACACAGTGATGAGCTCGGCCTTTGAGCCATGATTGTAACTTCTTTGTTTGGAAAATTCCGCTTGGCGGACAGCGTCTTGCTGCATGAGTTTTATAGTTTCCTGCATTTGACGCATCATTGCCTCCATCCCTGATGTATTCTGCTAATCCATCTGACTGATCGGTAAATCTATCTCTATGGCAACAATTGAGACCTCAGTCCAACTGTTAAGGACCACTGATCTGGTAACTGCTGAACTGGTGATCTGTGCCTGACTGGCCCTTTTACCCTGTTTCTGACGAAGGAACACTGATTTTCCCTTGAACTGAATCTCTGACCTGACAAAGTCTATCAACACAAGTTCGGTGTACCCGGGGGATATTGGAGCCTTTTGAAGCTATGGTTCCAAGACTACCCTAGCAAAAGAGAAAATAGACAGCATCTCAGCCTGATTTCACCCGAACAGATATGAGCATAGTTGAATGAGTGTGCTCTTTATTGAATTCTGACCAAAATTCTGCCGGTAAACTGATACCCTCAAGTGAACTGAATCCCAAAGTACTGAACTGGTGCCTGCAGGCCTGATGCCCAAACTTGTAAATTGATACATGCGTTCCTATAGAGACGCACTCTAAAAGCACATAACAAGCAAGTGAGAGCCAAAAAACCCCTATGTTGGGGTAGGGTTTCCTTGTCCTATTTTGTCAGGAGCTAGGGTTTCACTACGCACGCAGCGGTTTCAAACAACCTATATCGGGTAAGCAACCTGTCCTAGTTTGGAATGGTCACTACGGATCCGAATATGCACTATGTCGAATGGTCAAAAGGGTGCCCCGGTAAAATCGGGGTTTGCGTTCCCATACTGGCAGAGCCCACAACCAGTCAGCCTTATGGTCAAGCCTCTGGCAAACCGTTTAGGAATAGCATATGGCAAACACGGTGTCCTAGGCGCACCAATGCAAATGCAATGCAAAGAAACACACAAGTGCAGTCAAAACCAAATATCATGAGTTCGAGTCAAGTTCTTTAAATCTCCAGCAGAGTCACCAGAAACTGTAACAAGTCCGCGGGGGACCTCGCTACAGTTCGGACTCAATTTGTGTCACGGTTCTCAATCTAAACCAAAGAGTCCAAATCCGGCAAATCGTTTTTGAAAACAGATTTTTTTGAAAGAAGTGCCAAACATGGATTGCTTTGCCAGATACAGAGTCGCCACCTAAATATTTTATTTTGGAAAATTTAGGAAACCTTGACTCGTTGCCTAAGGCCACGTGTCCGTTATCACCAAAGTTGCCTCGGCTCGGGAACTTGGGTATGATTGGGGAAGGTCACTTCGTGAGCACCCCCGCTCGCCCGATCAAAGATCGGCGTCGACTAATCATGATATCAAGTTTTGAAAACATTATGCGTCCTTATTCCGGTTATTAGCCTAGATTTACTATGTGATGCGCACAACATACAAGTATAGACTGGATCGCCTGGATTGGAACAAAACATTTCATGTTTATTTATTAGAAAATGGTTTGATGGTGCTACCCGCAAGTAGGCTAAGACGTGGATTTGCCACCCTCGGGTGGGCTTTAGAAAACATGATTTCGCCACTATCTAGTGGGCTTAAGACACATAGTTGATGATTTATCCTAATCCAAATAACCCAACCTTCACCCACAGGCATTCAAGGCAGTTATATCACATAAGCAGTTAGCCTCATAGTAAGCATGCTATCATGGCAGTCACTCACACGCATGTAAGGATGCTAAAGCATAAAAACTTACCGAGTACTCCAAGCCAAAACAGAAACTAATTAGAAATCCATGCATGATCCTAGCTATACAGAAATGCCTAATGCAACACATGCAAAAACGCAACTATAGTAGGCTCGGCTATTCTAAACATGGCATATGGAATGCTACAGCTAACATGTATTCAACTTAGAATTGAAATATAAATGCAGTTAGTATGATGCGCCGAGCCCGGTGCATGCAAGACAGATGAATAAATGCAAACATGCTATCATACTGTATGCTAATTGAAACCTGCCCTAATCTAACCATCATAAGCTGGTAAATAAAAGGGAAGAAAGACGTGGGGTTGGAAGACATACATCACACTTACGCACACTTATTACAATTATGCCCTCGCGCAGAGGGTCCGAATAAATAATACAGTCCCAAATAAATAATTACAGTCCGAATAAATACAAAATCCTAATTAATTAACAAATTAACTAGGAAAGCTATAAACTAGCATGCAAACTAGGGACTGTCTCGACTCTGCTCCGGATGATGAATGATGCATGTTTGAGCTGCTTTGCGCGGAAATCCACTACGATGCCCCAATTAGCCTCTGTTTGCAACTGTTCTTCGAAAGCGCGCCAAGCTTCGAAAGGTTGTTGATTCTTGATTTGCTACAACAGAGAGTAGGAAAGAGTCATGACAATGTATTTTCACATATATATGCATGCCTCGATCCTCGTGCCACCAATCACGCATCTCGATGCATGATGGCCGAGGAATCGAATTGTACTACTTAATATGGAATGAATGCACATATAAACACAACAAGGTCGAGACTCCATCATGGATAATCCGGAGTGTCGGTGACTGGGAATTGAGACACGTTCCGTCACTCGGAGTACGAAACGTACCTCGTTTCCCGTGCTCGGGCTAACTCCTATCCCAAACACAATGCAATATGCATGACATGCATGAATGCAACTAAGATACAGCCTAACATGCACAATGCTATGAAATGGCATACACGATGCATGAGGTAACATGGCATACACAATGCGCTAACATACAACCTAGCATACACAATGCTATGAAATGAAATGGCATACACAATGCATAATGGACTTACACCAACACAAGTGGACCTTAGCCACACTCACATAAGAGGCCATTAGATGAAAATGAGACACTCGAGATGCGTGCACACGTGCACGCAAACCGAGGACCGACCCTAAGGCACCAAATGCCACTCTAACAAAGCATGGCAAGGCATGGAATATGGAATACTAGCATGCAAATTTCAGCGCTAAAATATGTTCCAAAACAGCCCCGAAACATGGAAACATGGCACCCGATGCATGAAATGAGACTCGAAACTCGAAACTAGGCGCATGGAATGACTTATAGCTACATAAAGCATGCATTATTTGAACATGAAGTATGAATACAGAATCAAGAAAGTCCTAAAACAAGCATATTTCCAGTTTTAAGCAAGGCCAAAAGGTGAACACAAGTAGGGCTAAGCTAACATGCAAAAATGGCCTCGAAAGAGAGATAAAGAAGCAAGTAATAGCTTCTGGCCCTAAATGGCAAAGAGCCCTTCAACAAAGTTGAAGAGGGGCTTAAAATGAAGCACTTTAAATTTTATATCAAGCCACGAAAATAAACACAAGCAGGCCTAAAACATTATGCAAGAAAAAGGCCAAAAGAGGGACAAAGAAGCAAGTGATGGCTGCTGGCCTCAAAGAGAGGAGGGACCTTCAACAATATTGAAGAGGGGCCCAAAACATGATATTTTACAGTTTATGACCAAGCCCAAAAAAGTGCACAAGAAAGCTTAAAATACTATACAAAATAAGGCATAAAAGAGAGCTTTAACACAAAGAGCAAAAAGGAAGCCTCAAACAGTGAAAGACCCTTGATCAAACATGAAGAGTGGGTCAAAATATGACTATTTACAGTTCAGACCAGAGCCCAAAAATACAAGCACAAGGAGCTAAAAAAGCATGCAAAAATTGGGCCAAAAGAGAGATAAAGAGGAAAGTGACAGATGGAAGCCTCAAACAGTGAAGAGCCCTTCAAAAATGTTGAAGAAGGGCTCAAAAAAAGCCTCTTTTCAGTTTATGACCAAGCTCAAAACAGTTTAAAAATAGGTCTAAAATACTATACAAGAAAGAGACATAAATGAGAGCTAAAGAGGCAAGTGGTAGTATGAAGCCTCAAACAGGGAAGAACCCTTAATCAAACATGAAAAAGACCTCAAAACATGACTATTTTCAGTTAGGGTCGGAGCCCAAAAATGTAAGCACAAAGAGCTAAGAAAGCATGCAAAAATAGGCTCAAAAGAGGGAAAATGGGACTCACCCAAGCTTCAACAACTTTCGGACCAGGTTTGGGAGCTCTTGACCTCTGCAAGACAGCCTCAAGTTGCTAGAATGGATGTTGGTGGTGTGATGCTATGAGTTGTAGGTAGGGGTGCAACTCGGGCGGGCTCAACCCGAGCAACCAGAGCCCAGCCCGAGTTTTTTTAGGGCTTGGGCAACTATATCTTGTAATCTGGACAGGCCTTGACAGATTTTTGATGCCCGAATTGTAATTCGGGTCGGGCTTGGGTAGAACCAATGGCCAACCCGAGCAACCCGAACCCGAATTAAATTTAATATATTATATAAATTATATAATATATATATAATTTAATAAATTATATAATATATATAAATTAAGTAAAAGAGTTAGTCTTAATTTTTAATTTTTATTTTTTGGTGACCAGAAAATAACTTTGAATAATTCTCAATTCTTTGTTAATTATCAATTCTACCTATAGGTTTCAAAACAAATCTACCTACAAGTTTCTGGGCAATTCGGGCTAACCCAAGTTCAAAATACAAAGCTTGGGCCGGGCTTGGGCAGCAAAGCTCGGGTTCATGTTCGGGCTTGGGCGGGCTTGGGCACTGCTCTGGGCAATTCGGGTCGGGCTTAGGCAGACCCCCAACCCGACCGAACCCGCCTGAGTTGCACCCCTAGTTGTAGGACTTGAGAGGTTTTGATGCTTGGAAGAGAGAGAGAGGGAGCTTTAATGCAAGACTCCCAAACAAAACTTTTTTAACCCCCTAAAATGCAGCTGGAGCTGCTGGTTTTATAGGCAAAAGAGTGGAGGAAAATGGGGGAAATTGAAATTCAAATTTCCCCCCAAAATAGGCCTAAAAGAGAGATAAAGAGGCAAGTGGTAGCTTTCGGCCTCAAACCAAAGAGAGCCTTTCAACAAAGTTGAAGAGGGGCTCAAAACAAGACATTTTATAGTTTATGACCAAGTCCGAAACAGCTCACAAGTAAGCTTAAAATACCATGTAAAAATAGGTCTGAAAGAGAGTTAAAGAGGCAAGTGATAGTAGGAGACCTCAAACAGCAAAAGGTCCTTAATCAAACATGAAAAGGAGCTCAAAATATGACTATTTAAAGTTTAGGTCGGAGCCCAAAAATACTTGCAAGAAAGGCTTAGATATAGAGCAAGATAGGAACAAAAAGGAAGGGAAAGAAGCTTACCCTTGAAGACCAATGAACTAGCAGCTTTTGGACCAAGAAGAGGAGCTCCTAGCCTCTGGAAAACAGCCTCAAAGTGTTGTAATGGAGGATGGAGGTGTATACCAAAAACCAGAGCAAACGGAGGTGGTTAAGCGGTCCCGAATCGAGGCACACGGCCGTCGACTTCGAAAAATCGGAAACCAGGCTCCAAATGGGAAAAATGGCCTACGACCACGAAACGTAGCCTACGGCCACTAAGAAATGATCTACGAGACCTCTCCCTCCCTTCGGGAAGAGAAAACAGAGAAAACAGAGCCTGGTTCGCAAACCGAGGCAAGACACAAAAGAGCCCGGAAGTCCGCAGGCAAGGCTCGCAGCCGAGACTCTGAAACTTCTGCACGAGCACGATATGCAATATCATCGAGCGCTCAATCGTTGACGTCTAAGTCTTAAGGTCGGTCAAAAATGGGGTGTCTACAGTCATAAATATCTTCAAAAAAACAACAGCTGGCGAATTTTCGCTAGTTGTCCTGTTTATCGCTAATGACACCTGGCTGGGCCACAAAACACACGACCAGGCCCAAAAAGGAAAGGGCAGGTCTAAAAGGCACTACGGACTATTTTTCATTGAAACCTAGCCGGGTCTAAACAAGCCATGGCCGGATCTAAACAAACCCAGCCGGGTCCAAAAAATTACTTTCAAGCCCGACTTCAAACAGGTATATCTTCCTCATCCAGACTTAGTTTTAGGTGATTCTTGTGTCTAAATTGAAGCCTTAGAAGTCTACTTTGCAATAGTGTGGCCTCATATCTAAATTCTAAGAGTACAAAGAGATATGCCCAATTTAGTGAACGCTGTTCATTTCTTTTTTAACGATTTGATCCTCAACCTTTTCCCCAACTAGTTTTCTTGCATCCCCTCCTATTTCCTTCAACTTCAAACCTATAAATAAGATGTTTTTAAAGATTTTACCTCCCTTCTATTTATTTCCACTTTGTCTTTACTTGGATTACCGAAAAATGTAATATTTTAATCAAAATGCGAGCCTCGGAACATCGCAGAAACATTTGAAAAAATATTTTGAAAAGAGGGTTTTAAGGTCTAAAATAGTTTGGACAAAATGGGGTGTAAGGTTTGGGATTAAAGCTTGAAACCAAATTCTTTTGGTAAAAATCCGAACGATTTGCATAATGTAACTTTCATCATCGAGTACTCGGAATGAAACGCCCAAGCCTAAAGGGCGGTCAAAAATGGGGTGTCTACACCAATATATACTTATATTGAGTTCATTTGAAATATCCATTCAGAATAGTGCATAACTATATGAAATGAAAGTACACATTTCTCTTGGATTATTATCTTACATAACTACATGACTTCAATAATAATAAAAAACACAATACTCATGCCATAACTTTTACAAAATTAGCACAAGCACATAGGACCAGCTTATAATAAAACTTTCCTTTGTACTGGAACTCTTTGTCACCTACATATATATAAGGGAGAGGGGTGAGTTATTGCCCAGTGAATAATATTATAGTAAAGTGGTAATGAATGAATTTCAAACCATTTACAAAACATAGATATCATATCGCATTTTCAAAAGCATTCAAACAATTCATAAGATTATCTCATAAACAAAGCATGATACATGGTACATTCATTAGAGCCTCTTAATGGAATAATTGACCCTGGCACGATTAGACAATCCACACTTCCGTGGCAGTGGAACTCAAACATCGTTATGGTATATTTAGACTGTCTGCCTCAAATGATTGGAACTATCTATGGATGCCATTGATGACTTTAAACAAAATACATGTGATATTCATTCACTCATAATCAAAATAAAGATTTCTCAAAATCATGATATATCACCAATGTTTTCAAAACTAATTTTCAAACATAGCTTTACAATAATATTACTCACTCATGGCTCGTGCTTGACAATACTTCTTAACGGTCTCAGCCTATATATAAGAACACAAATACCGATGAAACAAAGGTATAACAATCAAACTATTTTAATTGAGTTTTTCCTCCCAAACTTATCTTGATTTAGATTGGTTTCTAGAGGTGTTCAACTTTTATTTAGGTTCAAAACAGGTGTAAGGGTATCCGAGGGTCGAAAGGATTGAAGAGAAAATAAAAGGGTAGCTGCCCTGTTTTCCGCATGTGTAGGACCTTGGCTGCACGTTCGGGCCACAAGTGCAATTATTTCAGGCCCCAAATTTGGTTCTGGCTTATGTTGCCGAAAGTGTGGGGATAAATTCCGCACATGCGGAGGGCGCGCTGCACATGCGGTTCTTGCTGCACACATGCGGGAGATCTGGGCAGCTTCGAGTTCTTGCTGTTCTTGACTATTCTTGAGGTCCAAAATCCATTTTTCAAGCTCCATAAACTAAAATATGTTTTTACATCCTAATGCATGAAAATATGACGAAAACCCAATATAATACATTTGTATATATGGTTTTGAGATCAAAACATCCAAAAGAGAAGATTTAATTCAATCTTTGTATCTTTTTCTAATTTCTCTTTATTCATTCACTTTTAATTCTCTAAGACAAGATTTCAAGGCTTCTAAGTATAAAGAAATGGTGTAGGTTCGTGGTATATTACTTGTATAATCCAAATCTAACATAAAACCAATTCAAAACACACTTTTTCAATAAAATCTTCAAACCTTTTTTTTTTTTTTGAACTTCTAACTTTTCTATTTTCTTTCATTTTAATCTTTCCCATGTAGGAAAAAAAATGGGTTTCACCAATATTTTTGGTAAACGTTGGTGCCAAATTTACTAGCAATCCAAGAGGCAAAGTTGTTCATGTCTATGTGGAGATTAAGATTATACACTGGTTTAGTGAAAACCATTTTTGTGTGAATTGGAAATTGCCACCAAAGGTTCAATTTTGGTAATTTCTCTTGTCCCACATAGGAAAAAATGGTCGTGGGTGCGGGAATAAAATAATATTATATATATATATATATATTTTATTGAATTAATTTTCAGGAGTTGGTTTCCCTCCATTACTATTTTTCCTTCAAACAGATGTGTCTTTTTAAATTCAAATTGAACGGATACCATTCCTGTTCCAACAGTTCTCTTCTATGACTATTTAAAGACATTTACTCTCCAGAATTTATAAGAAGAAAAATCTGGATTTCCTTCCCTCCATTCTACATTTTTTTCTTGCATACATTTAGTCCTAGTAAATCAGAGAGAGTTCAAAACATAGGTTTGGTTCACTATTCAGAGTGATTGTAATCCTGCTTCACTCTGAGAAGATTATTGTATCCTGGGAGATAGACGCTCAAGAAGGTCGTAAGCATCACTGCGGTGAGCGAATCTGTCTTAAGGACAGAGTGTCACACACTCGACTTGGTCTGGTTGTTTGGTCGTATTTATTTAGATTGTTCTGTAAATAAAGCATTTATTTTTTTCACTGTTTCACTGTTTCGTTTATTTTTTTCGTTGAACATAGAAAAAATTTCTTATAATCTTAAGAAAGATTCCTTTTATTTTCTGTGTTTACTATTTCTATTTCTTTATTTCATTTATTGTTCTTTTGAACTGGTTTGTTTACGGGTTCTGGAACTTGTATCTTCATAACATTATTTTATTGGTTGGTTCTAGTGCCCATTTAGTTTTGTTAGGCTACTGGAATTTTTTTTGGTTAATGCTGCTTTTGGTTTGTTTCTTTATGAAACATTGTGTGGCAAAAACCACTGTGTTGTTTAACAAAACTGGTTTCTGGTTGGTTTTAAAATACTATGTCTTTTTTTTTTTTTTTTAATGCTTCTTTCTGAAACTTCGTTTACTGGAACACTCTGATTTAATACAACTGGTTTTAATAAACTTGGTTTTAATACTGGTTTCTGGTACTTGAAACAGTTTATTACAAACTGTTTTATTTATTTATTTATTGCTTTTTAACAAATTTTGGTTTGAGTTTTGGAATTGTTTTAAAACTGTTTTAACAGTTTTGATTAGTTTTCTAGTGGTGGAAAATTTTATTTTATTTCCATATAATAATAAGAATAAACTGATTTGGTTTTTATCAGAATTATGGCTTCTGGAAATGTTCAAATTGGTTTTGGTACGAGTACTATTACTGCCTCAAATTTTGTTGTTGTTGTGAGTGTTCCTATCCTTCCAACAGTGCCGGTAAGTCATGGGGAAAAGCTAAAAAAGTTTATGGGAACTAATTTCAAGAGATGGAAACAAAAGGTGTTGTTTTATCTCACTACTTTGAATCTGGCTAGATTTCTTCGTGAGGATGCTCCTACACTGCAGGAAGATGAGACTGATCAGCAAGTTGTTGCTGCAGTCAATTCTTGGAAACATGCCAATTTCCTGTGTCATAATTATATCTTGAATGGGTTGGATAATACTTTATACAATGTCTATAGCCCCATTAGAACAACCAAGGAGCTTTGGGATTCTTTGGAGAAGAAATACAAGACTGAAGATGCTGACATGAAGAAATTCATCGTCGGTAAATTTTTGGACTTTGTTATGACAGACTCGAAGACTGTTATCAATCAAGTGTAGGATTTACAGTTGATTCTGCATGACATTCATGCAGAGGGCATGTCTCTCAGTGAGTCCTTTCAAGTTACTGCCTTGATTGAAAATTTACCACCGAGATGGAAGGACTTCAAAAATTATTTAAAGCATAAGCACAAGGAGATGACTTTGGAAGAACTTATTGTGCGGCTGAGGATTGAAGAGGACAATTGGACCTTTGAGAAAAAGGCAAGAAAACATCCTATGGAGTCCAAGGCAAATATGGTGGAATAGGCACATAGGGGGAAGAAACGCAGGTATCCAAGAGGTAGTACTTCGAAAGTTCCTAAAAAGGGGGGACAATAAGAAATACAAGTTTACTGGCAAGTGCTATATTTGTGACAAGGAAAGACATCGAGCCAAGGACTATCGTAATAAGCGTAAAGGCAAAGGCAAAGGAAATTCAAGCAAGAAACCCGCTAAGGCAAATGTAACCGAAGTTGATAATCTTTCCAATGGTGTTGATGATCTTAACCTTACTATAGTTGTTTATAAAGTGAACTTAGTTGGCAATCCCAAAGAATGGTGGGTGAACATTGGAGCCACTTGTCACATTTGTCCAGACAAGAAAATGTTCACTTCCTATACTAATCAAGACAATGGAGAACAACTGTTTATGGGCAATTCCTCAACTTCTACAATTGAAGGCCAAGGGAAGGTTATTTTGAAGATGACATCAGGAAAAGAACTCACGCTCACTAATGTGCTACATGTACCGGACATCTACAAAAATCTTGTTTTCGGATCACTGTTGAGCAAAAATGGGTTCAGGTTAGTTTTTGAGAGTGACAAATGTGTACTAACCAAAAATGAGATGTATGTGGGAAAATGTTGCATGAGTGACGGGTTGTTTAAGATGAATGTAATGACTGTTGTGCCTACAATTAATAATAAGACTACATCTTCTTCTTACTTGCTTAAGTCTTCGTATTTATGGCATGGTAGATTATGACATGTTAATTATGGATATATTCATAGACTAATTAATATGGAATGTTTACCAAAGTTTGAATTAAATCCAAGTCATAAATGTTAAATTTGTGTGGAAGCTAAGTTAACGAGAACTCCATTCCACTCAATTAGAAGAAGTGCAGAACCACTTGGACTAGTTTATAGTGACTTTTGTGATTTTAAATCAATTCAAACTAGAGGTAGGAAAAAATACTTTATCACTTTCATAAATGATTATACTAGATACAGTTATGTTTATTTAATAAGAACCAAAGAAGAAGCTTTGGAGACATTCATTCAATATAAGAATGAAGTTGAAAATCAACTCGGCAAAAAATTAAAATTTTAAGAAGTGATAGAGAAGGTGAATATAAGTCACCTTTTGGTGAATGTTATAAACAACATGGGATTATTCACCAAACCACCACACCTTATTCACCATAACAGAATGAAGTTGCTAAATGGAAAAGTAGGACTCTAAAAGAAATGATGAATGCCATTTTGTTAAGTTCTGGGTTACCTCAGAACTTGTGGGGAGAAGCTATACTTTCTGCTAATTACATTCTTAATAAAATTCCCTGGAAGAAAGTTAATAAAACACCTTATGAATTATGGCATGATCGAGTACCATCCTTCAAATACTTAAAAGTGTGAGGGTGTTTGGTTAAAGTGGCTATTCCTAGTCCCAAAAAAACTAAGATTGGCTCAAAATCTGTTGACTGCATATTTATCGGATATGCAAATAATAGTAGTGCATATCAGTTCTTGATTTACAAATCAGAATATTCAGAAATGCATGTAAATACTATTATTGAATCTAGGAATGCAACATTTTTTGAACATATTTTTCCTAGCAAAATTGGACCAGAGACTAGTTCTGTCAAAAGATCTTATGATTCTATTAATAGTAGTAATCATGAACAAAGAGAAGAGTTTGAGCAAGAACCATATCAAATGGAAGAAGAGGAACCTAGACGTAGTAAGCGGGCTAGGACCTCAAAATCATTTGGTCTAGATTTTTTGACTTATTTGTTAGAAAATGAGCCTAAAACTTTTGAAGGGGCAATGTCCGGTCCTGAAGCTCCTTTATGGAAAGAAGCTATAATTAGTGAAGTTGAATCCATCTTGCAAAATCATACTTGGGAATTGGTGGATCTTCCACCTGGCTGTAACTCTTTTGGATATAAATGGATATTCAAAAGGAAATAAAAGCAAATGGATCAATTGATGAATACAAGATAAGACTTATGGTCAAAGGATACAAACAAAAAGAAGGCCTTGATTATTTTGATACATATTCACCGGTTACAAGAATAACATCCATTTGACTGCTTATAGCCATTGCCGCAATGTATAATCTACAGATACATGAAATGGATGTGAAAAAAGCTTTCCTAAATGGTGAATTAAGTGAGGAAGTTTATATGGAATAACTAGAGGGATTTGTTGTTCCAGGGAAAGAGAAGAAAGTATGCAAACTTGTTAAGTCCTTATATGGATTAAAGCAAGCACCAAAGTAGTGGCATGAAAAATTTAACAATGCAATGATGTCAAATGGGTTTAAAATAAATGAATGTGACAAATTTGTTTATATTAAAAACACAGATAAATGGTATGTCATAGTATGCCTTTATGTTGATGATATGCTCATCACTGGTACTAATAAAGACATGATTAAAAATACTAAGAAAATGTTGAATAAACATTTTGATATGAAGGATATGGGCATTGCAGATGTTATACTTGGTATGAAAATTACCAAAACATCTGAAGGATATATTTTGTCGCAGTCACATTACATAGAGAAAATACTTGAGAAATTCAGTAACGATGATGATCATCATGCTAGAACACCTATTGATGTAAATCTTTATGTATCAAAGAATGGGTACGAAAGTATTTCTTAATTAGAGTATTCCCGGATAATTGGAAGCTTAATGTACTTAATGAATTGCACACGACCTGATATAGCATATGCTGTAAGTAAATTAAGCATGTATACAAGTAATCTAGGAGTAGAACACCTGAGAACTATTATTAGAGTACTGAGATACCTTAGGTTTACTCAGAAAATTGGGCTATACTATACTAGATATCCAGTTGTACTTGAAGGATATTGTGATACTAACTGGATATCAGATACTAGAGACTCAAAATCCACTAGTGGATACGTCTTTACACTGGGAGGTGCAGCCGTGTCTTGGAAATCTTCTAAACATACTTGCATGGCTAGGTCCACCATGGAATCATAATTTATTGCTTTAGACAAAGCAAGAGAAGAAGCAGAAAGCCAATTTCTAGAGGATATTCCAATGTGTCCAAAACCTGTGCCTGCTATATGCATCCATTGTGATAGTCAATCAGCAATAGGAAGAGCACAGAGTAACATGTATAACGGTAAGTCACGACACATACGTCGTAGACATAACACCATTAAACAATTGCTCTCAAATGGAATTATATCTATTGAGTATATAAAGTCTAAAGACAATCTAGCAAATCCTTTAACCAAAGGATTAGCACAAGAGCAAGTTGAAAATGCATCGAGAGGAATGTGACTTAAGCCTATTAAATAAGAGTTATCATAACCACAACCCAACCTAGTTGACAGAAGATCCCAAGATATAGGTTCAAAGGGACAGCCGAGTTGTGTATGACTCATCAAGATCACTAAGGAGTTAATCTCCTACCTATTTCTATGATGTAATAGTGATACCTACCAAACGTTTAGGATAAGTTAAGCTTTTAATGATTTTTATATCTAGAGAAACTTCTAGTGAAGTATGACAAGATACTCTTCATAAAAATCACCTATGTAAGTGTGGACTAGGCTAGTTCTATGAAAATTGTAAGGTTGAAATTTTCTAGAGCACTCATGAAAAACCAGATTGTTCAAGGCCAAAATGAACACAATTATGAGAATCAAACTATGGTTGGGGATATTTTGTGTGACTCCTATCATCTTGGTTTACACAAACAGCTGAATAGTTCAAGACAACACGTTCATTAATTAGTTAGTAAATCCGATAGTGTTTCAAAAGGGAACGTTCAAAGCCAAAAGCTACCTCTCCTATGCAAAATGTTTCCAAATTTTGTACTCTCTTTAATGTCATCTTGTTATTGCATTTCTTGTCCGTCAATTCATTCATGTGGAGGATTGTTGGAAAAAAAAAAAGAAAAAGAAAGGGGTTTCACCAATATTTTTGGTGAGCGTTGGATGGGTTTTCACAAATATTTTTGGTGAATGTTGAAGCCAAATTTACCGGCAATCCAAGAGGCAAAGTTGTTCATGTCTGTGGAGATTAAGATTATACACTGGTTTGGTGAAAACCATTTTCACGTGAATAGGAAATTGCCGCCAAAGGTTCAATTTTGGTAATTTCTCTTGTCCTACATAGGAAAGAATGGTCGTGGGTGCGAGAATAAAATAATATTATATATATATTATTGGAAATTTATTTAATTTTTAAGTTAAATAATTTTCAAGAAGTAGGTTTCCCTCCTTTACTGTTTTTCCTTCGAACAGATGTGTCTTTTTGAATTCAAATTGAACAGTACCATGTCTGTTCCAACAATTCTCTTCTATGACTATTTAAAGACATTTACTCTCCAGAATTTACAAGAAGAAAAATCTGGATTTCCTCCCTCAATTGTGCAATTTTTTTCCTACATACATTTAGTCTTAATAAATCAAAGAGAGTTCAAAACATAGGTTTGGTTTGCTGTTCAGAGTGATTGTAGTACTGCTTCACTCTGAGAAAATCATTATATCCTGGGAGATAGACGCTCAAGAAGGTCGTAAGCACCACTGCGGTGGGTGAATCTGTCTTAAGGACAGAGTGTCACACACTTGACTTGGTCTGGTTGTTTGGTCGTATTTATTTCGATTGTTCTGTAAATAGAGCAGTTATTTTGTTTACTGTTTCATTTATTTTTTTCGTTAAACATAGAAAATATTTTTTACATCCAAAACTTGATTCAAATGATTTTCTAGCTAGATTTCGATAACAAAACATGGAAGAGGGATGGATTTTCTTACCTTTTAGTGATTTTTCCTTGATTTTTAGGCTTGGTTCCTAGTTTTCCTTGAATTTTTCTCATTTTCTCCTTCTTTCCTTTCTTTTCTCTTCCTTCTCTTTTCTTCTCCCTTTCTTCCCCTTTCTCTCGTGTGTTCTAGGTTGCTGATGAAGTTCATCCTCTTTGTTTTATTTCATTAGGGCTGTTATTTGGTGAGGTGGGGCAAAAAGGAAAGTGTATGCATTGCCTACTTATTTGTTTTACCAGATTTCTTAATCCTCACCATTATTTTAATTAATCAATCTTAGTTATAATTAATCAAGTTTATGCTCTAATTAATCAAGGTTTGACTAAACCTTACTTAGTTTAATTAATCTCAATTGGGGTTCACTAATCCTACTTAATTAGCACTAATCTCATTTAGCAAAATTACATATGGCATTAAAATGACGAGTACATTAGACTAGGACTATTAAGCTCCTCAATTAGTACTAAAGCTCATGCTATGGTTCTCAAATCAAGTCTTATGTTTTTCCCTAACTCTTTAATAATACGTTTTCCTATTCTTTAGTTATTTTATCAATGCATATCTATTTCCTAATTATCTTTAGATTTATTTATTTATTTATCATAAGCATTCCTAAGTTCTTTCTTCTTTCATATTCTTTCTTCAAGATTTTCTAACTAATTACTTTTATACTTTATTTTAAATATTCTACATAATGGAGTGGTTAGTTTGACTTAAGGTATTTAAGGATTGTTATTAATTGTAACAACGCCCGCGGGGGACCTCGCTACAGTTCGGACTCGATTTTGTTGCGGTTCTAAATCTCGAACCAAAGAGTCCAAATCCGGCAATTCGTTTTGAAGAAAAACAGATTTTTTGAAAGAAGTGCCAAACATGGACTGCTTTGCGGATAATGAGTCGCCACCTAAATATTTTTAAAATGGGAAATTTAGGAAACCCCGACTCGGTGCCAAAAGGCCACGTGTCCGTCATCACCAAAGTTGGCTCGGGAACTTGGGTACGATTGGGAAGGTCACATCGTGAGCACCTCTCGCCGATCAAAGACCGGCCTCTACTAATCATGATATCTGTTTTTGAAAACTTTGTGAGTCCTTATTCCGGTTATTAGCCTAGATTACTATGTGATGCTCGCAGCAAACAAGTATAGACTGGGCCGTCTGAATTGGAACAAAACATTTCATGTTTGTTTGTTTGAAAATGGTGTGATGGTGCTACCCGCAGGTAGGCTAAAATGCGGATTTGCCACCCTCAGGTGGGCTTAGAAAAACATGATGTTGCCACTATCTAGTGGGCTTAAAACAAACAGTCAATGCATTGTCCCAATTCAAATAACTCAACCTCCACCCACAGGCATTCAAGGCAGTTATATCACATAAGCACATAGCCTCATGGTAAGCATGCTATCATGGCAACACTCACACGCATGCAAGGATGCTAAAGCATAACCACTTACCGAGTACTCCAAGCCAAAAGAACCGATTAGAAATCATGCATGATCCTAAGTATCTTGCAATGCCTAATGCAACACATGCAAAGATGTAACTATAGCGAGCTCGGCTATTCTAAATATGACATGTGAGATGCAACACTATCAAGTACTCAACTTGGAATTGAAATCTGATGCGTTTGTATGATCGAGCGATGCATGCAATACAGATGAATGATGCAAACATCTTTGTCATCTTGTATGCTAATTGAAATATGCCCTATATCTAACCATCGTAAGCGGGTAAATAAAAGGGAGAAAGAAATGGGGGTTGGAAGACATACATCACACTCACGCACACATATTACAATTGTGCCCTCGCGTAGAGGGTCTGAATAAATATACAGTCCGAATAAAAGAATATACAGTCCGGAAATAAATATACAAATTTCTAATTAATTGACAAATTAATTAATAAAAACGGTATAACTGGCGTGCCAGCCAGGACCGCTTTTGCTTCGATAGATGCCGCTGTTGAATTTTGCTGAAATCCTTTGGGATGCCCGATTAGCCTCTGTTGCAATATTTCTAAATGCGCACGGACTCAAAAGTTGTTGATCCTCGGTTTTGCTGTAACAGAGAGCAGGAAAAGGGCACAGCAGTGTATTTCACAAATATATGCATGCCTCGATCCTCGTGCCACCAATCACGCATATCGATGCATGATGGCCGAGGAGCCGAATTGCACAACTCGATATAGGGATGAATGTTACAACAAAACTTAACTCCATCATGGGTAATCCGGAGTGTTGGTGACTTGGGAATTGAGACCCGTTTCATCACTTGGAGTACGACACGTGCCTCGTTTCCCGTGCAATATGCATGATATGCATGAAATGCAACTAACATACAACCTAGCATGCGCAATGCTATGAAAATGAGATGAAAATGAGACGCCTCGAAAAGCGTGCCCGTGGGCACGCAAACCGAGGGGATGATATGAAATGCAAAGCGGATAAAATAGAGTGCCTCGAAACGCGTGCACACGGGCACGCAAACCGAGGCGATGATAAAATAGAAATTGGGTAAAATCGAAGTGCCTCGAAACGCGTGCCCACAGGCGCGCAAATCGAGGCGATGATGAAAGATGAAAATCGGATAAAATCGAAGTGCCTCGAAACGCGTGCCCACAGGCGCGCAAATCGAGGCGATGATGAAAGAATGAAAATCGGATAAACCGGTGCCTCAAGCGTATGCCTGGTAGCGCCGAAATCGAGGCGATGATGAAATGCAATGAAAATCGGATAAAACCGAAGTGCCTCGAAACGCGTGCCCACAGGCGCGCAAATCGAGGCGATGATGAAAGAATGAAAATCGGATAAAACCAAAGTGCCTCGAAACGCGTGCCCACAGGCGCGCAAATCGAGGCGATGATGAAAGAATGAAAATCGGATAAAACCGAAGTGCCTCGAAACGCGTGCCCACAGGCGCGCAAATCGAGGCGATGATGAAATGCAATGAAAATTGGATAAAACCGAAGTGCCTCGAAACGCGTGCCCACAGGCGCGCAAATCGAGGCGATGATGAAAGAATGAAAATCGGATAAAACCAAAGTGCCTCGAAACGCGTGCCCATAGGCGCGCAAATCGAGGCGATGATGAGAGAATGAAAATCGGATAAAACCGAAGTGCCTCGAAACGCTGCGTGCCTGGTAGCGCAAATCGAGGCGATGATGAAATGCAATGAAATGACACACGGAATGCCGCGATGGACTTACACCAACATGGGAGAGCCTCAGCTCGCTCACATAGGAGGCCGTCGGATAAAAACGAAGGTGCCTCGAAATGCGTACCCGCGGGCACGCAAATCGAGGCAAAGCATTAAGGCACAAAATGACTTGCAAACATGCAACATGGAATTTCAGCAGCTACAAGAGGGGGAAAACAGCCCCGAAACACAACCAAAGCACACCCAAAGCGAGAAACGGTCCCGAAATGCGATAATATACACCCGAAATGGCCTATAGCCATGCTATACATGCAAAAAATGATCATGGAAGCAAGGACAGTAGCAAGGCAGTCCCAAATACAGCATATTTCAGTAACGATCATGGCCAAAAAGGAGACATAGATATGGCAACAAAATCATACAAGATTAATGGCCAAAAGAGCATTACAATGGGAGGTGGTATATACAAACATCAAATGGACAAACTTTCTTCTACAACATGAAAGAGGGCCCAAAAATAAGCATATATTCAGTTTATGGCAGCCTCTAAATCATAAGACAAACATGCTAGAAATGGAAGGCAAAATGGAGCCACAAAAGGGTATAACATAAGACATGCAATCTATACATCAAATGACCAAACCTTCTTCATGAAACATGTAAAGGGGGTCAAAATAAGACTAAAGTCAGTAGGGGTCGAAGTCCCAAAAACAAACACAAATAGGTCAAAAATTGCATACAAAATATGGCACACTTGATGAAATTTGAAGGGGGTGGTATATACAATGGCCAAATGAAGTTGAGCTCCTCTACAATGTTGTAGAGGGGCTCAAAATAAGCAAGAAAGCAGTAGGGGTCGGACCCCTAAAAAACAACACAAATAGGTCAATTTTAGCATGCAAAAATGTGACAAACTTGGTGAATATTGAAGGAACTAGTATATAGAAATACCAAATGAAGTTGAGCCCTTCTACAATGTTGTAGAGGGGCTCAAAATGAGCACAAAAGCAGTAGGGGTCGGAGCCCCAATTCTCAACCAATTAGAGTATAAAAAAAGATCAAGAAAAAGCCCTAAAAGTTGGTTTTGAATACTTACCCTTGAAGACTTGTCTTTCTTTGCTTCTTGGCTTTGATTTGTAGCTTCTCAACCTCTGAAATTCACTTCCTAGCTGCTGGAATCGAAGTTGGAATGGTGAGGCTAGGTGTTGGTGAAGAAATCAAGCAAGACTTGAAGCTTTTTTGAAGGTTTTGGCTATGGAGATTAGGGTTTTTGCTTAAGTGTTCTTGAAGACAAATTTTGTAACCTAGGCAAAGGAGCCCTTGGTTCCTTTAAATAGGCAAAACAAGGTGTAAAAGGGGAGGGCAAAGCATCCAAGCTTTCCCTCCCAAAATATCCTGACACAGATGAAATTTTGAAGGAAAGCTGGCCGGCCAGGTAGATTTCTGGGAGGTGGCCGGCCGGCCACCCCACCTGGTCGGCCAGCCACTCAGCCTAGCCGACCGGCCACCCCAAGAAAATGAACAGAAGATTTTCTGGCCGACCAGTATACCAAAGTGCCCTCCCATGTGTGTAGAACAAGGCCCCAAGGTTGAAATTTGGCAACACTGAACCATGAGTCACAACATAGAGCTTGAAGGAGGCCCAAAATGAAACCAACAATTGCTGGCCGACCACTATACCAAAGTGTCCTCCCAGATGTGTAGAACAAGGATCCAAGATTGAAATTTGGCAACACTGAAGCAGGAGCCACAACATAGAGCTTGAAGGAGAGGCCCAAAAATGAAACCCACAGTTTCTGGCCGACCACCATACCAAAGTGTCCTCCCATGTCCTCTGATCACAGATATGTAACTTTGGTTGGAAGAAAATACCCCCAAGGTGTTCAACATTGGCCCGGAAGTGAGAAAGACGGGCTCCGGAGGAAAGCAGCTATCTGGGATAATTGCTGGCCTCCCACCCCAGTGATCTTCTGGTGTTGAAGCAGAGGTACTGCCAAGTTTGAACAAAACCAATGAGAAATGAGCGTTCGGGGCCAAACCGAGCAATTGGGTCCGAAAACCGCTGAGTCCGGAAATGGTGTATGGCAGCGAAGTGGGTATCTGCGACCCCAGTGTCCCTCGGAATGACAAAACAGAGGTTCCTGCCAAAAATCAGAGAAAATCGATGCAAAATGAATGCTCGGGGCCCAAACCGTGCGATTCGGGGTCCCGAAAACCGGCTGCGGGTGCCGAAAATGGTGTATGGCAGCGAAGTGGGTATCTGCGACCCCAGTGTCCCTCGGAATGACAAAACAGAGGTTCCTGCCAAAAATCAGAGAAAACCGATGCAAAATGAATGCTCGGGGCCCAAACCGTGCGATTCGGGGTCCCGAAAACCGACTACAGGCACCGAAAGTGGTGTTTGGCTGCGAAGTGGGTTTCTGAGACCGCAGTGTTCCTCGGAACTATAAAACAGTAGTGCAAGCCAAAAATCGGAGAACTCGGAGATGGTTAGTCGGTCCCGAGCCGAGGCACACGGCCTAACGGTCCCGAAAATCGGGAACCGGGCTCCGAAATGGGCAAAATGGCCTACGGCCACGAAAAGTAGCTCACGGCCACCGGGAGATAGTCTACAGGACCACTCCCTTCCCTCAGGAAAGAAAATAGAGAAAACCGAGTCTGGTTCGCAAACCGAGACAAGGTAGAGAAGAGGGTTCGGAAGTTCGGAGGCAGGGCGCGCGGCCACGACTCTGAGACTTCGGAACGAGCACAGTATGCAACATCACCGAGCGCTCAATCGGTGACGTCTGAGTCTTAAGGTCGGTCAAAAATGGGGTGTCTACATTAATATAATTATAGGGCCTAGTATTCTTTGGGGTATCACAATCTCTCTCCTCATAACCTCCTCCCCTCAATTGCCACCACCACGACCTTTCCTTGAAACACCAGCCACCACCTATACACTTATATATATATATATAAGAGAAAGAAACCCCAATAAAGAAGGAGGAGGAGGAGGAGGAGGAGGAGGAGGAGGGTTGGGACGTGCTAAGGTTTATAGAGGGAATACACATAAAAAAATTTAAAAAAATTCACTCAAAAAAATAAGGATAGTAATATATAAACAAAAAATATATACAAAATAAAATATGTTAGATGATGGGAGTTTAAAATTAAAAATAAAATAAAAAGTCAAGATGCTTTTATTTATAAAAAGAATACTGTTGTATTATTATGGAATAATTGTTCTAGACCCCATGTGATAATTTCTTGATTTCTTGTTTTGGGGAAACCATTTATCAAACCGCCAAAGTCAACTGCAAATAATTAACAAACCATATTCTGTCAGATAAACTCCTAAAATTAAAACTTCGAAAGCTACAAATTCATTACCACGAGCACGCAACTATATATATACTATTCAATTAAGTAAAAATAAAATAAAATAAGATATTTATTTGGCATGTATTAAATTAGTATACTTTTTAATTTTTTACGAAAAAAACGTGAAATATGAATTGAGTTTGAATTAATGTGATAGAGAGGTAATGTGAGTCAAATGAGATGATTGTGATTCAAATAAGATAATGTGCTATACCAAACAGTGCCTAAATATTATGTGCTAGTCAAATGATAAGAATCTTGTTTGACAAATTTAAGGTCTAAGGTTCAATTCTTATGTATTTATTTATTGTTTTAAATAGAAAATAAGAGACACGTGGCATAAGGATAAGCCACCGAATCCAACACTCATATATATAATAGTATAGAACATAGATAGATATATTATATGATTGGTACACTAATTAGTGTTTACAACATTACTCATAATAATTTGTTGATATAGTATAACTAGATCTTAGCTAACGGCAATTTTTTGGCTCTATTTTTGTTTGTTAGGATTCTTTTCTTCAATGTAATTAACTACGGAGACCATACCAAAAGATCCCATAATTTGAGCCTCAAATAGGGCCCAATGATAATTGATCAATTATTTATTAGGAAAAAAATATAAAAAAATAAAAAAGTAAAAGGAAGATCAATCATCGATGTTTTAATAATGCATGTGTTGTCTTTGAACCAAAACAAAAACCCATCTGGCATGATGAGCTTGATTGCTTTGTCTAATAATGAAGAAATTGTAGTCAAGTCAAGCGTAGCAATATTTTGGTTTTGCCTTGCTTGAAAAGTACGTTGTATCAGCAAAATTTTGCCATTAAAAATGGGTTACTTGAAATTCAGTGAATAGAATAAAAGTAAATAGCATTTGAATGATTAGTTACCTCCTAATTCTGAACGCTAAAATCACGGGGACCTCCTAATTCTCAATGAAAGAAGAGTTGCACAAGAAAGAGAGGGAGAGTGTTGAGACAAAGGAAATCACATCATTACTAATGGAAGATGAGAGAGATTGGGGCTCCAGACCATGTAGGAACCTCAATGCCTGATCCTTGCACCCAAAGTTCTTGTCATTTGTGGAGAAAATGGGTTGGGTTGGGTTTAAATGTTTCGTCAAATTCAAAGCCTTAAAATCTGCCTTAAAAAAGTGGAACATTGAGGTGTTTGGAAATGTGGAGAACAAGCTAAAAGCTATAGAAGAGGAAGCTCATGTCCTTGATCTAGTTGTTGAAGAAAGGCATTATTTGTAGATGAACTGGCTAGGAGGAGAGTTTTGAAGGGTGATGCTTGGAAGCTGAATAAAATGGTGGAGAGGATGTGGTTTCAAAAGTCTAGACTCAGTTGGGCAACATTGGATGATAGAAACACCTTTAAGATTAATTAATTAAAACTTAATTTTTCTGAACTGAATCAAATTTTAATCAAACTTTTTAATATACTCTAAAAATTATGTCATTCACAATAAACTAATTAATTTTGGTTTCTAATGCCATTAAGGTCGAGCAGGGATTAGACGACTTGACTGATTTGGAGGAAGACTTGGATAGCCTCCATTTTCTCGAAGAGTAGAGCCTAGAAGATATACAAATTGAATGGTGGAATTCGAACAATTTGGCTAGTGTTCACGGATGGACAAGCGGCGAGGGAGATTTAGAAATAGAAGAGGATGACGAGGAAACAATGAGGAAAGTGCAAACCAGTAGAAAAGCAAAACCGAAGGGAAAGATAGGCAAAAGTAGTAAAATCGGAGAAAGTAACAATCCCAAAAAGTCTAAAGTAGAAGAGATGGAGAAAGAAATGCAAGAAGGGGTTGAGATGGCAATAGGAATGCCTTATGCTTAATTTTGGTGAATGCTATTAGCATTGAAGCAATAGGAATGCCTTATGCTCAATTCTGGTGAATGGGATTAGCATTGAAGATCCTTTAGGTATTAAAACAGAGGTGTTGAACCACTTCAGTAATCATTTTGCTGAGTCTTGGAAAATAAGATCTTCCCTAAATGGCCCTTTTGAGTCAATTGGGGATGTCAATGGCTCAAGATTTTTAGAGGCAGAGTTCACAAAGGTGGAAATCAAATGTGTTATGAAATCTTGTGTGGGGAATAAGGCTCTTGGGCTAGATGATTTTAATATGGGCTTTTTTCAATGTTGGAATATAGTAAAGGAGGATGTTTTGCATTTTATGAGGGACTTTCACCGAAATGCTAAGTTGGTTAGAGGATTAAATAGCTCTTTCATAACTTCAATTCCAAAAATTGAGAACCCAACTAGCCAATCAGCTTAATTAGTAGGTTCCCTATACAAGATTTTGGCTATGGTATTATCAAACAGGTTGAAATAGGTAACGCCAAGGATCATAAGTGAAACTCAATCAGCATTCATAAGGGGTAGAAATATCTTAGATGGTATATTTATTGCTAATGAGATATTAGATGGATGGAAAAAGGTTAGAGGGAGTGGAATTGTGCTTAACCTTGATTTTGAGAAAGCATATGACGCAATCAATTGGGAATTTTTGTTTTCTATGCTATCAAACTTTGGTTTTGGGACCAAATGGGTGCGTTGGATAAAGGAATGTGTACCATCTGCAAGAATTTTAGTATTAGTAAATGGATCACTAACCAAAGATTTTGTCCACTGAGGGGTTTGAGATAGGGAGATCCATTGTCACCATTCCTGTTCAACATTGTGGCTGAAGCCCTCAACATTTTGCTAGATAGAGCCAAGTATCTGGGAATGATCAGAGGGGCCTCTGTAGGCACAAGTGGCCTTAGGATTACTCACTTACAATTTGTAGACGATACCATTTTGTTTTGTGACGCTGAATGTGAGGAAATAGCTAACATAAAAAGAATCCTTAGGTGCTTTGAAATATTGGCAGGTCTAAGGATTAACTATAATAAGAGTGTAGTTTGTGGAGTGGGGATTCCTGATGAGTTGGGCCAGGATTTTGCAGCAACATTGAATTGTAATCATCAAAATCTGCCTCTAAAATACTTGGGTCTACCATTAGAAGCCAGCCTAAGTAAAAACAGGACTAGGCAGCCAGTGATTGATAATTATAAGCAAAGACTTACTTCTTGGAAGAGAAGGTTTTTTTCCTTTGCAGGTAGGTTGACCTTGATCAAATCTTCCATTGCTAGCTTGTTTTTTTTATTATATCTCACTCTTCAAGATGCCTAAGATGGTAGCAAAAGAGATTGAAAAAATCCAATATGCTTTTTTATGGGGTGGCTCAGATCTTAGGAGGAAAGTGCATGTGGTAAAATGAGAGGATGTTTCTAAAAGTAAAAGTATATGAAAGTTGGGTGTTTGGAGAGTAAGAGTTATGAATGTATGTCTTTTACTGAAATGGTGGTGGAGGTGTGAAGCAGAAGGTTGTTCCCTTTGGAAGGATATGATATGTGGGAAGTATATTGAACTAGGTAGAGAAAGGTTCCCTTTAACTGAGAGGGCTATCAGGATGTCTAAGATCTGGGGTGATATAATCAACATTGTGGCTACTAAGGTAGAGCTTCTTCACTTTTTTAGGAGCAGTGCAGTTGTTATGATTGGTAATAGTAGGAGAGCAAGATTTTGGTTTGATTGCTGGTCAGGTGGTGTATGCCTTAGAGATGAGTTTCCTAGACTCTACTCACTATAGGATGACAAAGCTGGGTTTGTGTTTATGTTCCATAACAAAAGAGATGCTTTTGGGAACTGGGTTTTTAACTTTAGAAGACCCCTTTTTGCTTGGGAGGAAGAAGAGTTGAGTAGACTAATAGTTCATTTTACTAGTATCCCACTACTCAGAGACAATGTTCCTGATTGTTTGAAATGGAATGTAGATCCATCTGGTGTTTTTAGTGTTTCATTTTCCTATCACTGGTTTGAATTGGGTTTTAGCCTTACTTGCATGGTCTCTGGTTCACTGTGGAAGAATGGTGCACCACCAAGGGTTCAATTTTGTTGTTGGTTGGCTTGGAGGGGTAGAATTAAGATTGCTAGTTTCTTAAGAAGGATTGATATACTAAATGGCAATGTTGATGTTTGTTGTGTTTTTTGCAAAGAGGTGGAGGAAACTACTAATCATGTGTTACTTCATTGTCCTTATGTTTGGCTAATTTGGTCTTATGTTGTAAATTAGTGGGGGCTACAATGGGTTTCACCAGGTTTAGAGTCTACTGGATTGGTGGGTTGGCTGTAGACAGAGTAAGATAGAAATGAAGATATGGAGTGTAGTACCATTAGCTATTTTCTGGTCCATATGGAAACAGATGAATGAATATGTGTTTAATGGGGTGTAGCCTATTTTTGAAGATCTATGTGAAACCATTAACGTGAAAATTGTAGTGTGGGTTAAGTTAGCTTCTTTTTTTTTTTTGGATTATTGTGTCAATGATTTGATTCACAATCTGCATTAGGAGAGAAGGTACCTGGGTTAGAAGGAGTTTGTGCTTGGGTTATTTGGAGCTTTGGGTTTTCATGATGTCTATGTTTGTAGACCAGCAGCAGCATTTGTGGCAGTATCTGGTGTGTTCGAGCCTTGGCCTTGTTCTGGTCTACCCTTGACATGTTCTTGATTTCAATCTTTTAATAATGTTTTCTGGTTGGATATTTTTAGGTGGATTTTATTGGTTGGTGTGAATCTATTAAGCTGAGGAGAGCATGGTGGATTTTGAACCTCTTTGCCTGCTTTGATTTTGGTGTTGATTGGTCTTGAACCTCTTTGCCCTCTGTAATGTGGCCTAGTGCTATGATGGTGTTGTTTGTTTTTTCTTTCCTTTGTTGCTCTTGATTGGTCTCTCACCAATCTTGGGTCAAGTGCTAGCAAATGATTGTGCTTCCTTTGCGGTGCCAACCTAGTTGGGATTGTTAAGGTTAGCTATGATGCTCAGTGCACTTTCCTGCTTTGTTGATGTAAGTCTTGCATGTATCTTGCTCTTATCATCAATAAAGCTTCTTTTTTGCTGATTAAAAAAAAAAAGTTGGCACCATCCAAACAACAAAATCATGTATAGAAATCAAGGCACAAAGAGAAAAGGAAACAAGTTACAAATAGGATACAAGTCTCCTCCTTTTCACCTTGTCTAGTGCATTGATGAAGTTGAAAGAAGAACATTCAGTCATGTTGGCATACCACCTAACCCAATATGCAATTTGAAACTTTACTGAGTCAACTAGATCAGACTATTTTACTGTCAAATACCAATATATTTCTAGAGTTCCATAATACCTATAACACTACCAATGGGATAGCCTTCTGAATAAGTTGAATTGTGTCATTGAAGTTAAAGCTTTTTTACAAGGCAAATTGTTAGAAATTAGGTCGGATTTGGCCCGACCCATTAATTACTCATGGAGCGTCCACACAAGTTGTTGATAATTCACATGATTTGTAAATAAGATAATTAAGAGATTATCTTTTGGGAGATGTTTGACTTGTTATGGAATACTACAACTCCACCTTTGTCAGTAGAGAATCTCTATATATCTGATATGGAGAAAATAATATACGTATTATTGAGTGTGAGATTTTACCCGAAAAATCTTTGCAAAATATTTCTCCTTTTGTTCTTTCCTCTTAGGTCACCGTGTAGAACCTAGGGATTTGGAGTGTGGATAATATATTGAGAAACTATGGTAGCTTCTTTATTGATGACTGAGGGTTTTTTAGGCAAGATTCGTAATTCAAGCATCCAATCCAAACCGTTTTTGTTTTAGGTAATATGAGTACCTGTATCTTTTCAAAATGTGAGTGATAATACATATCTAACTCCACAATCTACATCAATATTCATCTAATTTGAAGGTTTCAACATCAATTTCATTATTTATACAAAATCAACATTTGGGGCACTTAGGACAAACTTCCTTTCCTTCCAAAAATCCATTCCAACATTGAAACTCAACAATTCATTCCCAACTCAATATCATCTTTCATATCAAAATCATTTTCAAAGATCCATTAGAAAAATCCCTCTTTTGATTTTAAACCAAAACCCTAGGTTTGTTCAAAATCCTCCAAAATCACAAGATTGTTTTATAAAAACAAATAGTTAAGTTAAGAATCATAAAAGAGTGTAGAGAATCCCTACTTCAAAGCTAAAAGATGAGACAAACACAGATGAAACTCGGATGAAGCCAAAACCCAACTTTATTCGGATGAAAACGAAGCTCTAGGTGAGCTTTACCTTTTTAACAAAGGGAGTAGGGTGGAGAAATGGATAGACCTTGGTGTATTTGTAGAGAGAGTGTGTCTCAACTTAGGGTTTCAAAATGTTTTAGAGAGAGAGAAAAAGAGAGAGAGAGAGATATGAAAAAGTGATGTAAAATGGCCTGATTACGAACAGATATACGCACAGTTTGCTCGAGCGCAAGACGTATCGCTCGAGCGACCAGACACAATAAGTTGTTCCGCTTGAGGGCAAGAAGCTTTACTCGAGCGCAGAATACACACTCCCAGTAGTTTTGCAGACAGAAGACCAACACTCGAGTGCAAGAAAGGTCGCTCAAGCGCAGGAAACACCGCTCGAGCGTAGAATACACTCTCTCAGTAGTTTTACAGACCTGCAAAAGTATTGAGAGCTTACAAAGATTGCTCGAACATGAGAAGCTATGCTTGAGCGTAGAGGGCAAAATCTGGGCAACCAAAGTTTTGAAAAACAAGCTACTAACCGGTTCCAAACACAACCAACACAACCCAAAAGCCAAACTCAAGGAGGGACAAGAGGAATAAGACAAGATCAACAATACAAAACAATGAAACCTGAATCCAGAATATCAAATGGGTCGGGTCTTAAACCAGAATTGCTATAGAGATAATTATGAGCTTAGCAAAATTTTTGATCTCTCTATATAAGTGGAAATATTGTATGTCAATTGTGTTTTCAGAATAAAATTTTTAAAGTGTGCTAATGTCAAACCCTGTGTAATTAATGTAGTGAAATGGCTTCTAAAAATGTTATTACTGACCTCATCAAAGATGAAATCAAATATTCTCTTAATGAACAAGAAGTCATAGAAAAATTGACCACCCTTAAGATCCGATTTGAAGAAAGGACCACTGCCCAACGTTGTCGTGACACGAAGACCCATTAGAGTTCGGTCAAGGGAGATTGATGCGAGCTTTATACTATGCTTAGCAGCATGCACAATGATCTCACGAGAGAGTTTCTGACAAACTCCATGGAAAGCAGTGAAGAGTATTTTTTCACCATCTTTGTCCACAATGGAGTAAGAGTACATTGCTTGTTCAGCAATAGTACTAGAGGCTATTTGGTTGAGAAGATTTCTATAGCACCTTGGGATCACAGCTCTTGCAGATGAAGCCATTATGATCTATATTGATAGTATGGAAGCTTTGGCATATTCTAGGGAATCCTAAGTGTCTTGGTAGGACCAAACACGCTGACATTCATTTTCACTTTATTCGAAGTGTGATTGCACGAGGGGAGGTAGTGCTACAACATATCTCCACTAGCAGGATGGTGACTGATCTGCTAGAGATACTTTCCAGACTAATGTTAAGAGTTTTGGACTTCATAAAATTTGATATATTTTGGATACCTCATTGACTTTGTTGGATACTTTATGAGTATCTAGGCATAATTATTTATTTATGTGGTTTTATGGCATAATTGATACTATTAGCACACATTGTATACGATGTCACCAAGCTTAGATCGACCTTCTCACCCTGGCAATCACCTTTGTGCTTCTAGAGTGAGTGGGATGAGACATTAATTATCCTGGCGCTTAGAGAGCGAGTGAGGTAAATGCTTTGTGACTTGAGAAATAAATAAAATTGATTTATTAGATATCGCTTTAGCATTGGCTAAGATGAGACTTTAAAAAGTTGAACATGAAGTTATCCATAGCTTCATAAAGCCTGAATATAGTCGAATATGAGGTTTTAGATAGGCGCTTAATGAGCAAATATGCCAAGAAACTCAGCTTAGGTGTTTGCATAGTGACTAGACTAAGATTTGTATGGCGTCAAAAGAGTGACAGATCCAATTTAGTGGGAGCTCCGTCGTAGCTTACATATCATACTGTATGTGCTACAATCAACCACTTCGGGAAGTGGCTAGATAGATCCCTGCTCTAGCACTGTGTAAGCCCTGTTAGGCTAAGCCTACTCTATACCTTTGAACTTAGAACTATGTCATGAAGTGTGACTTGATGTTGTTATTTTAGTATGTCGTCCAAGGGTCATAATGAATATGATCCAGAATATAAGTGGCTAGGGAAGATTGTTAGAAATCATACCCTTGTATTGTAGCTCATTGCTTGGGCGATTGTGTTGGATTTGAGATCGCGATATAATCATGAGTCCAAATATAGTATTGAGGCAAGCATGTTTATGAGCTATGACTCACGAGGGGTTTTAAAATGTTCAATTTGGTGTGATCCAACAAATCTGGGGTGTAGACGAGACATTTTGAGTGATGTGCTATGTTAGTTCATGGCGGCTTAATATAACACTCTTACTTTATACCTAATCGTGAGGTTGCACGCTCTATTTTTCCTTATAAAGAGTGGATTGAATAAAAGATTGAGAAATGACGGTTGTGAATGTAACCAATGATGTGGACAAGTGGGAGATGTTGAAAATTGGGTCAGATTTGACCCGACCCATTACCTATAGAGTGTCCACATGGGTTGTTGATAAGTCACATGATTTATAAATAAGATAATTAAGAGATTATCTTTTGGGAGTTGTTTAAGTTGTTGTGAGAGACTATAACTCCACATCTATTAGCAAGGAATCTCTATATATCTGATATAAATAAAATAATATATGTACTATTGAGTATGGGAGTTTACTTGAAAAATATCTGCAAAGTATTTCTCTCTATTCTTCCCTCTTAGGTAACCATGTAGAACCTAGGGATTTGGAGTATGGATAATATATTGAGAAACTTTGGTAATTTCTCTATTAACGATAAAGGGTTTTCTAGACGAGGCTTGCAATTCAAACATCCGATCCAAACTGTTTTCGCTTCAGGTAATATGATTACCCATATCTTTTTCCTTCACAAATAAATCTAGAATTAAGGAGGATGGGATCCAAGTTAAACCCCACAATTGGATGCATTTAGACCAAACCCACAAAGAGGTGTAATAATGGAGAAGCAAGCAGTCAACAGCCTCCACCTCTGTTCTACAGAATGCACAAAGATCCTATGACACAAAAGATTAGAGGTAGCAATTGTAGCTTGACTTTACCGCGCCCCCTTTCGGAAGACGAATAAGCCCTACAGTATCGGACTCCCGCGAAATAGATAAGCACCAAAGAGTCTCAATCCGACAAATCTTTTAGAAAATTGATTTTGAATCAAATTGCCAAAAATGGATTGCTTTGCCAGATATAGAGTCACCACCTAAATATTTTTGAAAAATTTAGGAAAATCATGACTCGTGCCAAAGGCCATGTGTTCATCATCACCAAGATTGTCTCGACACTGTTCGTCGTAACCAAGGATGCTTGGCTCGGAACCTTAGGTATGAGAGGGGAAGGTCAATAATGAGCACCCCCGCTCACCCGATCAAAAGATCGGCCTCTACTAAACTATGATATGACTTTTTATTTTCTTTATATGTTCATGTTCTGATTATTGAATAAATCCTAAAATTTACTATGTGAAGCATACAAGGCATAGACTAGTTTGTTCAAATTGGAACAATTTAATTTCATATTTGTTTGTGAAAATAGTTTGAATTTGCCACCTTAAGTGGGCTTAAAGTTTGTAAATTTGCCACTAAATATAGTGGGCTTAAAACATGATTTGTCACTCAACAAAGTGGGCTTAAAACTTACATTCGTTGCATCGTTCCAATTCAAGCAACAAGCCTTCATTCACAGACATTCATACAATTATATCAAGTAAGCAAGTAGCCACATGGTAGGATGCTAATACATAGTAAGAAAAACACACACAAATGGGATGCTAAAGCGTAAAAACTCACAGATTTACCGACGTCCCGCGAACAAGCTACAAAACAAAGTTAGTAAAATATGCATGATCTTATATACAAAATCCTAATGCAATTCACACATGAGATGCACTAAAGATTCGGCTTCTAAAATATGGCATGTAAATCATCTCAAGAGCATGAGGTAGCGCATAGAATCACAGAATAATTGATTAAATCCACAAATGCAAACTTAGCCGAATCAAGATGCATGAAATATGGATGCAAAGCATGGATATGCATGACGTATCAGATATATACCTATGTACAGTTAGGAAAAGCGATTAAAGAATGGGATAGAAAGAAACATGGTGGGTGGATTATTACAACATTTTAAATATTACAAATCCGAGGGAGAGAGGAAAGAATAATAATAAAATAAAATGAAACCTCACAAACACTCAAAAGAAAAAGAAGATAAAGAACTTCATCACTGGCACAGTCTATAGTCCACTCCTTTTCTCCACTGAAAATGAAGCCCAACATTTCAAAACCCCAGCCACTCAGCCCATGTAAACTCATCTTCAATGAAGGCCCCCACCTCATCAGCATCAACTCATGATCTCAAATGATTTTATAATTCCAACACGTGGCACTAGCAAAGAATTTGCCTAAATTCATATAACAAGCCCATGTAGACAAACTCAATACCAGTTCATGATTTAACAAAATTACCGTGGGCCCATTCACCCCATTTGCCACTCACCAGCATATGATGATATGCACAACCCTCAGCCCAAGTAAACCCCCGTTAAGCATCCATGGAAGGACCCACCTTTGCAACACCCATGATTGTTCTTCACTTCCTTCTCTGCCATTGACCCATTTTCACCACCATATCTGTAGCCATCTCTCTCTCTAGGCAGAAAAATCGCAGAGTGTCTTCAGAGAGGGAGCCAGATTGAATTGTCCCTGTATCTCTGTGTTTTTACTTCATGGTCGTGAAAATCGAGAGCTAGAGAGTGGTCTCCATGCATGTGTGTATCTGTGTGTGATAGATGAGAAAGAGAGAGAGAGTGCATGTGTGAGAGGTGTGCTCTGTGTGTGTGTATCAGTGTGTATGTGTATCAGTGTCTTCTCTCTCCCAACCGAGAGTGAAAGAGAGAGAGAGAGAAAGTCAGAGCCCTCCATTTCAACCCATGGCTGTGTTTGTTGCTCAAATCGTGCCTATGTGTGTGTAGCTCCAGTGGTGTATCTGTGTCTCCTTCTCCCTAACCCAAACTGCCAAGAGAGAGAGAGAGGTTGGTTCAGTCATTCCGAGAGCAAGCTCGAGTGGGTGTTGCTGGGTTGCCCCCCGAGAGAGAGAGGTCTGTTGTGTGTGTATATGCTGGGTGTATATCCGAGAGAAGACCCAAAGAATCAGTGAATTCAATATCCCACTATTTTATCTCTCCATCTCAGCTTTTGTTCTCTCTCTCTAACACCCTCTGAAAATATTCTTCACCACCTTTCTTTATTTTCAACCACTCACCCCTTATAATGACCTGAGGCGCCTCTTTTTTTGTTTTTAAACAACTATCACTCATCTCTGTAGGTGTAAAGTGAACTTGGAAGTGGAGAGAGCCAGGGAGGTATCCCACCCTTTCTTTTAAAAATTAATACTCCACCCAAACCCCTCATCATGAACAGATATTCCATCCTCTTAAAAAACAATAATCATAATAATATATTATCTATAATAAATAAAAACACACATATATATATACAAGTTGAATCCAGCATCTTTCTCTTTTTTTTTTATTGTTATTATTTTCTTCTTCTTTTTTGTGTTTTATTATTTTTTAATTTTTTTTATCATTTTCATTTTATCAAATATCCAAATGTATTTAGATATAAAAAAAAAACATTTAAAATATGTACCAACACACCAAATTATATAAAAGTAGAAAATACTACAAATTCAAAATAATATAAAATAATTTGGTCAAAATGGGTGAGGCTTGGGATTAAAGTTTCAATTTGATTTTTTTGCTAAGGGTGGTCAAAATAAAGTGCCCAAGTCTTAGGGCCGGTCAAAATAGGGTGTCTACACTTATGTAATTAAATGAAATGAAGTGAAATTTCTTAATAATTGAGTTTGGTAATTTAAGACTATACATAATGTGGATGTCTTTATCTTTGACATTATATATGCATAGTGTACTTATACCTTTGCAAAATTTCATATACTGTGTTAGATGGTTTCTACTGAGCTGTGGCTCACCCTACTTGGAAATAACATTTTCAGGTAATGATGGCATGCCTCCACCAAGGCAATAGCGTTGGAGAAACTTTTGGAAGCAAGGGCTTCTCGTTTTGATTGTATATTTTTGTAAAGCCAATGGCTTAAGACGTAATAAGCTAAGCTCACTTTTGATTGTAACCAAGATATGTCTTGGAAAGATGTAAGTCCGTAGGCCATTTAATTTGTTATTATTAATTTACGTTACATGCAGTAGATTCAGAATAAACATTTATGAATGTATAATGCATGTAACCCCTTTTGTAATACGAATTATGCTTATGTGAAAATGTACAAATTATGTTATATTCATTTTCCTTATGAGTTAGGTTATTTGTATTATTTTGAGGGCGTTACACTACAATATTAAATGGGAGTATAAGGTTTATACAATGAAACAATTCATTTTTCCTCCTTTTCCTGATGTATGATTGTAAAATAAAAGTTAACAGTTGTTTGGATGGAAAGTTCATTTCCAATCAAGCAATCTCAGTCGTTCAATTTTTAATAAAGTCAATTTTAGTTTATTTCAAATCAAACAAATCTAAACAATATATTTTGATAAAACAGCTAAAACTATGGTTAAACCAATGAATCAGTCAAATCGAAAACAATTCAGCCTAATTTTACAACAAAATTAATTAATTAAAATCTTTAAATTTTATTTTAAAATTTAAACCATCTTGAACTGAAACATATACAATACTATAATATTAAATGAGAGTATAAGATTCACTTTATATAAGTGAAATAACTCACTTTTTATTTCTTTTCTCAATGTGGGATTGTAATTATTTTAAAGTTAATAATTATGAGAGTTTCAAAATCTCATACGAAATTATTTTTAAAATTAAAACGTCCATGTGGGATTGTACAATAAAAGTTAAATGAAAGCTAACCAATGGAGATTTCTTAATTGTTTAAAATTAAGAAAATCAAAAAAAAAAAATTGATATTGATTATAGAGCTTCTTATTAAAAATCTTTTTTTGCTTATATAAATGGGAACATAAGATACATTTTATATAAGTGAAACAATTCACTTTTTTCTTCTTTTCCCGTGTGGGATTGTAAAATAAAAGTTAAATGGAAGTTAACCAATGGGATTTTCTTAATTGTTTAAAATTAAGAAATTTTAATAAGTTATATAAATTGAAATTTATTCTAATTTCAACTTTCTCGATGTGTTTGTATTTTATCCTAATTTTTTTTTAAATGTCTCATATGGATGTGAGATTCATATAATGTAGGTTTCATGCGAGTCCCACACATATGTGCGACATTTGGTAAAATTTTTGGAGTCTCTAGCATTTTTTATAAGGAAAAAGAAGTTTCTAACCCACAAGTCTTATAGAAGCTCCAATATCTCAATATTAATTTTCTAATTTTTTGATTTAAAAAAAAAATCTCAAAATTTATTGACTTCTCCCAACCCAAAAGCCTTTTTGACTTCTTTTATACCTACTGCCGCACCATTTCCAACTTCTCCAATATATTATGATTAGTGATGAGATTGTTAAATTATTTTTATAAAAAATCTAAAAAAAATAATTTGTATATTAAAAAAATATTTAAAATAAATATAAATTCTTATTATATAAGGAAAAAGATGTTTCTAACCCACAAGCCTTGTGGAATCTTTAATATCCCAATCTTAATTTTCTAATTTTTTTATTTAAAAAAAAAAAACTCAGCATTTACTGACTTCTTCCAACCCACAAGTCTTTTTGACTTTTTCCAAATCTACTGCCGCACTGTTTTCAATTTCTCTCATATACTATAGTTAGTGATGGGATTATTAAATTATTTTTATAAAAAAAAACTGAAAATAATAATATGGATACTAAAAAAATATGTAAAACAAATATAAATTCTTATTAAAAAATAATAGGCTACAATTGCGGGAAAAAAATGACACTGTAAAAAATAATTTGTATATTAAAAAAAATATCTAAAATAAATATAAATTTTTATTAAAAAAATAACAGGTTGCAATTGCGAAAAAAAAGAGAAAAAATATTATACTATGCATTTCATTAAAATAATAAAAAAATATCTAAAATAAATATAAATTCTATATCATCATTGAATGTTACTTTCATTTTTTTTTAGATACTTTATCTCACAATTATTTGTGTTTTGTGTTATGAAATTTGTTACATCTATATTTGCTAAAACTATTAGATGAACCTAATATAAGAAGTGTAGACTATTTCAATGTCATTTTCAGGATTAAAAGTATAAAAAATATATAAATAGACAAGATTTTACAAAATTTGTTTATGAGTCTCACTTTTTAAAAATCCTACAATTCATTTATTTTTTGTATTATATTTTATATTGGGTTTTTGTACTTTTTTTAAGAAATATATAGTTTTCTTTGTTTTCTTTAAAAGTTTATCTTTAAATATTAATAAATAAATCATTTTCTATTTCAAACAATTTCATTTTTGTTTTTTTCTTAAAGTAGTTTTAGTTTTGGGCAATTCCTTACTTCTTCTTCTTTTTCCATATATTGTAATTTTGTACATTTTAACTGTATGATGTTTTCACTAATACACTCAAAGATGCACTATGAAAGAAGTATCATGCGAAAATCAAGCAAGAAGAAAAAGTAAAATAAAATAATACGATGAATATGGAGCAAAGATCAAAGAGCAAAACTCCCAAAGCAAGCAAACAACCAAACAACCAAGTAGAATAAAATATTTAACAATAGACATTTGAAAATTTGCAACAAAAATTAATAACTTTCTTTTTTGCTAAAAAAATTCTATTTGGTACTAGCTAAATAAAATGCTTTTAATATATATATATATATTTTTTAAATTTGAAATTAAAACTATAGTAAATTTATGTAAGCATAATTGCTAACCACATTTTTTTACTTAATGTATATTCTATTGACTACATTTTTTAAGTTTATTTATTTAAGTATTCATATAGAAGTTTAAAAAATGTCACTAGGAATAAATCTTTCCTTAATTTAGTTATAAAATTTTCCCATATATTATTTTTAAATTTTGAATAAAAGTAAACATAAAATAACTGATTGAAGATATGTTGCATTTTTTATATTCTTTTTTCTGTGTGAAAAAAAAAAACAAGACATTTAAAAATTACAATTCATGTATATACAAATAATTGTAAATACAACCCATACATAGCATGGGTGAAACACTAGTAAAATATTAACATGCAAAATAAGAATTTTCTTTTTATTTATAATTAGTTTAGGTCAATTTAGTTGTATTTGATTAATCTCGAGAACCAAACATGATAAATGTAATATTAATTTGTAAATCTTGAGTATCTAAGGAGGGCTCCAACAGTGTGCTCTGGGAGTGTTGATAGGCCTACATGGTTAGCTTCGCCTAATGGGGTACTCGCAGTGGCAGATCTGTATAGGTGGGGTGTGGTTGATGTGGGTGTCACTATGAGTATTACGAAATTAATTTGGCTTAACTATATTCCTCCTAAGGTGCAAGTTTTTGGCTGGTTTGCCTGGAAGAAAAGACTTAAGTCTAAGGAGTTTCTGCAAAAAGTAGGGGTGATTAACTCTAGTGATTCCATTGCTTGTGTGTTTTGTGGCAGTGGTACTGAATCAGTGAATCATGTACTAATTTGGTGTCCTTTTGTGTGGAGGGTATGGGCTGAAATGCTTGTTTGGTGGGATGTAAAAGCTGCTATTCCGTGTTACGTGGAGTGTCTCATCTTTGTGGTGGGCAGGGGAGAAGGTTAAAAAGAAAGAAAGGAAGATCTGGAGGGTGATCCCATTGGCTGTGATGTGGTCTGTTTGGAAGTGCAGAAACGAGTGTGTATTTAGAACAATTAATCCAAATCTGGAGGATCTTTGCGATTTAATTAAATATAGGATTGCATTTTGGTTAAAGCCAGCTTTCAGTGATTTTAATTTTTCAGTGCAAGATTTCGTATTTAATCTGAGGCAAGTTAGGAAGTGTTTGGGTGGGACTGATATATCTACATAGAGCTGGTTGGTGTACTGGGTTGGTTGGTGTAGTGCTCTGGTGAATGCTTTGTTCTGGTGTTGGAGTGGTGTATGCAGTTCTTATGTACTATTGTGATTTTGGGAAGATTGTGCTACTGTTATCCTACTGATATATGTTGTTATGCTTTGCTAGGCTATTTTTGGGTTATTACTCAGATTGTGTGTTGTTAGGAATTGTGGTGGATTGGCTGTATGAGGCAGGTATGTTTTGTTGGGATTTGGTGGGGCGGCTTTCTATGGTTGTATGAGGCAGGTATGATCTGCTGTTATGTTTTGCTGTTTGGGAAGGCCTTCTATGGTCCGCTGTATGGGAAGGTTGTGCTGTCTATGGTCTGTTGTAAAAGAAGGTTCTCTGCTGGTATGGTGGTAGTTGCTGACCTGAGGGCAGAGGTGTAGTCTGTTGGATCCAAGGGAGTTGTGGCTGGGTTCCTAGAGTCATCATTCAGCTTTGCATCTGCAGTAGATTCAGGGGAGATAAGGCTCATGTTGTTTGAATGCTAACAGAATCTAGTTTGGTTATTTTCTATGCAGTTTGGTTGTAAGCAGTGGTTGTTTTTGTCTGTTTTGTTTTGTTTGTTGGTTTCTCACCAATTGGCGCTTTGAGCTTTTGTTAGCTCCAAACTCCTCTTTATTGATGTTTTGTATCTTCTTTGGTTACTTTCATCAATAAAGATTTTCTTTGCCGATCAAAAAAAAATTTGTAAATTTTGTTTATTTATATAACCTTACTATTTCTGAATTTGGTCAAAATAATGGGTCATTTAAGTACAGACTTTTTAGTTACTTTGATTTTTTGATTAAAATATGAGATAAAAAATAATATATTTGAGATGAATTTTTATTTTTTTTCAAAAAAATAGAGTAAATGAAAATAAATTTTTAATTTTTTATATTTGTTGACTTTTTGATATTTTTATGAGTTTTTAGCTTTTATACTTTTTTAAAAGGTTGTCAAATGACCCCTAAATATTCAAGCTTAACTTCATTTGGATGTAGTTAACAATTCAATTTATTGGTTAAAAACACTTGTTTTTCTAAAAATATCGTAACTTATCTGATAAATTTGTTTTCAGCGAAAAAATTAACTAATCATCACCCTAAACAATCATTAGAAATGTTAAAAAATTGGAAAAATGTCAAACAAATAGTTTTTTTTCAAAAAAACTCTAGCGTCCTAAAAAATGGGGAACAATTAGGTCAACAATTGTCATCAATAAATGTGTATGGTTGAAATTAATTGGTGTGTTGAGAAGTCTTTATATATAATAAATTTAGATTATTCATTGATATTTCTGAGTTAAATTATGAGTAAATTTTCTTGGTTTGTAGTATTATTAATAAATTTTAACATTAATTATTTTTTCCGATAAATTTATTAGCTATTATATGTTTGCTTTTAACACTCTTGCAAATGAAGTTTTTATATTCTACTTTACTCTAAATATATTTTATTTTTTATCCTTATTATATAGTTACATTAATACCCATGACATTTTGATTTTTTTGAGGAGTGTATTTTGTGTGAAAGAGTATTAATGTAACTATGTAGAATAAAGACAAAGAAAATAATGTATTTGAAACAAAATGAAATGAAAATAACAACTCCCTTTCTATATTCTCTCTTTCACTAAATACCATGTGCAAATCATGTGAACAACATTCGACAATGAGCCATGTCTTGATCACACATCTATAGTATTGCTGGCACCATAAATTTGAAATCTTCTGTTGATAGGGGTATGATCATGTGTAGAAGAGGTCCAAAAGTCAAGGGCATGAAGTTAGTGGCCCAAGAACAGAGATTGAAGGTGTGACACATGGTAGCTTTAAGAAGAAAGAGAGTTCAAGGCAATTGCAAAAGTTGCAGCAGTTGCAGATCATGGACAGATGTGGGAAGCTGGCAAATGGACACATGGCAGCATGGCATGGCCAGTGAAACCATATAAAAGTTAGAAATTAGAAGAAGAGAGGATCTTCAACCAAATTTACAACTCATGTGAAATCTAGGTGTAGTGTAACTTATCTAGGAGTAGTTCTTGTAATTATGAATAGATTATCGGTAATTCAGTCCTTGTAACTCAGTTTAGCCCTGTCGATTGTGATGCTATTGGAACTTGTAATTTGATTATGGTAATTAAGTGACAAGTTTAAGTATTATCAGTCGAATTCAGTTTGTTTGCACTTGTTTCTTCACACTATAACCTCCAAATAAGTCCTTGAATCTGTCAAGGCATAGGACACCTATCACATTACTTGATTAATTTGTTTGTTTGTGAAAATTGGTTTCTCTGTCGAATCTCCTCTATCGATTTGACCCAAACCATTTCACTAACATATTTTGACACATCCAGTGGGACCTATCTAATTTGGAGTGATAGCTAAGAAGAAACAGCATAAGATCTTTAAAGACACTGGAAAAAGGGTTGTTGTTGGAGAGGAACTTGATGGTGAGTTTGAAGGAGTTAAAGACAACATAGATGATGGCCATTCAGTGGCTAGACAAGAAGCAAGCCAAGGAAATGGCCAGAATGTGGCCTTTTGCAGGCCAAACAAGTTGTCCTCTTATAGACCCAATGAGGGCTTTTTTGCTGCATACTTAGCAGACAATTGGTTCCATGTCTTCACATAAGAATCAGATAATGGTTGATGAATTATTTGCTTTGTTTAAGAAAGCCAATATTAAGCCCAACCAGTCAAGGAAAGCTGTAGAAGAGACTCAGGTAAGCAAAGTACAATATGATCCTTCTGATAACTCCTCAAAAACATACAACTACAAATGAACATGTGTCATTCTATTGACCTCCTATACTTCAAGAAAAATATGAGGAGAGGATGAATGTGAATCCTGTCTTTGAATACACATAGATGAGGGAGTATCATCCCAGCCAAGTCTGTAATTATAATCCAGATGATTTGGGACCAAGACTTGGGGGGTAACCAAGCCCACAAGTACATGACAATTATGCATATGATAGGCCTAAAGTTGGCTATTATGGTATGACAGACCAAAGGCATAGGCCATTTAATCAAGTTAGGCCTCAAAATGTGCAATAACATGCCATGCAACAACCCTATTATGAACCCAATGTAATGAATCCAAGGCCTAGAGGGCCTGGTCCTCTTTTCCCTAACTACCAACCAGAAGTTCAAAGGGGAGGACAGCAACAAGCATACATAGGCATGGATCCTATGATGAACAATAGGCAACAGATAATGAATTTGATTCAAGAAATGTATGGCCCAGGTTTAGGAGGCTAGACAGACCTATGTTTAGGAGTCCATACCCTCAAGATGTGGATAATACACCCCTCCCAAGAAACTTTAAAGTGCCTAAATTTTCTTTATTTATAGGGGAAGAGAGACCGTTCACAATTGAACACATAGAAAGTTTTGTTCTACAATGTGGAGAAGTAGGGAAAAATGACTTTCTAAAAATAAATTGTTCCCAAATTCATTATCCAGGACTGCATTTACGTAGTTCATTAACTTGATAGAAAATTATGTGCATACTTGGCAAGAAATGGAGAGTTAGTTTCATGCTCGGTTCTTTAGAACTGAACCTGAAGTTACTTTGGTAGACCTGTTGAAAATTCAAAACAAAAATAAGGGGAAACAGTAGAACAATATATAGACAAGTTTAAGAGAGCAAAAAACAGGTGTTATGCATATGTCCCTGAGATAGAAGTCATAAGATTGGCTCAAAATGGTTTGGATTTTGAATTAAGAAAGATATTTGAAGAAATGATATTTAGAGACTTGTATGAGTTGTTTTCAAGGACAACTAGTTATGAGTCAATTCTGAGAGAGGAACAACAAAGAAAAGCAACTTCACTTGGTACCTACTACAAAGAAGTTGAGTCTAACTTTAATGTAGACATTGATGTGGCACAAGTGGTTGGTAAAAAGCCTATTGTCACGACTCAAACCCACCTCTATAGGTTTAGTATCGTAACTGGCCAGTAATCCATAATTACCAAAGGCCTACTTAACAGTAATATAGTAACGGGGCTGGCGGAAGCCACTAAATAAGAAAATAAACGTCCAACGAGTTGTGAAGACTTAAATGGAACAAAAGAACTTTATATATACACAGATATAAATCAGTCTATACACATCAGTCCATGGCAAGTTTCATTACAATACATAACCAAAACACAAGGACTTAACCTCGGCGAACAAAAGTAAGTGCATTAAGAATTTGCAAAGCACTAGTTCATACATCAAAAGGGTGACTCCCAAACCACCCATGAAGCTTAAAAGCTAGACCGGTTGAAACCCCACGACGAGGCACAAAAGTTGGCTTGACAAAACGGAGGCTAGGTTGACGCTACTACATCCCTTCTTGCACTCGGTCACCTACATACATATATAAAAACATGAGCGAGAGCCCAGTGAATAACAACAACGTAAAGAGGTTATGAATGATGTCCTCACTATAATCCAAATCGGTCAATTACAGCAGTTCATGGAAAATCAGAGTCATTTGCATAGCAGATTCATATTTGATACAGAAAACATAGCAATCATACGTAATACATCCAATAGAAAAATAGTACAGACGGTCATGAAGATCGAACAGTCAAAATTGATAGGTATGCCATCAATACAGTAAACAGAAGTTCCAAGAATTGGAACTGACAGAGATCTCTGTAACAGCAACAATAAACAAATGCTAAGAATCCCAAGAATACAGTCCACAAAACAGGACAATCATTCATTTAAACAGAAAGCATCATTTCAGAAACAGGGTATAGCATAAGTCAAAAAATACTTATAATTGAACATATCTTTACAAGATTGTTACTCATAGTTGGCTCCTCGAATTACAGGGTTGGGGCGCGACGTTTGACTTACATAGACAAATGCAAGCATAACGCATTCAATTTAGAGTCCAATCACTTAATTCACTCAGTTCTTTCATTACTTGATTCTTTTTATTATTCCTTAGCTCCTCTCATGCTCATGTAATGCATGTAAATGTGAAAAACAGTTGAAAACCATGCAAACGGAAGCTCGGAAGGTCGAGAAAACGGAAAGAAAACGAAATTGGACCTATCCTGAAACCGCACGTGCGGTGTGCCGTGGCTGTACGTGCAGAACTCCCACGTGCAATTTTTTCAGAAATTGTAACATCCTTTGTTTTGTTTTTTGCACGTGCGGGGCTCCTTTCCGCACGTGCAGTTTTGGGCTTTCAAAATCCGAAAATCTGCTAAACACAATGGAATGTAATTTTTCCAAAACCAACTCCATTTTCAAACAAATCAAAGCCCAAAACCCTTTCAAACCACTTGCAGTCAACATTTCTAACTTCAAATATAATTCATAACTTTAAAACAAAACTCATTTTCCCATTCTCAAGATCAAAACTTGAAGTTGAGAAGAAAAACAAGAATCATGCGTATGGGAGTTCTATGTTTCAAAAATCCATGAGACTTCCTTCCTTAAACTCAAAACTCATGCAAAAACAAGTGATTGATCATGAATAATGCCATGTATGCCAAGATTTGAAACTATTCCCTACCATTTCTCTCTTTAGGGTTTATAACCTCAACATACTTCACCCAACTTCTTAATCCAACCTAAACTCTATAATTTCATGTGTAAATTAACTCAACTTCAAGAAATTAGGAAAGATTTCTTACCTACAATGTTTGATTTGGGTGAAGATTTACCCAACTCCTTTCTTCTTCCTTTGCTTCTTCTCTTTTAAGTCTCTAAAACACACACATACACACTCTCTTTCTCTCTCTCTCTCTTCAGAGGTGTTTGTTATAGCACAAACTGATGTGATAAAATACATGTTGTCTGTTTTAAGAAGCAGACAAGGAAAATGGATCCTGTCTTAATTGAATATTGTTTTACGTATATGCAACAGAGAGCAGTAAAGGGACATGCTCTAGTAGATTTTCTAGCAGAGCATTTATGCTTACCAGTCGAACCTGATCTATTTGAGGTTTATATGATAGAAACTGAGCCCTGGAGGGTTTAATAGATTTAGAACAGATGAGAAGGTTGGTGTAGGCATTGTCCTGATTTCTCTTGATAAACAAATGTACCAGTTTGCTTATTAGTTAGATGAGCAACATGTACAGTCTTGTAACCGGGCTGAGTATGAGGCCTTGGTAATTGGACTTGCATTAGCTATAGAGTTCAAGATTCGAAAGTTACAAGTGTTTGGTGATTCTCAGTTGGTCATCAAGCAGATTGAGGGAGAATTTAAACCAAGGTTATGTTTGGGCTTGCGAACAGGCCTAGTTGTCTTACTTAAACCAGGGTTATGTTTGGGCTTTTCAAGTTGTCCAATTGTTTTAAATATTCATTCAAGGAAAAACCCAATTTTACCTTAAATGAAGGGGGCATTGTTGGCACCATAAATTTGAAATCTTCTGTCGATAGGGACATAATCATATGCAGAAAAGGTCCAAAAGTCAAAGGCATGAAGTTAGTGGCCCAAGAAAAGAGATTGAAGGTGTGACACATGGCAGCTTCAAGAAGAGAGTTCAAGACAGAAAGGACTTTCAACCATATAAAAGCTGGAAATTCGAACCATATAAAAGCATGGCATGGCATGGCCAGTGAACCATATAAAAGCTGGAAATTTGAAGAAGAAAGGACTTTCAACCAAATTCACAACTCATGTGAAATATAGGAGTAGTTCTTGTAATTAGGAGCAAATTATTTGTAATTCAGTCCTTGTAACCCAGTTTAGCCATGTTGATTGTGATGCTATTGAAGCTTGTAATTTGATTCTTGTAATTAAGTGACAAGTTTAAGTATTATCAATCAAATTATCAGTTTGTTTGCACTTGTTTCTTCACACTACAATCTCCAAAAAAAAGTCTTTGAATTTGTCAAGATATAAGACACCAACCACATTACTTGATTAAGTTGTTTGTTTGTAAAAATTGATTTCTCTGTCAAATTTTTTCTATCGATTTGACCCAAACCAAATTTTTGCTAACAAGTATTAATAATGATAATAAAATAATTAATAAAATTGCAACTAAATTAAAATTAAAAAAATTATTGATATCTCATTTAATATAAGTTTATACGAGTTCAAGTCCAATTTGAAAATTTCAATCCTAAAAAAAAGTTCAATTTGAAAATACTTTGCAAATAAGTTTGAGTAAATTAAAATTTTAAAGTATACGCTCCATGTCGATGTTTTTAAACTTTTTTTTGATAAATTATTAATAGGTCCTAATAGTTGTATTTAATTACCATCAAATCTTATTAAAAATAAATTCTAATAAAATTGTCACTAAAAATAATTTTTTATGACGATTTTTTACATATATCGTTAAAAATTGACAAGTAGTAACTTTTTTTATTACAGTTTTCATAAAATGTCACTAAATTTTACAATTAATGACATTTTTTTGTGACGAATTTTTCAAACTATCATTAAAAATTGAAAATTAGTGAATTTTTTTGTGATGATTTTTTTAAACTGTCGTTAAAACTTATAATTAGTGACATTCTTTGTGGCAATTTTTAAATTGTCGCTGAAAATTAATAATTAATGACTTTTTGATAGTGTTTAATGAAAAATACTATTAATTATCATAAAATCTATTGAATAATAAGTCCACTTATAGACCTACACGTAATTCTCTCTTTTTCCTTCTTGATATATCATTATGTAATAGTATATATGGATGGGTATATAATCACTTTTTGAGTAAAGCAGCTCTCATTTTATGGAATTTCTGAAATTTTGGGTTGTTACTTGCAACCAAAATGGCTGCGTTTTTTATGAACCTCCACAAGGCCAAAAGTTATATATAGCTTAGTGATATTATATTCTTTTTATATTTATTATCATGGTTACAAAATTTTTAATATTTATTTATTTTAAAATATGTATGTAACATCACTTAAAAATATAAACATAGTTTTTGCAAACATATTGTTTAGAAACGCAACCGTTTTGATGCAATTAACAGCTTCATGCTCTTAAAGAAGAGCTTACGTTGGCGTTTTAATTCACAAAAGCTGTTAATTGCATCAAAACGGCTATGTTTCTAAACAAAATGTTTGCACTATGTTTATATTTTTAAGTGATGTTATATACTTATTTTTATTACAACTAAATATTAAGAAATTTTGTAACCATGATAATAAATATAATCAAGAATAATTATTTTGTGTCTAGCGATTAAAAAATATAATAAAATATTATTTATAAATAATATTTTCTTTAAAAATATTATAATAATTTTCTTATGTCTTGCATCCAATTCTCTATTAAAAAAAATAAAGAAAAGAGTAGGACTTGAATCTAAGACATGAATTTAATAAAGAAACTCTTACTACTTATATTAATATTTTATTTTATTTTTACTTAATTAAATTACACATACATCACGTGTGACAATTGCCAGTATTTATTAATATGGTCAATATATAGTAAATATTTTATTTTATTTTTACTTATTTGAATTATACATACATCACTTGAGTCAGCTAACCCACATTTGAGACCTCCAAATACACCCACAATGATGTGGTAAGGAAGTAGAGCCCCACATAAATGAGTATTGATAAATCAAAAGTTGACACCTATCTTTCCACAAAGTGGCGTAGTCAGGAATTCCACTCAGTAGGGTCACTTAGAGAGAGAGAGAGAGAACAAATGAAGAAATGCATAAATGGCAATACAATAATGGTTATTAGAGAATGAAGCGTTGATGGAGCGAATGAATGAACGAACACTAAACTAAAATGAATAGCTCCAAATAGATGTGATTTATGTGATATTTATCTAGATTCACTGGAGTCATTTTGTTAAAATTGACACCACTAAACAATGAATAGCTCCAAACACTGGGGTTATTTTTTTTAAATCCAAAACTATCAGACAAAATTTTATATATATTTGAACAAAATTTGAAAGTTCAATGTTGTCAATTGACACCACTAAACTATACATAGCCCCGCCCCTGTGTCCACACCATTGGTGAAATTGTGGGAATTTTATTAGGGGTCTCAAATATTTTCCTTTATTAATATGGTCCCAAAATTCCTTAGGCTCTGTTTGATTAAAATGAGATAAATAATGAAAGCCGAAAATAGTAGAAAGTGAAGTAAAAGAAGAGAAAAGGAGAAAAAAAAAATGTATGAATTTAATTAAGATGAAAATTCTGCAAGAAAATAGAAATTCTAATTATAACTTATAAGTAATTGTTTTTATAATAAATTTAAATTTTTTTATAAGAAACTACAAACTTAATTATCATGCTGAGTTGTAACTTTCACCACTTTCATACTAAATAAACTCAAACAATATATATATATATTTATTTTTCCATTTCTGTCACTTTTCACCATTTCATTAATCTCAATTTTTAGCTATAAGAAAGTAGTATATAATATCACTAAGCTATATATAACTTTTGGCCTCGTGGAGGGTTCATAAAGAAACGCAGCCATTTTGGTTGCAAGTAACAACTCCAAAATTTCAAACCAGAATACGTCGCCGTTTTGGTTCACAGTTGTGCCTGCTGTGCATGGGTGCACAGCAGGCACACCAAATCCCATTTTTTTTTATGATGAATAATTCTCTACCTTCAGACAAGGACCCCAAGGAGGAGAAAGGAAACAAAAAAAAAAATTGAAAATGTTAAAAAAAATTCAATCAATTAAATTTTCATAAGTTGTTGAAAATAGTGAAATTTCTCTATTTTTAATTGAATAAACAAAATTTTAAATTTATCATTTTGGTACTGTGAATTTGAAATTTTTACCGTTAATTTTGAATTTAGTTATGTAATTGTCATCAATGGCCCTCAATTTTGTAATTTTAATTGGATTTTTTTATTTGAATACATAAATTTTTACAATTTTCAAATCACTATATGAAGTTTGTTAACAGTAAACACAATCAACGTTTGACAAATTTTTCTTTAAATTTGATATTCATCATTAGTCTAGTTTGTTAGATCTTGAGTTTCCATATTCATAAAAAATTATTGAATTATAAAAAAAATTTAAATAATTTTTGAGATGCTTGTCGAATGTAAGATATTGAGAAGAAGCATTATTGTTGGGGACATTTTGGTCATAATTTGCCATCTTAGTTATTAAAACTGTTATCGTATTTTTAACAATGAAATTAGACATTTAATAATAAATTATTATATTTTTGGAGTTAAATTTTTTGTTTTAAAAAGTAGACCTTTTGGCAAGAAATTATTTTGCCCTAAAGTGTTTTTATTAGCAATATTTTTAAAATTTTATCATTAGATGTTCCTTTTTTGACTTTTAGAGATAACTTTTATCATGGTGATTGAAATTAGCCGTTTAATAGTTTTTACAATAAATTTTTTATTTTTGAAAATAAAAATATTTGATACTTGAAACCCTTATATTTTTAGATTCATATGAAATAAGAGAAACAAGAGAACCAAGAGTTCAAAAGATAGAACAGCAATATATATTGTATTGTTGGCTCGTCCAATAGGAAGAACACTTGCCAAGATTCTAAGAGAAAGTAACACGTGGCATCTTTCTAGAGCTTGCTAAGAGAAATCTCTACTTTACTTTTTTTTTTTTTTTTTATCAGCAAAAAAGGAGCCTTTAAAGATGGAAAATCATACAAGATATGAGATTACATCAAAAAAGGAAAGGAATTTGGTGAGGAACCAAACCCAAAAGGAAAAAAAGAAGAAGAACAGACCAAAGAAACATACCAAACAGATTAACAACAAACCAACATTAGCAAGTGACCACAACAGTTCTGGACCACAGCAGAGACAAACACCCAGCCCTTTTATGAGACCAAAATGCGAGGCTGAACAGATTCATACCAGACTTCCCTGATTCATACCAGAACATACCAGCAGAACAGATTCTTCACAATACTAATCTGAGGCAGACACAGACTCTCCCCAATGCTAAACCGACTCCCCTGATTCAGATTGGCAGACTACCCTGATTAAAGCTGACTAAAGCTGAAGCACATACACCCCATCTGGCATGAAAGCGTACCAGGTCGCTTCCGCTGTGAAGGTTCTTCGTGAGAGGTCCAGATTCAAGCTTGAAGAAACTTCTCCAATGGGTGAGCGTATTGAATTTGTTTATATCTTTTTCTTTATTATTATTTTTTTAACTTATGTTTGATGAAGTAAAAAAATGTTTATTAATCTTGTCCATTCATGTTATTGGGTACGCAGACAACCTTCAACAGCGACGTCGGATTTTTTTTAGGCCTGTAAGGCTTTACCCTATATAATCTAACGTTGTACACATTTTAGGATTACAGAGAAAAGAGATGTTAATACAGTTTTTTCAGAGAGTGAAAAAGCGAGAAAGAGTGCTTGTAATTCTATAATCAATAAATATAGTGAATTGGTGTGACTTCCAAGGACGTAGACATGTTGTCGAACCTCATATATTTGTGTGTTTTATCATTTATTTTATTTTATTTTATTTTATTTTTGTGATTCATAATTTTTAAGATCCATAGGGTTTAGGAATCCTAAGACATGTGACTTGAATGTCATGTCCTACTAAAAGGTCCTGGGAAAGGTTACAAAATTTGAGGATAATGGAAGGCTCTAGAATTTCCTAGAACAATCAAGAGATTGATAAAACATTGTACATAATTGTAGAAGTGTGTATACTATTCTTATATATTCTAGAGTAGGACATTTGACAAAATGTATGAAGGATCTAGAATCATTTGGATCGTTACATTTCTAAAATGTTTCCTGTAGCTTATAAAAAGGGGAGGGCCTCATTTTCCCAAACCATTCAAGTGAATAGAAAGTAAAGCATTCTCGAAGAGTTTCTCTCTCTAGAAGTGTTTCTCTCTCTTGAAATTCCTTGTGTGTGTGAAAATATCCTAGCTCTCTTCTAAGTAAAGCTGACTTAGGTCAAACCAAGAGGGTGTCAAGCATCTAAGGCTGCAGAGTGGCTTGGAAAAACCAAGGTCGTGACATAAAGCTTTCATGGTGAAAACGAAGATGACAAAAGTGTTCTACGTTGAGAATGGATTATGCCTACTATTATTGGAATGATAAAAGTTTGATAATGAAATAGTTTTAAATGCAACGATTAATTAAATAATTCCAAATACAATGAGGTAATGTTGACCCTTGTGGTCATCCAGGGCATGGTCCACACATTGCTCAAGGGTGGATCTGTAAATGATGTTTGCAGATACAGACATGGATGTGGATGAATCTGTAGTAAAGAAAAGCAAGAAAAAGAAGTCAAAAGTAGAGGCCGCACAAGATGATGACCCTATGGCCGAGGATAAACCAATTGCTGATACAAATGGGGATGTTTCTGAGGAGCTCAAAAGTGAAAAGAAGAAGAAGAAGGATAAACGAAAATCAAAACAGGAACTGGATGAAGCTGCAGAAAATGGGAACGGTGTGAATGGGTTCGATGCAGATGAGGGAACCACTAAGAAGAACAAAAAGAATAAGAGTAAGGATGAAGAAGATGGAGATCTTCCAGCTGCTAGTGAAGGTAAGAAGAAAAAGAAGAAGTCAAGAAGCGTAGACGATGAGTGAATTTTGAGTGGATTTTGTAACGTGTGATTGGGTGGTCAAGTTCAAGTAGATAATGATCTGGCTTGCTTTGCTGTCTTATGTATTGCTTTCTTTAGTTTTTCCAATAGTAAAGGTCACAACTCTATGCTAAGATACTTGGGCTCTCTCTTGTTACCAACTTGACTAGTAAATGTTTGGTCTTATTTTGATTCGATTATCAGTATCTCATGGTGTTTAATGTAGGCATCCATAGAGTATTCAAATTGAAGTTTTTTTTATTGAAGCTTGGGGTTTAAAAGTGATTATATGTTCTTAGCAATGCAGAGAAAGTTATATTGATCCAATCTAGGGTTGCAACTTGAGTCATTAACAAATTTGTTTGGTAGGTCTTTTAGACCTGCCCAGAGAGGATGTGGAAGCAGAGCTCTTATTTCTGTGGGTATATATATACAAAAACCAAGGGACCCAGAATTGCAGAGCTCCTATTTTTGTGGGTATATGTATACAAAAAGCAAGGGACCCAAAATTGACTAAGAATGGGCGTGATTAAATTGATGAACTGTGGGCTCATAAGTGAAATAAATTTGAATCATTGATTCTCATTTCTGGATAAATTCTGAGTAAATAATTTTGGATTTGTAGTGTTGTTTATATATATATATATATGTATAATGGCCGTGTTTGTTTGGTGCAATTTATTAAAGCTACGGACAGTTTTTTCTTTTTTCTAAGAAAACAAACGGATTCATTTGGAAAGTTGGAAGAGGAATGTTTTTAATTTTTGTTATTTTGATTATCTGTGACTTTCAAATTTCAGAAAAGCTGCATCAACGGATTGGCTTGTTTTGGGAAGATAAAATGCTTCTTTTGTTGCTTTTTGGTTTTTTCATAAATTCATTTGGAAAGTGTTTTTCTTTTCTTTTCTTTTTTTGTGTGGCTTTTTATAAATTATTATAATGTAATGTCACATCATTTGTGAATATTATGAAATTTTCATATTACATGTTCAAATTATCATTTTACCCTTTTTGTTCAATGGCAAATTTTGTTATTTTTCCTAGAGGTATTTTGGTAAATTTGTGTCATGCCTTATTTAGTCTTCCCTAAAGAAAAAATGCCCAAAATAAATAATTTTTTGCTTATTTCAAAAAAGCAAAAAAATTTGTTTATTTTGTTTTTTCTAAAAGAGTGATGCTATTAGCATCCTATCTATTTTTTTGGATTCCCACTTATAAATTTTGAAACCCTTAAACTTTATTTTCTCCCCTCAAATAATACCAAAATGATCCTTGTGAAAATATTACACCCATTCAATTAAGTGTACACCCCCTACATCCCAAGAAAACCTCTCTTCCAAAAACTCTAACAAAACCCACGAAGAAGAAGAAGAAGAAGAAGAAGAAGAGCCAAGAGTGATTACTATCTAGGCTCTCTCTCTCTCTCTCTCTCTCTCACCTCATCCTTTTCTTCGATGATTAATGTTCGGTTACTGGTTCCCGAACAAATAATAAATGTTCAGTTATCGGTTCAAGAACAAATAAATAATGTTCGGGCCTGTGTTCCCGAATTTCAGTCATATGTTTGAGAGTTCAGTCCTAAAAAAATGATGAACAAATTTTATTATTTTTGCCCTTTTTTTTAAAGAAACTTACCATTATAAGGTCAATCTCCTCTAAGCTAAGAATACCATCAAAGTTATGAACTTCCTTTGAACTTTTATTGTTGTACTACCTCTCGTCTCATGGAGTTGTAGTTATCAAAAAAACTTTCACTCATCATCACTGCCAGAAAAGTATAGGTAATCAAATGGTTGCTACCATTATCGCCAGAATATTGTCTCTAAAAGGTTTTCAAGGTTTTGAGAGTGGGTAAGTTTTGAAGGTAAGATTTGGAAAAGATGTATGGGTAGTAATGGAGGTAGGTGCTCTCATAAAAGCTAATTCATGATATAGTGGTGTGTGTGTTTAATTGTGAGATGCGATATCCCAAAATTAATGATGTCCTTATTAGTAATTTTATTTCAAATTATTATTATAATAAATAAATAAAAAACTAAAAATTGAAGGATCCAAAATAATTCATAGGGTGCTAATAGTAGCACTCTTCTAAAATGACCCTAAATATACAATTTTACCTGAAAAGCATTTGTAATTTGACAAATATTTAGGGGTAATTAATCAATCATCTACGATATCACCAAAGCATAATGTACTGTTTGATATAACCTATAATGTTGCTTTTAGCTTCTTCTATATATGTATATCTATATTATATATTTATTTTGAAAGTTTGTATTACAATATTTGATGTAACTTTTACGAGATAGAATTAATTTAAATAAATTTTAAAAAATAATTATCTAAAAGTTGTGAAAATTTTTTGACACCAAACTTTAAGTGCGGTGATTTTTATATCTAACAACCACAAAAATGATTGTTCTTTTAAAAAATATTTAGGTGTACAAAGCAACGGATAAATCTATATGAAGGATGGAAAGTTTCTCTTTGACTTCGATTTGTTAAAAAAAATTATTTAAAATCGACTCGTTTTTTTTTTTTTTTTTGAAACAGCCAAGAGAACCCTTTATTGATAATAAGATCATACAGATGAAAATACATCAAACAAAGGAGGGGGAATGGTTTGGAGAGGGACCAAACCAAGAAGGATCAGAACAGACAAGCAAATTGAAGGAAGAAAGAGAAAAAGAAAACAAAAAAACAGGACAGCATAGCAACAACACCCTGCACAGCAACAACACCATGATGTGGCAAGGAACAACCCTGCACAGCTCAAGACCAGCACAGAAGCAGCCCCAAACAGCAAGAAACACACTGCAAGCAGCCTACAGAATAGGCAGGACACGAGAAGAACCAGAACAACAAGAAGATAAGAATACTCCATCCCATAACAGCAGCCCCCAATTTAAAATCGACTCGTTATATAAATCAAGGGGAATTGATCAGTTAATCTTATTTTGTAGACTTGTAATCCATAAGGCCCTAAATATTTTTTTGGTGACTGAGTGGTCCCTTAAATTATTTGTTGACTGTTTTGCTATTGTTAGTATAGTTGGGGTGGCGTGGTTATGTATGGAAAAGGTGGTGGGGTATTTGTGTATCACATTGTTCGAAAAGCGTACTAGTAGCTTTTTAAAGTTTGATTGTTTTTAACACGCGCAGTGTGGGATGTGAATTTTTTACTAATTATTTTTTAGCACGTGACGTGAAGACATGCAATGATTCAATTAAATTGGGTCCGCCACGTTAGAGTGTCACATGTCACGTTTAGGAAAAATACACTAAAATTTTTTTTATGTGTGGGGAAGGTTGTGGAGTGTTTGTGTGTCACGTTATTTGAAAAGTGCACTAGTAGCTTTTAAAGTTTAGTTGTTTTTAACATGCGTAGTGTGGGACATGAATTTCTTACTAGTTTTTTGGCGCGTGACGTGAAGACACACAGTAATTCAATCAAATTGGGTCCGCCACATTAGAGTGTCACATGTCACGTTTAGAAAAAATACACAAAGGAGTTTTTAATTTTTTTAGAGTGTCATAGCATATCAACCACATTGTCACATTTGAAAAAAGTATATTAAAGAGTTTTTATTTTTTTTTTTGAAGTGTTACATCATGCCTACCACGTTACCACATTTGGAAAAAGTATATTAACGATGAGTAAAAATTTTAGTGTCATATTCATACCTGCCACATTAGAGTATCATACCATATCTGTCACACACTCTTAAAAAAAAAAAAAAAAAAACTTCCCCAATTAACTAGTGAGGGTATATCTGTCAATCCAATACCCACCCACGTTTGAAAAATGACTTACTGGTCACACAATACACTTAATAAGGACTCCTCAATCAACCATTTAAAACGTGAGATCAAATGGTATAGAAGTTTTCAAAATAGAACTTTTCAATAAATTTCCCTAAATAGATGTAAAAAATATAAATAAAAATGATTAGAATGTTAAAAAAAATCACAAAACATATATATATGAATTTAAAAAAAAATTTGAAAATTCAAACTAAACAAAATATGTATATTAGTATGTGTTAGTGTTAAATGCACCCACACTGATGTTGCATGACGTTTCATTGTAACTTGTAAGTGTTTTAGTCATACATAAATCAGTAATTGACATGTAACAATTCACGTCATTGAAGTTGAATTTAAAAGTAAAAGAGTCTTAAGATGTTTACTAAATAAAATATGATAAAAATATAGTAAAAATTACAAGCCAATGGAGTTTTTACAAAATATTTATAAATTAATGAAAAAATTATAAATTAACTATTAATATGTATAAAATTTGAAAAAAAATTAGTAAAACATCCTCTCTAATTTAAAATAGTAAATAGGTAAATAAAACTAACCAAATTGTTTAAGTAGTTGGTTCGCTTGATTCATATGAGCCGAGCTCTAATATTAGGCCCGTTTAATAAATGAGCCGAACTCGAGCTCGAATAAACTCAACTCGTTTATTTTTATTTAAATTATATAATAAATATATTATTTATGTATTAAATAACATAAATAATAAAAAGATCTTATCGAGTTGAGCTGAGCCGAGCTCGAGCCTTGTTCGTTTTCGAACCGAGCTCAAACTCAATAAATGAGCTCAATAAACAAACAAGTTAAGTTTGAGCTCAGTTCGTTTGCAGCCCTAGTAGTAAGAAAGGTCCAATATATTTTTTCATATTAGTTGAGGTCCCCAAATAATATTATTAGAGAAATTTCAGTTTATCACAAAGAAACAAATAAATTTCTCTGTGAAAAAAGAAATTTTTTCGTGAAGCTAAAATTTTCTATGAAAAAGAAATTTCCCTATGAAGAGGTAAAAATTTCTCTGTCAGGAAAATGTTGAGGACCCAACTACTATCAAAATGTTACATGTCCTTTATCATATAAAATCCTAATATTAGGACGTTAAACTAAAACCTTATAAAAATTTTCATTTGATTTGAAATATTTTTTTCAAAAGGTATCCTATGTGTAATTTTTCCAAAAATATACAATAATATTATAACGCTTTGTTTGTTTTGGTGGAAAAAATTTTATGAAAAATATTTTCTATAATTTATGGTGTTTGATACAATAAAAACAAAAGTTAACAAAAAGCATTTTCCATGATTAACAGAAAACAAGGCTATATAGGCAAAAAAAAATATTTACTTTTAAAAGGCCAAAAATATTTTTTGGACTAAAATCTTACTAATGTTACCATACTATTTTTTTTTTTTCTTTTTCTTTTTGATTCAAAGGAAAGAGTACAAGACAAACTAAGAAGAAAAAATAAAAACAGCAAAGCACAAAATAGGGCTTCTTAAACGGATTTAGACCATTTTACAAGAAGTCCCAATTATGTCTACAACCAGCAAACTTGCAATTTCATTTGGGGGGTCATCCAACCAGATTCTTAGCATGATTCACTCTTAAGTTAGCTGCACCATCAGCACATCTTACCTCCCATCAAAATATGAGTAATAATTAGTGTGTTGGTTTTAATTTTTTGAAAATTAAATTTTGTGGGTGTGTGTGTGTTTTTTTTTTTAGTGAATATTTTATACATTAATAGATTGATTTAATTCAAAATTTTCATATAATTGATTTTTGGAATCATTATCAATTTGAAGTTGATTTACTCAATCTTTTAGTTTTTGTTTTTCTTTACATTTATTAGAATAATGTCTTTTTTTATTACAATTATAGCATGCAATATCTTTATTAGATTTAGATTTTGGATGTGATTTAAATTTGTAATATTTTTTTTTGGATTTAGTATAAAATTTATCATGTGATTTAGAGGGTGAATAATCTTTGTGATATTTGTTAGAATATTTGAATCGATGTTTATGTTTGGAATATTTGTGGGATTTTCTTCGAGAGGGTGCAACAGGAGGTAAACCATATTGTTCACAGAAATTTTCTAATTCATATTTAGCTTTATGTTTATCTTTAGTAGCTTTTTGACTAGGTTTTAGATGAATACACATTTTTAAACCTTCCTTTTAAATAGTACTAATTATATCACCATATGTTAAATTATCATATTCAATAACACCAGTAGGTTGACTAAGAACATCTCTAATTTTATGGACAAATAAACTAGGTACACCATTAATAAATTTTTCTTTCCAAAATGATTTTGTACAGTCTTCATCTTCCTCATCCTTGTCTACTGTATCATGTACATCGTGTGCCTTGCTTGGAAGTAGAACTTCTGCAGAGGCAGCTAGCTCTGTTTGGGAGGGGGGAATGTTAGGTAGGGAAATTTTTGTGAAAACAACCCACCAAAAAGTTATTTTTCAAATTTTCAAAACTATTTCCTTATAAAAGTGAGAACGATATGAAAGCAATGGCTGTTTTTTCAATTTTGTGTTGTTTGGTTTCCGTGAACATGAAATACGAAAATAAAAACGAAAACACAATCAAACAAGTCCACTATTTCTTAACTACTCTCTAAATATATAAATACATATTATTCACTTTAAAAAAAAAACAAACATATTATTCACTTAAAAAAAAAAACCAACATATTATTCACTTAACACACATCTTAACTACTTCATTAGAGAGTTCACTCTCTTTTTTTTTTGATCAGCAAAGAGGATCAACTTTATTGATGAAAATTCAACAATACAGATGAATACATCAACAAAGAAGAAAAAGCACACCAGGGGATGGTGAGATACCATCCAAGAAAAGTCCAAACAAAACACCAGAAATATACCCCATACAAAGAGACTAACAAATAACCAAACACCATACAAAGAGACTAAACAACCACCAATCCAGTCCTAACACCCCTGACTTCCACCAACTACAAGAGAATAGAAGCAACCCAACACCACCAATGATATTAAGACAAAGACACATACCTGATTTGTTGCAATCTCCGAATGATATCCTGGACTGAATAAGGACACCCTTTTGAATGAGCTTTGACCCAAAAAGCCACTCTAGCCATAATCAACTCACAGAATTCTCCAATGAAAATCTGCTTCCCAGAGAAAACTACTTCATTTCTGAGTTTCCAAGTAGACCACATGACAGCCAAAGGAATAACTTTCCACATTCTATTTTCAAACTTTCTCCACTTAAATCCCATCCACCAATGAAGCAATCCTTCAACATCACCAGGCACGTTTCACTTAATCCCCCACCGCTTAACATCAGAGACCATACTTGCCATCCAAAAGGGCACCAAAGAAGAACATGATTAACTGTTTCATCATCATGTCTGCAGAGGACACACTCAATGGAAGCAGTTTGGTTGAGTGCGCCAATCTTTTGTAGAAACATGGTTGTTTTCAATCTACCTTTCCACGCTAACCAACCAAGGAACCGAACTTTGAGGAACCAAATTCGCCATAATGCATCAAAGGCACGTATAGAAAGACTATCAGCAAAAACTTTTAAAAGAGAGGATATAGAAAATTGTTCTGATGAACATGCCACCACTTCAAGCAATCTGCATTGTCCCCAAATTTCAACTCGCTTGATCAACTAAGGTAACTAACCTTTCCAACTCCTCGATCTCCCAAGCAAACAACACTCTTCGAAACTTGAATTCCCAGACCCCTGATAATCTTTTCCTCTCCAATAATGCACTTAAAGTTATATGTTTTTCTGTTGATAAACTGAACAGCCTAGGGAATTTTTCCATGAGACACTGATTCCCACACCAATGATCCAACCAAACCTGAATCCTGCCCCCATTTCCCACAACCAACTTGACGTTATCAAGAAAAATACTCTTCAATTGAGGGTTAGATTGGCCAACCCTTAATATTCCCCCCCATACTTAGATAAATATTCATCAGAGCACGGAAAAGGCAACCATTTCCCACCATTATATTGGTATCTACTACACAGAACCCTTTTCCACAAGGAATTATCCTCAACACCAAATCTCCACCACCATTTCACTAGAAGACAGTCATTCACATCCTTTAGCCTTCTAACTCCCAACCCACCTTGGTCCCTTGTTTTAGTAATCTCCTCCCATTTAACTAGATGAATCTTCCTTCTTAGCTCAGACCCTCCCCATAAGAAAGCTGCCCTCAAACTCTCAATTGTCTTAATCACAGATTGGGGCATCTTAAAAATGGATAAGTAGTACATGTAAGCCGACAATACAGACACTGATAAGAGTTAAACGCCCCCAAAAGAGAGAAGATTCCTTTTCCAAGATGCTAATTTAGCCCTTACTTTATCAATTACCGGTTTCCAAGTTTTTCAATCTAGGGCTAGCACCAAGAGGCAAACCAAGATAAACTAAAGGAAGACTTTGATTTTGACAATGAAGCACACCAAAGACAGCCTTAACCATCTCAAGACAAATACACCAATTCCACAAACATAGCTTTTGTGAAAATTTATTTTCAAATCGACACTAATTGGAACCATCTCAAAATTCGTTTTCATGCTATGACCTCTCCCACATGAGCCTTGCAAAAAATTGTAGTAACGTCTGCGAACTGTAAATGTGAAACAGTTGTGCTTGCCCCCTCCGGCCCAATCACTGCACCTGTGATAAACCCAGATTCACCTGCCCTTTTAATCAACATATTTAAACCCTCTCGCAACTGTGTTGAAAAGGAAAGGTGACAAGGATCACCCGCCTCGAGGCCTTTTTCCCAAGTTAAATTCACCAGAGGAGACCCATTAACTAGAACAGAAACTTTTGGAGTACAAACACACTCTTGAATCCATTTTTTCCATCTTGCTCCACATCCAACCCTACTCATCATATATAGAAGGCAATCCCAATTCACCGAATCATAGGCTTTTTCAAAATCTAATTTCAAAATCACACCTGACTGACCACTTCTCTTCCACCAATCAACTACTTCATTTGCAATCAAGACCCCATCCCAAATATTCCTCCCCCCCAGGAAAGCGGATTGAGCCTCCCCAATTACCCTAGGAATCACTTTCCTCAACCTATTAGATAGAACTTTAGTAAGAATTTTATACATAGAGCCAATTAGACTAATTGGCCTATACTCCAAAATGCTAACTGGATCCTCAACTTTTGGAATAAGAGTGACGAAAGAACTATTAACACCACCTGCCAATTTTCCATTCTCGTGAAATTCATTGAAAAATCTCATCACATCAGTCTTAAAGACCTTCCAGCACTTTTGAAAACACAGAAGGTTAAAACCGTCAGGACCGGGAGCTTTATTCCCATCACAGCTCTTGACAGCAGCCCATACCTCCTCCTCTGTAAATCCTGCTTCAAGGCCTTCAGCAACACCAACATTACCAATTGATTTAAATTGACCAACCAGCTTAGGCCTAATCCTCCATTGTTCAGAGAACACATGCTTAAAATGATTAAAGACCTCAAATTTCACTCTTTGCGGGTCCTCATACAACACCCCACCCACAGATACAGAATTTAGCAAGTTCCTGCTTTTTCTCCTAGACGCCACAATATGGAAAAATCTCAGATTCTGCCTCCCAACATGCTCCAATTCATCCTAGACTTTGAAGCCATAACCATTCTTGTTTCTTGTTCAAAGACCAAACTTCTTTTCTTAGCTGACTTCTTCTATGAATTTCAGCATTGGATAGCTCCCTTGATTCAGCCAATAAATCAAGATTATGTAACTCAGACTCAGTTGTCTTCACTAAGCGTGCCACATTCCCAAACACTTCATGATTCCATTTCTTTAGCACCCGACGAAGATTTTTAAGCTTCTCTTGGATAACAAAACCAAATTTCAACCACTAATTTCTGTTTCTACCCAAGAAGACTTAACAGCTGACAAAAATTTAGGATCCAAACTCCACGCATTTACAAACCGAAACGGCCTAGGACCCCAATCCCTACTATCCTCCATGAGGAGAAGGGGACAATGATCAGAAAGCCCTCTTGGAAGGCCCCATAATGTGAAATTAAACTTTTCCAACCACTCTGAAGAAAGTAAAATTCTATCTATTCTACTCCAAATGCCTCACACTTGAGTTACTGCCTGTATATTTTCTACCCTGCATGGGCACATCATATAGTTCAACATCCTCAATAAATTCATTAAATTCCCTCATCCCTTTGTCTCTTCTTAAACACCCCTTCCTTTCCCCCATATTTCTAACCTCATTAAAATCTCCCCCTACACACCAAGGATCTACATACTGAGCCTTTAAATTCCGCAGTGCATTCCAGACAACACCCCTTCTGGTTACATCATTTGGAGCATACACATTGACGAAACACAATTGAAACAAGGAGGATCAGACCGACAAGATTAAGAAATTTCTTGAGTCAACACTTAGCTGAAAACACACTAGCCTTCCATACACATATAATACCACCAGAGAACCCATCAAGATCAATGACATATATTCCAAATCATCATATGGCCACATAGACTTAACCAATTCTTCTGACACTCCAACCTTTTTTGTTTCTTGCAAAAACGTAACATCAACCAACCTCTCCAAAGACTATATTCCTAATTTTCCGCCGCTTCTCAGACGCCTAATACCCTTACATTCCAAGACAACAACTTCATTACAAACATTTAAAAACACCTCTCCACCCAAAGAAATGCTCATGATCAATCACCAGCAGCCACCTGTGCTGCTTTACTTGCATCCTCCTCTTCAAGCTCAACAATTTTTCGCACCACCTCTTCTTCCTTGCCTAAAAAATCAATCCCCAAAGCTTTGCCCATTTTGACTGTTTCCATCGCCTCAGCTATGAGGACTTTGTTCTTGACCGAGTCGTGCCCAAGTGATTTCTGCCGAGCCAGAACAGATGCTGCAACTCGAAAAGCCGGACCCTTATGCCAGTTCGCCATAGATGATGACCCTCCACCTCTTGACACAGCCTTTTGCTTTTGACGAGCCATCCCTCCCCTTTTTTCTTTCCCCGATTCAGCATCGCCCAGCGCCCTAATTTGAGATTGAATTCTGATAGATTTTGATCCCTTATTTAACAACAGCTCACCAGATTTATCTCCAGCTAACGTTGGATGGTTTCTACCATGGGCCTGATCCACTGAACAACTAGAAAACGACTGAACCAATTCCACAGAGTTATTATTGGGCTTACTTAAGCCCATATTCACTTGGTTGTTAATGGGCTTACTCAAGACCAAACGTAATGGGGCTTTATCCAAAACAACCTCTAAATTTATGCCAGGCCTATTAACAGCATCCCTACTCAAACTGTTGATATACCCAGGTGTAATAACTTTTTCTACCTCGTCAACCTCGCCCATGACTCTCAAGGCTCCATCACCCCTTCCTCCGCACAATTTTCATGAAACTCACCACCTTTGTGTCTCCCACATTTATCGCCGATTCCACTACAATGGATGGATACGAGGCTTTCGATCTTCACTTACATTGGCCCCACCGAAAGTGACACCTCATTCCGCTGGCATACCGCCAATTCTTCTTCAATAGCCCCATCATGAGACTCATCACCACCACCTCAAAGATCATCTTCCTCCTCATTGTTTCCATGCTCACCATCCATCTGCCGAGCTTGTTTGAGCTATGACAATCATGTATTGCACACTTACATTCCACCGCACTACTTTGGACACCATGACTTGCTCTCACACACCCTTACAGGATATCTCCTATCCCAACTTAAAACCGTAATACTTGAATTGATAGACTGCATGAATTTAGTGGCTATTTTAACTCTACCACATGAGAAAGATGATAATTGCACTGTTTCATCGTCTACCTTAAGAACCTCCCCCCAGATTCTTCCAATCTTTATAAAATTATCCGCACTCCACAAGTTAAAAGGAACACCATAACAGCATATCCATACTTCCCTTTCCTGCTCAACATAATCCCCTTTCTTCCATTCTTCTACTGATTCACACCATTCATTCCAAACATCCTGAAGCAGTAACTGATTTTCCTCCAAATGAGCTCGAGAAGAAAAAGATATAATAGCTTGTCTTCCCCCACCCCCTTTCCGAACTATAACCTCACCAGACCCCTTGGCCAATACTGCCATCCGAAACTCTGAAAAGGCATGATAACTTCTCAACTTCACAATAAGGCTATCATAAAGCCAACCATTCCCGCTTCAGGTAATAATCTCATGCTTTACCACCTCACGACAGTACCCACCTTGAACTGCATCAGCATACGACTTCACACCAATATCTACCAATTCCGAGCGCCTTATATACGTGGTTGTATCTGTTCGATCAAGTAAATTCTTTACCCGCCTTTGATCCTCTAACCTCGCTAATGACCTTCTTTCAAACTCATTGTTTTCACCTTAAGGGCTTTGTCATCACACCACAACCCATTGGCCTTTTGAATGGCCACGAGGCAAAGAATACTACAACCATACCGACAAAACCAAACCTTGATTTAGTTGCTTTCCTAGTCTTATTCTAATAAATACATCTCAGAATAACCCAAATTTCCCAAACAGGTATGCAGATCCTTCGGCTCATAGACGATGGAATATTATCAACTAACACGTTGTAGGTCTCATTTCCTTTTGTATAAGCCAACTTTCTTTACCAAAGAAACATTCTCGCCCATAAACCACGGTTGCCATCCACCTTGCCATCCACCTTGCCTCCATCGGACGCAGAATGCTCTTTTCATTGTTTCATAATTCGCCAAAGGAGTGCAACCGTGATGTTTATGCAACACGCAAATGTGTATAGTATCAAATCCACCTAAATCGTGTATAGTATCAAATCACCCTCTAAAATACCAAATACTTGACACACAAATTTAGGTTGTACTTTTATCACTTTTATTGTCAATTAACAAACACTATAATACACAATTTTAATCATCTCACTATGAATGCTCTAATGAATGAAGGATCTTTTCAGGGTAACTCAAAATAACATGATTTCATTTTTCCACTAAAATAATTTAGGTGATGACTCTAACTATTGCAATGAACCCATTTCTGTTCTCCAATAGGATATTTTAAGACTATATTTATTGGAGGATTTGATGAGACAAATGGAGAGGCAAAATGAAATGTAATCCACTTCTTGTTTGGTTATAATGAAATAATGAAAAACACAAGGGAAACGAAACTGAGAGAAAAATGCAATCCCACCTTTTATTTTTGGGTTCACTTGGGCTCTTTTCTTTCTCCATTTCTCAACTCAATCAAACATAGCTTGGAATTCGAATCCTATCAATTCTTGCTCCTTTTCTTTCTATTTCTATTTTCTTTTCTCTTTCTCTTTCCATTTCCTTCATCAAATCTTCCAACCAAACATAGCCTAAAGGTTTTATGAAATGTGTCCTTTTTCATATTTTTGTGGATGACATCATTTTAATAATAACTCTTAATGGAGGATATGGCAGTGCATAGAGATAGAGCCGACAGGGAAGATGGTCCATGTACCCGATTGAAAGTGGTCAAGGCTTGGGCATGTTAAGTTGAGGTGTGTTGCATACCAACTTTTAAAATAATCATCACTGTTGTACTGAGAACAAATTTTCCAAGTTTATCTCATGAAATTTAACAAAGGAACACATTTGGGAAAACTGAACAAAATTCTACCTTTAATCTTCAATCTCACAAACTAACCCCCTAATCCATTTTTTTTAATACCAGTATCGATACATATCATGCACCTTCATGGCTGTAGCCCCAGGCAGAAAATCCTTCACCCTACCAACCATAGTGATTTAAAGAGAACTAGCAGAAGAAATTAAGGTTGTTTTGGGAAGTGGCCATTTTAGTTGGCTTTTTAACTTTTCACAAAAATACATGTAGAAAAGTAGAGAGAAGAGTTGATTTTTTGGTAATGACATTTTAGCTTTTTAAGATACAACAAAGAAACACTGACCTTCACCGCTAAAATTAGAATCAAAAACAACATTTGTAAGATGCTGCTTCAAGAAAACCTGCATACAATTCAATTTTGTAGACAATCAACAATTTTTGAAAGGCACGAACTCAGAAAAGTAGTAACAGCTAGGTCAATGAGTACAAAAAAAAAAAAAAAAAAAAAAAAATCCAAAAGAAACAATCTAGGCAAGTACACAATAATAACAATTAGAGACTCAGTTTTCAATAACAATAACAATAGTCTGATGACATACCGCAGAAAGAAGTTGCCGTGACTCAACATCCCATAAGTGCAAATAGCTATCTAGTCCTAGAGAAAAGTCAAGTTCTCACTTCAGTGGTTGCAGGAGCAAATTAGCATCTTAAAATAAAATACACACATATAAAATGCATCTAATCTAAAAAGAGGAGATGAAATGTTCAATCATTGAATCATACAAAATAAGATGTTAAAATTACACTACTGATTTTCAATCAAAAACTAAATATAAAGAAGTAACTTGGAAAAAAATTGTAGTAAAAAGGGTCAGATTTATATGTAACAAACATGAGTTTTCAATTATTGCTTCAGTCATACTGACCAACTTGGCACTCAGCATGAAAAGAGCACCAATACTAAAACATACTTCAATGCGCACACAAGCGCCCCCAACACCAAAAAACAAGAATAGAACATCAAGTATTTCAGTTGTGATTTTAGAAATCCCAAACATTTACTCACCGCATGAGGCCAACACTGGGAGCTCTGGGTGTCTGGCTATGGACCTTATACTTCCAGAACATTTCCCTAAAAAGCATCCTAAAAGTTTCCCTGTAATACTCAGAAAAGAGTTGCTTAGTCGTTGTCACAAATCAAAATCGTCTCCTGGGAGACATGACAAGCGTTTCACAAAATATTCAATCAATCAAAACAAGCTGGAGCGATACAAAGAGACCATAGCTGTTGTAAGAACATTATACATGTCGAATATGAGTGCAATGAAAAATGTAAAGCAAAAACTTAAATCAAAATTAAAAATTTTAATCAGCTACTAAGCTTACAAATACAACTTACAAGATTGGTTTGGAATAGAAATCATGCAGCCACATTTCCATACAAAAGAGAACTAGTTCTGTACTATTGAGGGCCAATAATAGACCATGACTATGGTCCAATATCCAAAAACCAAAATAGTAAAAGGACGGCCTCGTTTGGGAACATACTATTTTAGTAACTTTTTGGTTTTTTTTAAAAGATGTACAGAAAAGTAGAAAGAGTAATGTGACAACTTATAGTAATTTTTTGACTTTTTAACTAAAATGTTAATCCCCAAATGAGGCCGCATCATCCTCTAATCTTGCTCAAGGCAACATAAATTTATACATACCCAACAACATCAATTTTGAGATTTCAATTCATTATCTATGGCCATCAGTTATCAGCCAGCCTGATATAGTTCCTTTCCACTTGTTCATTTAAACAATGGCAAATCTGCCACATCCCCAAATTAAGGGGAGCTTCTTAAAACAGTTGCAAAATCAAATAATTGAAACTTCATGTTCAAAAAATGAAGGTACCTGTACGCAGGTCAACAGAAGCAAGGCTGCCAGACCCATTTCCAATATATATGGTATTACCATCTAGATCTTTGGCTACCGCTTTAATTGGGAACTCCCGAAAATCAAATGATAGAACAGATCTTCTCTGAGCAGAAATATCATAGAGGTGCACCTGTTCAAGATAATCAACAGAAAAAGTTACTAAGTCGGTAAGAAAAACTGAAGAAAAAACTTCCAACATGTGACCTGATGTAGCCAAAGTTCCTTTGATACCTCTGTTCTTTGTCTGGCTAAATAACATATGTTTTATGTTAACAAACTAACTCAATAAACAACAAACTGATGGTCCGACACTCTCTTATCACACTACGAACCATGAAATTTTCCAAGAGATCAATAAAATTGCTCTATCTCTCCCTCCCTCCCTCTCTATATATATTGACGTATGTATCTCTTATAGTATCCATCACCTGTGATTCTTTCATCTTCACTGAAGTTAAACACATGAGAAATCCAGATCAAGCACCACTGGCTTAATGTACATTAAGAATGTCTTGTGGAATATTCCTACAAGCCAATACAGTCATCTCCAGAGACCAATACAATTTCATAAAGCACATTTGTTCATTAGTTTTTGCACGAAGGATCAATCCAATTCCAACATCTATCAACAAATAAATTGTGCATAAAAATGGAATGCCCACAATTTTTTTTAATGAAGAGATTAAGGATGTTATCAGGAACCATATCTTAGATATCTAACGTGTTAATAAACTATGAACATCATTGTCAATTATTTAGGGGCGTATATACATATATCTGTGTCAATCTAGGTGATACAAAGTTTGCACATCATAGAACATCAGTTCATGCAAGTATAATATGAAAATTTGTCTGGAGGGATGACAGCCATTTAAGTAAAGATCAGCCAACAAGAAGCCAGCAAGTAGAACTGAGGAAAACCAAATTTCAAACCAATTGTCAATGGATAAACAGTGACTTTTTACTTTATAGGTTGGCAAATTGTCATCACAAAGTATGTTCTCAAGACACCATTGAAATTTAGGAGATAAACGTAAAATAGGAATTTTGGTGAAATGTTGCCTGATGGCTGTTGGTGCCAGCCGCGAATTTACGATGATCATCCTTACTTAAAAATGTTGCACATGTAAACCATGATGGAGTGAATATACCAAGACTGTTTTTAGCAGGCTGCACAAAATCATATATAATAAATAAAATCCTGGGCCTCGTGTTTCAGAAAACATTAATACCCTAACAAGTTACATTTTGGAACACACATTTCGAAACGGAAACATGTTACACTTTCATTCCAAAATGGAAAATTTAGCAATCCAAAGCAATTCCTATTTATTTCCTCGGGAGGATAAAAAAAGAGTCAAATGTAATGAATTAAAATCTAAAGAAAGTGGAGGTTTGGGAAGACAAAATGTTTATAAATAAATAAATAAAAAGAGAAGCCTTAATGCTCTTAGAAATGTGTTTTTATAAGATCAATTGAAAAATAACATGATACATTTTATTAGATATCTAATTGTTGAAAGAAAATTGCTCACATTTAGAAATACCTTAAAATTTTATTAGCGTGATACACACAAGTATTGTTCCTATTCCTCATATTGGAACAAACTGTGTTCCAGCCTCCAGGTAACATACCCTCAGCCAATTGCTCGAGGATTACAAATATTTGTTCATCACAATAACATTAGAAGATAGAATAAAAGAGCCCACAGATTTTGCATTCCAGATTTTAGTGCACGTGTCAAGATCCCACACATTAACTTCAACTCCCTTCCTGAATTGAAAAAACAAGAAAATTATCATCCCTCATGCCATTTATAAAACCACTAGCAAGCATGTGTTAAACAGTATTGAGAATCTTGAAAAGTGATTTTCTGTATTAAATGTTGAGAACTGTGGATTACATCTTGTTATATACTAAGAGCCTGAAACTAACTACCGAAACTAACTCTCAAAATATCTAAACTAACTCTGTAACAAACTTAACAAACTAACAAACTAATATCTAACCGCCACAACCAATGCCCTGATAACATGGCAGTGGAACACTAGCTTTACAGAGCTGTGATGAAGGCTGTGATGTTGTAAGAACTTCTTCAGCCCCCCTCAAGCTGATAGGGCAAGTAGACACTAACAGCTTGTCTCGGAGATAATGAAACCGAGAAGGAGACAGGGGCTTAGTAAAAATATCAGCTACTTGATCCATGGTAGGAATATACTTAAGGTCAATTTGCTTGGCAACCACTTTCTCCCGAATAAAATGGCAATCGATATCTATATGTTTGGATCGAGCATGGAAAACAGGATTGGAGGCTAAGGCCATGGCAGATAAACTGTCACACCAGATGACAGGAATATGAGATGGGAAAACACAGAAATCCTTAAGTACTTGCTGAATCCAAGTGAGCTCAGCTGTGGTATGAGCTAAGGCTCGATACATCACCAAGGATGAGCGAGCAACAGTTGGTTGCTTTTTAGCTGACCATGAAATCAGGTTTGAACCAAGAAAGACGCAATAACCAGAGGTGGATTTGCGATCAAGAGGATCACTAGCCCAGTTAGAGTCTGAGAAGGCAGAAAGCTCACATGGACCAGGTGTGAAAGAAAGGCCATAATGCAGAGTTCCTTTGACATAGTGAAGGAGCCGTTTAACAGCCTGAAAGTGGGCATTGGTGGGACAATGCATAAATTGACAAGCTTGATTAACAAAGATATGAGATATCCGGTCTAGTGATAGTCAAGTATTGGTACCACCAACTAAACTGCGATAGAGTGAGAGCTGAGCAAAGGGTAGTGAATCAGTGGCAGAACACAGAGGTTTAATGACCATAGGAAATGAACATGGCTTGCAGTCTGCCAAGCCAGCTTTATGTAATAAGGCAGCAGCATATTTTGCTTGGGATAAAAAATAACCATGCTGATCAGACTGTACTGAGATGCCCAGAAAATAAGATAAAGAACCGAGTTCTTTCATGGAGAATGCCTTGTGCATGTGCTGCAGTAGCAGGGTAATAAAAGCAGCATCATTTCCTATTAGTAAGATGTCATCAACATACACTAATAACAAAGTAATGCTAGTAGCAGTTTTTCTGATAAAAAGAGAGGCATCAGACAGGCTGTTGATGAATCCTTGAGAAATCAAGAAAGCAGAGAAGGTGGAGTACCAAGCCCTAGGGGCTTGTTTAAGACCATACAAGGCCTTCTTGAGTTTGCAAACATGAGAAGAAGACTGTTCAAATCCTGGAGGCTGTAACATATACACTTCTTCTTGAAGAGTCCCATGAAGGAAGGCATTGGAAATATCAAGTTGTTTTATAGCCCATTGAGATTGAAGAGCAACACTTAAGAAAATTCGAATGGTAGGTTGTTTGGCCACTGGATTAAAGGTCTCATGGAAATCAATGCCTTCTTTTTGCAAGAACCCCTTGGCCACCAATCTAGCTTTATAACGGGCAATGGTACCATTTGAATCCCTTTTTATGCGAAAAACCCATTTGCACCCAATGGCAAGCTTATGAGGAGGAAGGATAACAAGATCCCAAGTGCCCTGTTGTTGAAGAGCTTGATATTCCTCCTTCATAGCCAAGCCGATCGAGATTGAAGAGCAGCCTGAATAAAGGGTAGGCTGGGCCAAGAAGAGAAACAAGAGCGTAAAAACTGGCGCTTTATGTTTGGACCTAGTAATCATGGGATGGGTGTTACCAACAGAAGAAGGAAGAGAAGGAGGTGGTAGATCAATAGTAATAGAAGAAATACGAATAGAGTGTGTATTGGACTGAGGAGTAGGAGGAGGAAAAGAAGATGAAGAAGAAGGCTTAGAAGAAGAAGAAGGGGATGAAACAGATAAAGAAGATGCTGAAGGTACAGATGTGGGAGGAGAGGCAGTGCTAAAATAAGAAGGCCAGAAAAATGAAGTAAGTGTAATCAAATCTGAAGATGAAGGAGCAGACATAGAGGCTTGCTGTTGAGAAAAAGGGAAACATGTTTCATTAAAAATAACATGTCTAGAAATGTAGATTTTTCCAGAAATAGGTTCAAGACATCTATAACCTTTAATGGTAGGATGATAGCCTAGAAAAACACAAGAGATAGATTTTGGGACTAACTTGTGAGAAGCATAAGGCTGCAACCAAGGGAAGCATTGGCAACCAAACACTTTAAAAAGGGAATAATCAGGTATGAGATGAAACAATTTTTCAAAAGGAGTCTTATTATGTAAAATGCTAGAAGACATTCTATTAATGAGAAATGTAGCTGTAGCAATGGCATCAAACCAAAACATGATTGGAACAGAGGAGTGATGAAGCAAGGTGATGGCAGTTTCATTAATATGTCTGTTTATGCTCAATGATGCCATTTTGAGCTTGAGTATATGGACAACTACTTTGATGAACAATACCATGAGAAGACAACAAAGTATCAACTCTTTTATTTACAAATTCAGCCCACAATCACCCTAAGAATTTTAAGAGAAGTCCAAATTGAGTGTCAATATAGGCTTTGAACATAAGCAATTTATCATACACCTCACTCTTGTAAGCCAAAGGATACACCCAAGTAAATTCCATCAGAATCATCTACAAACAAAACATAGAATCGAAAAGGGGCATTATCCACTGTAAAGGGCCCCCAAACATCACTATGAACTAAGGCAAAAGGACAATTGATAGAAGCATTAGACAAAGAAAAAGGAAGTCTGTGAGATTTAGACACATTACAATCCAAGCAAGACAAAGTTTTATTCAAAAACATTTTATTTTGATCTGGTAAGAAGCCAGCCATATGTTAAAGCTTTAAAGAAGATGGATGGCCTAGTCTTTGATGCCAAAGCATGTCAGACACAGGAGCTGGACTGCTAGCAGACACAGAAGCAGTAGTTTTGGACTGAAAAACTTGAGGAGGAGAAGAGAATGGCTGAGATGATGGAATGAATTGGTAGAGACCATTGATGTTAACACCTTTATGCAGAATCTTGTTCGTGCATTTGTCCTGAATGACAAAAGTATTAGCATAAAAAATAACCAAACAATTGTGATCTTTGGTTAGTTGGTGGACAGATAAAAGATTTGAAGAAATGGTAGGAACATGGAGTAGATTTGAGAGCTGAAAAACATGATGTGGTGTAGGCAAGATACCTTTACCAGTATGACTAATTTGCAAAGCAGAACCATTACCAATTTGAACTCGCTCCCGCCCTGATAAGGTCAAATTGTAGAAAATGAGCCAAGTCATTTGTCAGATGATTGGTAGCAGCGGAGTCAACATACCAAGGAGGTATAGTAGGATTAGCAGAAGGCTGTGGTACCATTGGTTGTGGTACTGCAGTAGTATAAGCTTTTGGCAGAGAAGACTGAGAAGAGGTGTTAGGAGTGAATTGTTGAAAAGTTGGATCAAGTCTATGCCAACAGTCAAAGGCATTATGACTTAGACCACCACAACTGACAAAGAAGAGGAAAAAGTGCCTCGATCTATTATTATACCGAGTATTGAATCGCCTTTAAAGTTATTATATCGACTTCCTCTAGAACCACGATATGAAGATCTGCCTCTTGGAGAATGAAAACCTCGATTTGAAGCATGTGAAGAATCATAGCCTGTCTGAGAGAAAGAGGAAGATCCTCGTGAGGCAGAGTAAGCAACATGAAGCTCTGTACTAGTAGACTATTTAAGTTTTTGTTCCATGTGAATGGACTCATAACATAAGAATGAACACAACTGGTCCATTTTGACAGGTTCAGATTTGGTGCGAATAGAGGTTTTGAAGGCTTCATATTCCTCTGGTAAACCATTCAAGGTTAGAAATACCAGATCTTCATCATCAACCTTTGCAGATGCCAAAGCTAGCTGAGCAGCTATATCTTTAATTTGAGACAGGTATGCCTCCATTGAAGATGACTTCTTACAGATGGTGTGAAGTTTGGTTTTGAGCTGATGAATATGAGAACGTGAGACTGAAGTAAATTGCTTCTCTAAAAACTGCCATACCTGATCACTCTGAGTCAGATGAAGAACTGAGGAATAAACGGATGAAGATAAAGTTGTAGTCAGAAAGGTGAGCAGATGTGCATCAATCAATTGCCATTTTTCATAACTCGGATTTGGAGCAGTTTTTCCAGAAGCATCAATGATTTCTGAAGAGGGACATGGATGAGATCCATTGACATGATCAAGAAATCCAGATGCTCGAAGTACATTTGTCATCTGTGATTTCCATATGATGAAATTGTTTGACTCAAGCTTTACTGTGACAAGAGAATGGAAATTTGAAATTAGTGAACTGAGATTTGGAGGTAACGAAGAATCTGCCATTGAAGACTAAGGATCTTGCTCACGAGAGCTCAATGCTCTGATACCATATTGAGAATCTTGAAAAGTGATTTTCTGTATTAAATGTTGAGAACTGTGGATTACATCTTGTTATATACTAAGAGCCTGAAACTAACTACCGAAACTAACTCTCAAAATATCTAAACTAACTCTGTAACAAACTTAACAAACTAACAAACTAATATCTAACCGCCACAACCAATGCCCTGATAACATGGCAGTGGAACACTAGCTTTACAGAGCTATGATGAGAGCTGTGATGAAGGCTGTGATGTTGTAAGAACTTCTTCAAACAGCCACGAGACATAGAAACTCACCCTCCAAATAAAGCATAGTTTTCGTTGCCATCCACTTTTGAACATAAAATATTACCAGTAGCACATATATTCCATGCTGTTGGAGGAACACTAGAAATAGAATCCTGTGGCGATTTGGGAATCTCAACAGACCTCATGCTTGCATGTCCTTTCGTTGTGCATGTAAGTACAGTGCATGACCTAATTCAAGACATGAGGATGGATAAGAAGAACAATCAACATAAATTGTGCTACAATATAGTGGATAAAGATATACCTATCCAATTACAGCAAATTAGTTAAAATGCATGATAAGATAGCACAAAGGAGAGATTCCTTGTATATGAAACCCACTAGCAAGTGGTCCAATGGGTACAAAGATCTTGTAGCCTGATAATAAGAAATAAGTACAAGAAACAGAATGGATATTTTGCAGCCTCATTTAATCTAAATTACAAAAACATACAATCACATGTAAAACATTCAAGAAAAGAAAAACCTACATCCAAAATGCCCTTTTTTATGTATGATTTCATGCGTTCATAGCAGTGTTGGTGAAGCATTAGGCGCACTTAAACGCAAAGGCCTCCTGGAGCCTAGCCACAAGGGCAACTGTGCCTGATTGAAATAAAGAACACATTTTTCAAAAAATAATGTATAACGAGAAAGGATTCATAATATATAATTTAAAAAAAGTTTAAAACATCAAATAGAAATATTTAAAACGGTTGGAGTTTTATGCAATTGCAAAAAGGTTGTAGGTGCAACTTTTACATAGGCTTGTTCAATTTCTTAAATTTCTATGAATTAGATTTGAGAATAATTATTAATTATTAATGGATAACACGACAATCAAGTGTTCATCTAATCATATAACATTTAAACATAGCTATTAAATAATTTCTGTTCTTATTTTTTTTTTTTCGGCAACAAAATAATTATATTAATTTCTCTTGTGCTTTACAAAATATTCACAACTATGATATTCAATAACCATAATAAAAATGAAGTACCTGGATGGATCAAAATGTTGCCAAAAGGCAAAGACCAAAAAGCACTAGAATGGTATTTGCATAACAAATCAAGAGCCTATTCAATACTATTATGATTTAAAGGTTAAAAAGAATAAATTAAATTTTTTTAAACATAAATTGAAAAAAACATAAGTTTAAGAAAAAAACGTGCTCTTGCAATTGTGCTTTGCTTTAACTACTACAAGTGCTTCTGTTGTTGCACTTTAAGTTAACACTAATTCATAGGGATAGGTCTTAACTCAAATGGCTTAAGGAAAAAGAAAATGACAAAAGATTATGGTGTTAGATTATGGTGTTAACGGCGTTAAGACTAACACAATCTGTTTTTAAAACATGATTGGGCTCAAATTGACAGATTGTGGTGTCCTTGTTTAGTTTGATAAGCCATTCAAATTCAAATTTAGAAGCTCTTGTCCATGCAATTTACAGAAAATCCATAAAATCAAGTTCAGATCTATACCTGGATGATAACTCCAATCTTGGTTTTTAAAACATATGCAAACCAACAATGGCATTATCTTCAGGCAGTAGATCATCAGAAGTAATATTGGTAATGGAAACACGAACATCTCCACTAAGAGGATTAATCGCAGAATATCAAGCGTGTTAAAACAGGCACAACTAAACTTAGAATTCAAGCAAGAATTGAAAACTCAGATGGGCTCCAGATAATCATGATCCAGAGGAAGAACTCACCAACTGCTACCTTGGTTGAACACAATCGCCAGCCAACAAAGACGACCAACCCTACCAACATCACCATTCACCACCACCAATTCTTAAAGGACTGAACTAATTTTTCACATTAACAAGTCAAATTGAAACCTCAGTTTTTCCTAAACATAGAAAGAAAGAGTTAACTGCTTGAAATCGTAACAAAGAACACAAAACAAACAACAAATTAGAAAATAATAATAGGCGGAAAAAGAAAAATGGTCCTTCACAAGTCTTCAGTATCTAATCCAGGTAACACACAGAAAACATGTATATTAATACATTGTCAAAAAACCGAGAAAAGAAACTTTACCCAAGGCAATGCACCAATGTGATCTTCGTGACCATGTGTTATGACAATCGCCTTCAATTTTGTGACTCCATTTTTTGATAAATCTAGTATCAGGTATAATTTTCTGGACACCAAGGTTGTCATAGCTGAAATCCACATCCACACATGATCCAAGGTCAGTTCATCAACAAAAAAAAAGGGGATGAAGCTAAATTAGCAAGAATTATATCAGGACTATGGAATAGTACAACTAGGGATGGCAAGAAAACCAGGAAGCTCAGGTCCCCACTCTGCCCCTACTAGAAAGGTATGTCGTGCACTAAGAAATACAGCACTGTCGAGTAGTACAAGACTACCAATGAAAATGCATGTTAATGTATATATGATATATATTCCTAATATATATAGGTATTGATTTCCTAGTTATATGAGCTAATCAGAATTAATGTTGGGACAGTTTAAAGAGGCCATGCCGGACCGATGTAGGAGCTAACCAGAATCAATGTCGAGACAGTTTAAAGGGGTCATGCCGGACCGATATAGAGAACTGAATGTTGAACCAACAAGCATGGCACACACATAAAACACTTAGGTAGCGTTGGTAATGTTTATGTTTTTGTTTATGTTTATGAAAATTTTGTAAACTGGTTTTTGTTTATTTTTAGAAAAACAAAAACTACAAATATGTTTGGTTTGAATAAAATCTTTAAAAAATAAAATAAAAAATTGCTTCCCAAAAGGTTCGAACCTAGCCAAAACCTCCGCATAGGAATATTACCGTTGAAGTTACTAAGAGTAAGGTATAAAAAAAACAATTGAAAATTGCTTCCCAAAGCAGTTCAACCTCGCCAAAACCTTTATGTAAGGGAGTCATGCGTTGCTCCGCATTTCTTCTTCCATTTTATGTTTGTAAACTAACGTAAAGAACATTTTTGAGTTTACATTTTTAGCTCAATTTAAAAACTAAGAACACTGATTTACAAACACAAAAATTTACCAAACAAATTTTTATGATAGATTTTAAAATTTTTGTAAATATAAATTGAAAATTGTAAATACAATGGTTACCAAACAGACCCTTAGAAAGTGGCTTTTTAACAAAATAAACTAGAGGCTTTGCAATAGGCACTTTGCAAAGTGGTTAACATTCAACCCAATAACCTTGAGGTTGTAGTAGGTTCAAATATGAGGGCAGTCACTGTGTACATAATGGTCAAAGTGGATTAAAATGAGTGTACTTTTTTTTATCATTCTACAAACAAAACAAAACCTAGATAAATTTATCCTGAAACGAGACACAAGAAAAAAGAGTGATAAAGTGAGAAATGAATCCCATGAAAGTTACACTGGCAATGAACCAGGACCCTACAATCAGAAAATTACAATTTCAATAAGGCTCCACAAACCAGTTGTAAAAATATTTTTTGTATGAAGAGAAGATAAACGGTAAGCACCCAAAAATGGACAATCGAATTATAGCAAACGTGTCATCAAAATCACTCATTCACTAAATTATTGCATTGCTATTGCAGTTCATATGGGAGCCTTACGGGACGGAGGATGACATCATGACCAGCTTCCCATCGTATTGTACCGTTGGTCGAGACATATGGATGGCACGAGTGCCACTTATATGCTTTGATATCATTGACTAGCATCTCCCCGACCGGGTGCTTAGACAATTTGGACGAGTTCAGAGTGTGCCTGATCGCTTTGACGCCCACTTGGCTATGCATTTTAGAGATAGGCGTGGCAAAATGGCCACTGATTGGACAAAAGAATACTAGACATTTATTGGTGAGTGGAACAACCGACGCAACACCATTGTCCATGCTGAGAGGAGCAATGAAGTGCTTACATCTTCGGACCCATACATGTTATGGTTTCGCCGTCATACACGTCTAGTACTTAGTAATCCGAGTGACATTGCTGCCTTCGGATACCAAGGCGTCGGGGGTAGTTTAGAGGGATTGGTAAGTTCTTTATATTCTCCAAAACAACATTTGCTTAAGTTTGTCTATGTTTGTTATTTGGCATTGATGGTTATGTAACACAGCTACCATTACATTGCAGGTTCGTCGAGTTGCGCGGGCATATCACATGGCAGACGCTGCCCATATTACACGTGATGCTAGAGAAAAATCGGATGCCATTGCCGAGATAAGGGAGTTATTGTACGATGGTTTGCAACAGGCACACCGACGTGACCGACTAGATTTCGGCCACTTTGGTGAGGATCCTTATATGGGGGTAGATATTACAGGGACATCAATGCCGCACCCGAATATGCCATCCACTGAGCCATCGACATCAATGCCTTCACCGCATCCTACCGCACGTTATGCACATCAATCGGATTATTTCTGTTAGGTTTTTATTCTTGGCAATCCCGTTTGACAAAACTCTTTTGAGTTGTAATTTTATTCGCATTTTTATTTCAGTGAGGCTATGAGTTTATTAGATGCGAATCCAACCCGAATCGAGCTTTGCGGAGAAGTTTGTGATGTTAATGCTTTTAAGATTGCCACTTCGCTGATTATTACGGGGGTCAGCTCGCGGCCGAAGCAAAATTGAAAATTGCATTGAAAATTGCTTGTCTGCCATTGGTCGCTCGAGCCAAGAAGAGCTCGCTCGAGCGAAGGTTTGCTCGCTCGATCCAAGGAATGCTCGCTCGAGCCAAGGATTGCGTCCATACAAAAACCTGTAGAAGTGTATTCCTCGCTCGAGCCAAGGATCCGTCGCTCGAGCCAAGGCACTAGTAGAAATCATGAAAATTACTCTCCTCGCCGAGCCAGAAAGCTTCGCCGAGCGAGCCTCGTAATCCGGATTTCTCAAGGAGTTTGATTTCTTCCCAATCTTGGATTACTTTTGGTTCTCTATAAATACTTGGTTTTCTCCCAAAACTAAGTAATTGATTGAAGTCCTCCGATCTTCTTTTTGGTTCTTAAAGGTTTATATCCGGGGATATTTTGTTATTTTTCTTGATGTTTTATTGAGTATTCAACTCATGGTCTAAAGAGAGTACATCAAAGGCTTGTTTGTTCTACACAAAGAGAGAGTTATTCTTCGCCAGAATTTCAAGAATTCGAGCCCAAGCTTTGGAGGAATCGAGTGGCTCATCGAAAAGACAATTCCGGTCAAGATGGAGTTGGAAGAGGCACATAGAGGTTGGTTCAATTAGGCGCTAGAATTCGCTAGATAATTGAGAGTGATACCGTGTAATTCCTTTATATCTTCTTAGTGGATTGTTCTTGTGGTCATGTTCTGGTGGTTTTTGATCACAATTGGAAGGTGTCCAATTGTGGTTTTTCCACGTAAAATCTTTGTGTCTCTTTCTTTTGATTGTTTGATTGGGAGTGTTATATTCTGCTTAAAATTGATACATAATCACAAATCAACATCTAGGAGGTTTCTAGATTTTTCAATTTCGATATGGAACACTTTGGTGAGGGGCCTTCCATGGGCCTGTCCCCTCATGGTCCATTTACAGCAGCGCATACACCGCAGACTTCCCCACTTGAATATACCACGTACACATCCCAGTTTGCCCCTGAGGTAGATCCTCTAATGTCTGACCATACTTCCACACACCATGGCCATATATTGGACCCTCTCGTCACCACCCCATACAGATGTCGGTTGGTACCGGTGACTCCTTAGCACCACTATCTACTACATGTCTTTCACTATAATTCCTCTCAGACGACATTGATCGCAAGACCCTTTGACAAGATTCATCATCTCCTACCCCACCATCATCTCTTACACCACATATACCCTTCACCTACCATGTTGATCTACTCATTACCCATGACTTCCACATTGATGGGGAGGGGGAGGGCCAGGTCCATGCACCTACCAGAGGGACAGGTAGGGGTAGAGGTTGTGGCGGCCGTCGTGGTGTAAGTAGAGGTCGAGGGCAAGGACGAGGGCGAGGGCGACGCCATGCAATAGACCATGACAATAATGCAGCGGATGATGGCATTTCACAGCTTAGTACCGTATGTGAAGGTGTGTTGGAGGTGGTATCAAATGATTGTACTGCAGCCATTGGTGATGTGCAGCCAGCTTCTCTGAAGGCGAGGAGTCGTCGACGCGGCAAACAAGAAGATATACTGAGAGTATATAGTAAGAGACCTAGGAGACAAACCCATGGAAGGGGTTGTGGAACAGGGGGAAAATTAGGACATTAGGAACAACCAGCATTGGTAAGTATATGCAAACATTATGTTCAAAGTCTTTGTTAGTTGGATTAGTCTACATTGTTTAATGATCTAGCTTATTATATAGTTCGGGTTTTGGCTTATCTTATTTTGTAATTATGGTTTATTTTATAAGATTCTAGATGCCGATGCCGCTATTTTTGTTACCGCTTTTGAAGGAAGGGTAGTCGCTGTCGTGTTGTTGTCGGTTGCTTGTCGCTTCTTCATTCTAGTTGTATTCGTCGGTGTCATTGCCGCTTTGGATCGCTGAGTCGATAATTGGGTATGATGCTCTTATTTCATTTACTTGTTTGTCGTGTGGTGGTTTGTAAGAACTGTAGCATACTTCTTTTTCACTAATTAACATTTCTTTGCAGCTGTTTGAGTTGGGTTTGGAGCTTTCACTTGCACGCTTGAAAGCTCTTGCAAAATTTACCTTTGGCATGGGATTGAGAAAGGCATGATGAAGTTGCCAAACTTGGTAAGGTACTTTTTAAAATTGAACAATTTACACTGTTGTGTAATTTGCCATTCTTTTTTTTTTCCTTCGTGCTTAGTACATGTTATCATATATTCCCCTCCATTTTCTTCCTCCTAACCCACCTTTAAAAAAAAAAAAATTATTGGCATATTAAGGAAAAAAATAAAATAAAATGGTCTTGTGAATTTTAGTTTGTGTTGAACTAACTTCATCGGCAGGCATCTCTTCAACTTGATTTATAGTAACCACAAAATTTGTTTGGTCACCAAGATCTGATTGTATTTTATTTTAGTTGAAATTTGCAAATAACTGTTCTCATTCTACTTGCTAGTTGGACTGAATTTGTGAGCTTTCTTTGAGATTCTTGAATTTGAAGTAACAGTTGCCCATTGATCCTGTGCCAATTTCTATAGAACATTTTTTATTGAGGGCATTAAGCAGTTTATAATTATGTATTCTCCTGTAAATCCCTACCGCTTGATTTGCGTGTTCCTTTAATACAAGATTGTCAACAACTAGCATCAATCAGATCAAATCATGATATGTGTTTCACCCAAACGGCAGATTCCTTTTTTCATGCATGAAGGCCTCACAAAGAAGCTCAAGGCCCTATCTCACGATGTTCCTCTCGCTATCAAGTCCTCCTTACAGAAATTACCAAATACCAAAATGTGTAGAAGATGTAGGTATTTAGAGCACATTAATAGAAGATCACAGGCTTACTTTGAAGAAGTTAGACACACTTGTACGGTCAAAGTTGCTTGAAGTTACTCTTCCTAAAAATTTTCTCGAGTCAAAGTTTCGATGGTCGCAATGCTTCGTGTGGATGGGGAATTTAAGGTTTTAGTTACTCTTGGTTATCGGCATCTATCAATGTGGAGGATATTGCATTTGGAGCGCTTGTTGGCGAGAGAAGTGGGCTTGTGAAGTCGGAAGAATCGCGAAGGCATGCTCTTGGAGATGATTTAGAGCGAGAATCACAACCGGAAAATCCATTTCTAACTTTATACTGTTCTCCATGAGCTTTGTGTTGCGCTTGTTATGGACACATCATAAGACAAGTGCATTCTCTTCGCCAAGGCGTATGGAAAGATGCTATCCGGTTTGAGCTTGTATCCGATGGTAGCACAGACAAGCCGGGAGTGCACTTCCATGCAAAATGAGTCAAGAAGAGGAAACCGATTTGGCGGTCAAAGAACTCTCGGATTAAAAATTTTATATTGGTTAGATTTGGATAAGACTTCGTACATCTCGACTCAAGGTCATGCCCATTTATAAAAATTAAACCAGACCAGATATGCAGATAAAGTGTCTTCATGGTTCATTTGTTATAGATCCTCTAACCGGTAAGGAGGCGAATTTTTCCTTGAGCAGTCGCATTGATGTTGAGAAGTTGTCGCTAAGAGCTATATGTTGCAATAGATATACTCGCTTGCTTGAAATTTATAAAGAGCTAGTGAAAAATGGTCGATCTATAGAGCTACAGGTGATGTTATTCTTCAAAGGCCACGCAGATGAACCCGATGCCGACTATAAAAAGGTTGGTTGAATGGACAAAAATCTATTTTTATTTGGTTTCTATTTTTAGTTTAATGCACAAACAAGAACTAACTCATCTTTTATTAAATTGGAATCTCAAACCCTTGAAATACCTAAATCCTAATTCAAAACTACATTACGTGATGTGATTTCTAAATTTCTTTTGGTTTTGGTTTGTGTATGTGATTGTATGTTATTACAATCTGAACTTGTATGGGAAGAATTAATCTTGGATTTATGTCATAAAGATTAAAATATTGCATAGTTACAGGATTATTTATTCTATGCTTGAGTGCATGGATTAGGGCTACTCCAAGTTCATATAGAGAGCTTAGGATCATCTAAAGATTAAAAAGATGACAAAAAGGGAATGAAGAAACCTGAAAAATTCAAGTTGAAAGGAAGGCTACGAAAGCTGGCACCCCAGTTTTTGAAAAAATGGGTAGGAATAGGTTTCTTTTTTTTTTTTTTGGGTTTTGTTTTGGAAGTTTCACACAAAACCGTTTTTTATTATACAGTTGTTTTGAATAGCTCATCTTTAGTTCTCAATTTTACAATAGTTTGGATACTTGACCTAGACTATTTGAAAGTGTTCGATATTTTTCTAAATTAAAGAAAATTATGGATATGTTTAGGAAGCATCAGATACATATTCATGAGTATATGAGGAGTACTAGTATTTAATACGAGTATGATATGGATAGGACTCTCTTCTAGAAGTATCTGTGTTGCATAGAGTAACATATTCTTAAATTTTCTTGAAGATAATTAGTTCATAAAGTTTATCATAGCCTCCTTGTGAATTTTTTTTTATTTTATTTATATTTTAGTGTATTTTAGAGTGTTAGGAACCTATTTATGCCATTTCATGCATTTGCCTAATAATATCTTCTTTTTTTGGTGCTGAATTTTTAGCTCGTATGATAGCAAATGTAGTGCCGTGCAATGTGAAGGTGAAGTACTACGTGTTTGTGCTTATGGCTCATCATTTTTCACCCTTGGCATGAATATAAGGTTTTCTACCTTTAACTGTGCAAAAATGAACTAAATCAATTTAATTAATGTTGAGATGGCTTTTACCATTTTTTGATATATATATTTTTTGATTGACACCGAAGGTATGAATTTATTTAATTTTATTGAGCATATAGCCCTTGATAGGGCGTAATGGGAAAATGGGACTCATGTAGCCAATTCTTGCTTGATTGGGACATAAGACTTAATTTGCTTCGGGTTGGTTATAGAGATGAGAAAAATTTGTTAATAAAAAGAATAAAAGTTACAAAAAAGTACGGGCATGTGAAGTCCTCAAAAAGCTAAAAGAAAATACAAAAGACGCCAAGCTACATACAACTTCGCTTTTCCAATATCTAGTAATAAAAATAAAGAGATCCTCTTAAAAGATAGAGGCAAGTCCAAAATGAAGCCAAGTAATATATTTTGCCTCATAAACCACATAAATGAAGGAGTTGCTTTAGTTGATGAATCTTGAATTAACTTATTTTATGATGAATCTTGAATTCTTGTTTCCTTTTAATTCATATATGTACATGTATGATGCGCATTATCATAAATAATATCATAATCAGCCATATGATCATCATTCAAAACAATGTTTTGCATTGATTTAAGTCTAATTGTTTCGTACATATAATATAATATATTTTATATCTAAATGCATAGATGTATTTTTCTTTGTAAATTAGAAATTATGATTGAATTTTTATGATTTGTGATTCGGAAAAGGACAATTTCAATTCATGATTTGACAACTTTGTTATCAACTAGTATCCTTATCTTTCAACTCTTAAGATAATTGTTTGTAATTTATAATTAGGCTTTCACATAGTATATTTGAATTTATCATATATAATTGTTTGTAAATAGGATATTTCTGCCCTGCTCTTGCTAAAGTCAGAAAGACAATGAAGAAATGAGAGAAGGTTCTTCTAAAGGAAGCCACAATGTATGTTCTTCCCTTCTTGATAATTTCCTCATTGTCGGGTGTTGTTTACTATTGAAGCAATTTTTAGTCATGCATTTTGTTTGTTCTTATAGCTCTTCTTTCTATTTGGTTGCAGATGGGTTTGGGGAGAAGGGCAAGCCAAAGATCGTGATGAAGGTGGTGTCCCTCAAATGCAATGTTGCAGATAACTCTTGAGTTGGTGTCATCGGCTCGTGGATCAAGTAAAAGATGATAAGGTCATTAAGAAGATCCCGAAGGAAGGAGGGATATGATCGCCTCAATGACGAGCGATCGTGAAATGTTATTCTCATCCTTTTTATTATTATATATATATTTTTTGGGCTTGACAATGTTGGTATTGTGATACGTGGTTAACTGTAATGGTTGGCAATATTTTTCTTTGTGCATTTGCCAGTGAAATTGATTGGTAAATTGGAAGATGGTACCATCTTTCTTAAGAAGGGTCATGACAATGATGAAAGTTGTTTGAGTTCAAGACAGATGAAGGTACTATTACTTATCTGAGCCTTGATTTTTAATCTGGTGGTTCTTTTTTGTTTTTGTTTTTGTTTCTTTGACATTGAAGGTTTTTAACTTCTTGAATAGAGCAAGTCATTGAGGGGCTTGACATAGCAGTGATGACAATGAAGAAGGGAGAGATAGCATTGCTAACTGTTGCACCAGAATATGCCTTTGGATCATCTGAGTCACATCAGAATCGCCGTGGTTCCTCCAAACTCATATGTTATGTACTGCAGTGGATGTCAGAGGTGGATGCTGCTCTCATTGTGACTAGAAGGGCTCCACATACAAAAGGGCTTGGCTTGGAAAATGTTAGAAGATTAGGAAAATAACACATCTCAACTACTAATGGAACATCACTTTTACAAGTACATTATATTATATTTTTAGCAATTTACATTATATTTTTTGTTTATGGAAAACATGTACAACTGATATGTTTTGTTATTAAGTTGTTTTTTTAGTTTGAATTGTAATTGTTGGTTGGATAGTATATTTATTTGTTAGATTATACTATATTTATGGATTCTTATTTTCTTTGATATGTACCTGCTAATGCTTAAGTTGTGTATATGATTGAAAATTGAATGCTACAAAGTTGTGGAGAAATATTTTTATTGAATGGTTGCGAATTGAATGAATGCATGAATGGATGGATAAATAATTTTGTATATGCACAGGTTACAGGTGACAAATAATTGAATGAAATAATTTTGAATGAATAATTGAATGAAATAATTTTGTATATGCACAGGTTACAGGTGAAATAATTTTGGATGAATAATTGAATGAATGAATGGTTGTGGATAAATAATTTTGTTAATGTGGTTCTTATATGAATTCACCTTGTGTAGGTTCTACTTACTACCACAATGATTCTGCCTTGCCTACGACCACATTGGCCTTGACAGATAATTGTTTGAAGGGAACGGCCATATGTCAAATTTTAGGGTTTAATGTTAAGGGCTGGTGTGGACGGCTTGTGTTTTCACCATCTCAATGCCTGATATTTCCTGCTCCTAAGCCTTTCTTTTGTTGTAAGTATGACTATACACTTAAGTTAGCTTTTTCATCACGTCTGGCAACCAAGTTTCAAATTTATTTTGCATTTCTTCTCAGGTGTTGTCCCTGCATTTTATCCCATTTTTGTCCCTGAAGATGTCGACACATTTGATGTTGAAGCACCAAACATTGCAATGCCGAGTCTGTCACTTGCTCAATCTAACAAATAATCTTTGCTTACTCCTCTTGCTCAACCTTTAGGTTCTTCTCTTTCGGGGCCATCAGTCTCAAATTCTCCCCCCAAAATTTTACAAGGAAACACCATGACAAATTCAATTGTTGAGGTATTCAAGCAGGTTGCAGTGCGCCTTCAGGATGATCTTCTCAATGTTTTGAAGTCCAAGGATTTTCATGATCATCACCTATGATCATAGAGGCTTGTTTCATTTTTTGTGCTCTAGTTGTTCTGTTTGTTGATTCTCAACCCTTTAAAGAACAAGCGGAGGAATTTATTAGTTGTGCAGCATAACTTGCTGAAGTAGAATTGTTTATTAACAATGTAGTGTATAATGATAAAGACTTGTTCCTTTCTTTATGGTTGCACCTCTTATTTATCTTGAGCTCTTTTATTCTGGTTTTTATGTTGAGCAGTGACTTTCAAATCCCTTGTAAGACCAATCCAATCCAATCTTTGTAAGACCAATCCAAACCAATCCGATCTCTCATTTCCAATTCCAAATCCAATCCAATCTTTGAATGCTCGGATCATTTTCACCAGGAATTACAAGAGGAAGAGGAAATCAGCCTTGAGAAAACATTGTTATATATAGCACATGTAATTTGAAGTCTGATTTAATAGGGTATTTGTTTTGAGTAGTTGTTGTTGTTAAGGGTAGTTTATATTTTATTGAACTAGTAGGGTTAAGTGTGTTGGATTGAAGAAGTTTTGTTACGCTGAATAGAGAAAATTAGGGTTAGGGTTTTTGATGGAGTGTAAGACACATCTTCGTTACTGGAGTGTAAGACAATGTTATTGTTGTTCATCTAGCTTACATTTGTATTTCAACTATTTGTTATATGAACTCAAGTTTATGAAATCACTACATTTATAAGTACACAAATCCATTCATTGAACTATTTGTAGAATTACAAGAACTATTCAAAAACAATTGAAATATCTCCCTTCATTGATAACATAGAGAATAAGCATTACAAATCCATTACAAGATAAATGGTTTGGTCATTCATCCAAACAATTTCATTCATTATCATCATCATCTGACATCTCAATATCAGATTCATACATAACATCCATGCTCCAGGCGAAGTACTAGTGTGCATCATCCATTAACCCATCTTCGGCACGCTCATTTGCGGTCTTCATTAGTGAGGACCTTTGCAAACGTTGGGTCATGCGATTAACTTCGTCGCGGATACGATGCAATGCCCTTTGCAACAACTGTGGAGGAGTTGGCATATGCATGGCTAACCGGCGAGGAAATTTAATATTAACTTCACGACATAACTCAACGAGAATGTTTGCTCGAGTTATGCGAAATTCCCACTCAGCTCTCATGGTATTGACGGTGGCACGTGAGTAACGCAAATTTGGATTTAATGGGTATTGAAATTCATCTCCATCTGCAACCCAATAGCGACCCATTGCTAAATATAGATCAACCACAGTATATCTCATGATGATATCGCTCGAAATAGCTGTAAAAATTTTGTTGTGGTATGATGTGATATTTATACCATATATATGGACCGAGTGCAAGAAATTAATGGAGCATTTCTTGTTCGATCACATGCATGCCACTGGCCTTATACAGTGCATTCGGCTGCCAGGACTCCACTGTTGTCAAGTCATGAACGAATCTAAGGCCTGTAGCATCGGATGTTGTGCCGCATATGGTGTCAGCCTAGCTAGTGTATTTGATGTAACTTGACCTTCTTTCAAAGGGAAGTTGAAAATGAAGAGGTTGTTTGGGATGATCTAAATAAGTGTATTTTTTGCCTTTTTACAATATGTTTCTACAATATATTTTTTGTCTTTTTGTACAATATTTTTTACTTTTATGTAATTATTAATTTTGAAATATTTTACGATCAAATTTGTTTTACTTTTTAGGAGCCCGGCCAATTTTATTAATTTATTGTTATTTTGTTCTGACACCTCCTGAAATTTTTTTTAAATTGCATAATTCACATGGACACAGTAGGTATGGTACGATAATAAACTGTAGCTCGGCGCAGTGATACGTCCAACATTTCTCAGTGATGCTCGCCAGTGACTTAAACAGGTGTAATACTTTGTGCAACGATGCAGTGATGCATGTGACTTTGTGCAGTAATACAGTGATGCATGTGACGTTGTGCAGTGATGCATAGATGCATGTCACTTGATGCATATGATTTTAGTTGACAACCACGTCCGTGACTACATCACAGGTACACTTCGTCACGGATACTCAAGATTGCATGAAATGAATAACATAAAATAATATCACGGGTATCACTTCTTCTATAGTGCCCCAGCATGTATTATCGTCACTAGATCATCTCTAGTTAACCCCCACTATGATGTCTATAAATACCGATACCCCCAGTATGATGTTTGTTCAAGTCATAACAATAGTAATATATCTACAATTACTATTATTATTTGTTTGTTCATTTTATGAACAATGTCTTCAAGAGGTGCAGGAAGTTCATGCCAGCAAAGAAATCCGAAAGTGTGGCTGCTACCTCTATTTACTTATGACTACAAGAGCGAAAAGTACTCGAGTCCGAAGGATTATTATGCTGGTATCCGAGCAGAATAGGCGTTCAGGGTAACAGAGCAAGAAGGATTGTTTAATGATCTACGTAACTTTGGGGCACCAGTACCTCATCGTCGTTCATTGACCATGACTAGACGAAATGTGAGTGACTATGAAAAAGCAGTTAGCAGAATTAAGAAGGAGAACAACAGAATGTTGATGCGGAGATGTCGACATTTCATGCTTCAGCTAGCCACCGAAATGGCAGAAGCAAGCAACAGAGATTTGACAGTGATTGAGCGAAATAATGTCTTAAACAATGAAAAATATCTCTCTGACTACTACATGTCAGATGAGGAATGAGAAATCAAACACCTTTATCTTTCATATATGTTTGTATGTTGTGTCGTATCTTCGTTACTAGAGTGTAAGACAATGTTGTTGTTCATCTAACGTACGGATGTATTTCAAGTACTTGTTTTATGAACCTGATGTAACAAGCCCGCGAGGGACCTCGCTACAGTTCGGACTCGATTTTGTCGCGGTTCCAAATCTTGAACCAAAGAGTCCAAATCCGGCAAATCGTTTTGAAGAAAAACAGATTTTTTGAAAGAAGTGCCAAACATGGACTGCTTTGCCAGATAACAGAGTCGCCACCTAAATATTTTAAAATGGGAAATTTAGGAAACCCTGACTCGGTGCCAAAAGGCCACGTATCCGTCATCACCAAAGTTGGCTCGGGAACTTGGGTACGATTGGGGAAGGTCACATTGTGAGCACCCCCGCTCGCCCGGTCAAAGACCGGCCTCTACTAACCATGATATCTGTTTTTGAAAACTTTGTGAGTTCTTATTCCGGTTATTAGCCTAGGTTACTATGTGATGCGCACAGCATACAAGTATAGACTGGGCCGTCTGAATTGGAACAAAATACTTCATGTCTGTTTGTTTGAAAATGGTTTGATGGTGCTACCCACAGGTAGGCTAAAATGCGGATTTGCCACCCTCAGGTGGGCTTAGAAAACATGATTTGCCCACTGTCTAGTGGGCTTAAAACAAACATTTGATGAATTGTCCCAATTCAGATAACTCAACCTCCACCCACAGGCATTCAAGGCAGTTATATCACATAAGCATTTAGCCTCATGGTAAGCATGCTATCATGGCAACACTCACACGCATGCAAGGATGCTAAAGCATAAAACTTACCGAGTACTCCAAGCCAAAACAGAAGCTGATTAGAAATCATGCATGATCCTAGATGTGCTGAAATGGCTAATGCAACACATGCAAAATGCAACTATAGCAGGCTCGGCTATTCTAAACATGGCATGTGAAATGCTACGGCTATCAAGTATTCAATTTGGAATTGAAATACAGATGCAGTTTGTATGATGCGCCGAGCCCGATGCGTGCAAAACAGATGAATGATGCAAACATGCTGTCATACTGTATGCTAATTGAAATATGTCCTATATCTAACCATCGTAAGCAGGTAAATAAAAGGGAGAAAGAAGTGGGGGTTGGAAGACATACATCACACTCACACACCCTTATTACAATTATGCCCTCGCGCAGAGGGTCCGAATAAATAATAATACAGTCCGAAATAAAAGAATAATACAGTCCGAAATAAATATACAAGTTCCTAATTAATTAACAAATTAATTAAGAAAAACTGTAAACTGGTATGCAAGCCAGGGGGCTGCCTCGATTCCGCTCCGGATAATGAAATGATGCATGTTGAGCTGCTTTGCGCGGAAATCCACTGGGATGCCCCAATTAGCCTCTGTTTGCACCTTTCCTCGAAATGCGTGCCAGACTCCGAAAAGTTGCTGATTCTTCATTTTGCTGTAACAGAGAGCAAGAAAGGGGCATAGCAATGTATTTCACGAATATATGCATGCCTCGATCCTCGTGCCACCAATCACGCATATCGATGCATGATGGCCGAGGAATCGGTTTGCACAACTCAATATAGGATGAATGCATATGGGTGCTACAACAAAACCTAACCCCATCATGGGTAATCCGGAGTGTCGGTGACTTGGGAATTGAGACCCGTTCCGTCACTCGGAGTACGGAACGTGCCTCGTTTCCCGTGCCCGGGCTAACTCCTATCCCGAACACGATGCAATATGCATGATATGCAGGAATGCAACTAAAACACAATCCTAGCATGCACAATGCTATGAAAAAGAGATGCCTCGAAATGCGTGCTCACAGGCACGCAGACCGAGGCGATGATCCTAAGGCATAAAATGGCATACGCAATGCAATTGGACTTACACCAACATGAGAGAGCCTCAGCTGTACTCACATAAGAGGTCGAGAGAAAAGTGAAGTGCCTCGAAATCGTACTGCAGACGCAAACCGAGGCGATGGCATAAAGGCATGAAGTGACATGAAATACGATATATAATGAGACTAAAATGAGGTGTCTCGAAATGCGTGTCCGCAGGCACACAAACCGAGGCAATGGCATACTCGATGCAATGATGGGCTTACGCCGACATGAGAGGGCCTCAGCCATACTCACATAGGCTGCCGTCGGATAAAAAAAAAAAAAAAAAGAAAAAAAAAGATGCCTCGAAATGCGTGCCCGCGGGCACGCAAACCGAGGCATGGCCCTAAGGCACAAAAATGATATGTGAATGAGACGTGGCATACGGCATATGGAACATGAAAATTTCAGCAACTAAAATGATGCAAAACAGCCCCCCGAGTTATGACAAAATTACACCCGATGCCCGAAATGCAATGCAAAGCACCCGAAATGGCCTACGGCCCTACTAAACATGCACAATATGGGCATGACAGGTAAAACAGTAGTGAGGCAGCCCCTAAACTAACATTTTTCCAGTAAAAAGCAAGACCAAACGATGATCACAAGCATGGCAAAAATAGCTTGCAAAAATGAGGGAAAAGAGGAGAATTACAAAGCAAGTGGTATGTACAGTGCTCTAACTGAAAAAAACAGTTCTACAACTTTAAAGAGGGGCCAAAAATATGCACATTTACAAGAGATGACATCCCTCAAAACAGTATGTAGATATGCTAAACATAGCATGCAAAATAATGTGCCAAAAGGGGCTATAACATAAGGTACCAAAAGCATACACCAAATGACCTAAGACCCTTAACAAAACATGAAGAATAGGCCAAAATAAGGCCCTTTCTAAGCCTGATGAAGGCTGAAAACAGGAGCCAAATAAGCCTAACAAAGCATGCAAAATAATGAACCAAAGAGAGGTATTGAGACAAGTAGTATATAGAAAATTCAAAAAGCAAAATTTACTTCTACAACATTGAGGAGGAGCCCAAGATATGCATGTTTACAGTAGATGGAAGCCTCAAAATCAGAATAAAATCATGCTAGAAATGCCATGCAAAATAGGGCCACCAAAGGGGCCACAAAGAGAGGTGGTACTAGCTTTCACCAAACAAGGTTGAGCCCTTCTTCAATATTGAAGAGGGGCTCAAAATATGCACTTTTACAGTTTATGTCATGTTCAAAATCAGATTACTCATGAGTCAAAGAAAGCTTGCAAAAAAAATGGCATATGATGAGATATTGAAACAAGTATGAGATAGGGACCCCAAATGATGTTGAGACCTTAAACAAACATGAACAACACCTCAAAATAGTGACATTTTCAGTTAATCTCGGAGCCCAAAACCACAAGAAAATAGGTCTAAGAAATGAGCCAAAATAGGGCTAGAAAAGAGGGAAAGAGGACTTACCCTTGTAGACAACTTCTTGGCTCCCTTTTGCTTGAAGAATGGATGCTTCCTAGCTGCTGGAATTCTTCCCTTGCTGCTGGAAATGGTATGGTGATGATAGAGCTTGGAGTTGATGAAGAAATGGCCTAGTACCTTGAAGGTTTTTTGAGCTTTTGGCTATGGAAATGAAGGTGTTTGGGAGAGAGGCTTTGAGATGAAAATTGCTAACCCTAGCAAAGGAGCTGTCCAGCCCCTTAAATAGGCAAGAAAGGGTGTAAAAGGGGAGGGAAATGGAGGCAAGCTTTCCCTCCCAAAATATCCCCCGGAGGGTTGGGATATTTTGAAAAATATCCGGACAATGTAAGGATGGAAAGGTAAAGTCGCCAACTGTAACTTTAGAAGGTGGTCACGGCCACCCCAACTGGTCGGCCAGCCACTCACCCAGGCCGGCCGGCCATGGCCCAAAAATGAAGTCAAGAATTTCTGGCCGACCACCATGTTTTAGGGTCCTCCCAAGTGTGTAGAATAAGGCCCCAGGGTTGGAATCTGGCAACACTGAAACAAGAGTCACAACATAGAACTTGAAGGAGAGGCTCAAAAATGAAATTCACAATTACTGGCCGACCACCACTTTTTAGGGTCCTCTCATGTGTGTAGAACAGGGATCCAAGGTTGGAATTTGGCAACATTGAAACAAGATTCACAACATTGCATTTGAAGGAGAGGCTCAAAACTGAAAATCACAATTACTGGCCGACCACCACTTTTAGGGTCCTCCCATGTGCCCTCATCACAGATATGTAGTCCCGCCAAGAAAATATCCCTAGGGTGTTCAACATTGGCCCTATGAGCAAACGGCACGAGGAGCTTAAACTGGTTTTTCGAACACCATCGGCCTCCCACCCTCCAAAGGATCTTCTTGATGCTAAAACAGAGGTACCGCCAAAATTGAACAAAACCGACAAAATGAAAACTGGGCCAAAACCGCGGCCGGTCCCAAAACCTTGTAAGCACCGAAAGTGGCGACGTCACAGTGGGTACCAGAGGCCCCAAGTGTCCCTGGAATGATAAAACAGAGGCACTTGCCAAAACCGAGAAATCGGAGATGGTTGGGCGTCCCAACCGAGGATACGGCCCGACGGCCCAAAGCCGAACTGGCTCGAATATGAAATGGCCTCTACCACAAAAAGTAGCTCACGGCCATCGGGAGATAGTCTGCGGACCATTCTCCCTCAGAAAGAAAACAGAGAAAACCGAAGTCCGTTCGCAAAACCGAGACAAGGCATGAAGAGAGTTCTAAGTCCGGAGGCAAGGCGCACAAACCGACTCGAGACTTCAACGAGCACAACATGCAACATCACCGAGTGCTCAAACGGACGCTCGAAGTCTTAAGGTCGGTCAAAAATGGGGTGTCTACACCTGAAGTTTATGAAATAACTACATTTATAACTGCACATTTATTAGTTCATGACTTTCTTTATTAAATTGCAAAGCCAAGTGGTTGGTCCAGTTGGGGGACTAATAAAGTTCAGACAAACGAATTACCGCCTTCAACAACACATAAAACAAAAAAAGGTAGCTCGGTGAAAAGCTTCCCTTAACTAGGGCTCGTGAAATAGGGATCCTCTACGTAAAGAATTTCAATCTCCATCAGGAAAGAAGAAAGAGTCGCCTTCCAATTCCTGGAAGTCCAGTCAAGTACTCCTACGTAACCCACGTTTCACTCAGAAGATCCACCATTATTTTAAATTTTATTTCAAAAGTTGAGATTGTAAATGTTTTGCAAAATATTACAAATTTAATATTCAAAAGTTGATTTTAAAATAATTCCAAATGGCCACCAATATTGAAATAGCCATACTTTTCAATGAAATACAAATAGTTGGTCGTAACAACGAATGATGCATAGCTAAGTGAAAAACAACATTGCCTACATAAGCTTCCTTTTCTATTACAGTGACAATTCACAAAGTCATATGTCAATAGTGAATTCACTGATTTACTTGACAGTGAGTATGCCCTTATTTTGTTCGTCTATGCAGATGGATTGTCAAGTCATGTGAGTTGGTGCACAGGCTTTGGTTTTCTCAATTTTTTGCTCGATTTTTTTTTATTACAGTGGCAACTCATCTTTTATTGATATATGTGGGATTCTCAATTCAGAAAGTCACATGGCAACAGTGAATTCACTGATTTACCTTACAGTGAGCATGCCCTTATTTTGTCCGTATATGCAGATGGATTGTCAATTCATGTGAGTTGGTGCACAGGCTTTGGTTTTCTCGATTTTTTGCTCTATTTTTTTTTTTACAGTGGCAACTCATCTTTTATTGATATATGTGAGATTCTCAATTCAAAAAGTCACATGGCAACAGTGAATTCACTGATTTGAGTTACAGTGACCATGCCCTTATTTTGTCCGTATATGCAGATGGATTGTCAAGTCATGTGACTTGGTCCACAGGCTTTGGTTCTCTCGATTTTGTACTCGATTTTTTGATTACAGTGGCAATTCATCTTTTATTGATATATGTGAGATTCTGAATTCAGAAAGTCACATGGCAACAGTGAATTCATTGATTTACCTGATAGTGAGCATGCCCTTATTTTGTCCGTATATGCAAATGGATTGTCAAGTTATGTGAGTTGGTGCACAAGCTTTGGTTTTCTCGATTTTTTGCTCGATTTTTTTTTTATTACAGTGGCAACTCATCTTTTATTGATATATGTGGGATTCTTAATTCAGAAAGTCACATGGCAACAGTGAATTCACTGATTTACCAGTGAGCATGCCCTTATTTTGTCCGTATATGCAGATGGATTGTCAAGTCATGTGACTTGGTGCACAGGCTTTGGTTTTCTCGATTTTTTGCTCTATTTTTTTTTATTACAGTGGCAACTCATCTTTTATTAATATATATGGGATACATTGGATTCAGAAAGTCACATGGCAACAGTGAATTCACTGATTTACCTTACAGTGAGCATGTCCTTATTTTGTTCGTATATGCAAATGGATTGTCAAGTCATGTGAGTTGGTGCACAGGCTTTGGTTTGCTCAATTTTTTGCCCAATTTTTTGCTCGATTCTTTTATTACAGTGACAACTCATCTCTTATTGATATATGTCAACTTCTGAATTCATAAAGTCACATGGCAATAGTGAATTCACCGTTTACCTTACTGATGGCGTGCCCTTATTTTGTCCGATATGCAGATGGATTGTCAAGTCACGTGACTTGGTGCATGTGTTTTGGTTTTCAATTTTTGCTCGATTTTTTTATTACAGTGACAACGCATCTCTTATTGATATATGTGGGATTCTCAATTTAGAAAGTCACATGGCAACAGTGAATTCACTGATTTACCTTACAGTGAACATGGCCTTACTTTGTCGGTATATGCAGATGCATTGTCAAGTCACATGACTTGCCACACAGTATTTTCTTTACTCTGTTTTTCCATTCTAGTGACAATTCATACCTTGTTCGTATATGTGGGACTGTCATGCAGAGGCATCTTCTTAAAGCCGTTCATAACCAACTATATAAACGACTAAAGGTGAAGACACAACCTCGCAACTTACTTCGTCCTACGAAATTATCATTCATTTGTTTTAAAAAATTAGCATGGCTACATGGTTCATAGGAGGGAGTGGGAATCGCAGAGGTGGTAGGACCTTGCAAAGGGGTGAGAGTTCACGACTAGGAGGGGGAAGGGGAAGTGACGATACTGAAGATGAAACACCATTTGCTTCGTTAGATGCCTCTTGTGCTTATCATGATAGGTTTGGGAAGTGACATTTTGTCATGCCCAAGTACTATCGAGATCCATGTGGTTTGGTGGAGGAGCCATCGGATAATCAAACAGGATATGGTTTAGCAAACGCTAGACTTCTGAAGTGGCCCGCACTATTTATAGAGCGAGTGCAAATGGAAAGATTATGTCGGGAAAGACGACTGAAGGTGCCAAAAGCACGTTCTGTTGAGATCCAGAAGGAAGATCCTGAAAATGTTGATCGACTATGTCAAAGACTACAACGTGAGATTTCTCAAATGGGCCGTAGGTTGGCCCGCGATATGCAGCTACTCATAGTTAAGAAGGATGCCCAGAAGAATAGAACAGAACCAGATGTTGCGGCTATCAAGGGTATCATGGAGGATCCTGAACTTGTCTCTGACGCCGAGCTTTGGATTGTTCGGACCGAGCCACCGTTGATTTAAGCGCTAATTAGGTGTTAATGTCTACACTTCGACAATATAACAACTTGCATTAATATGTAATGTCTGTTAGACTAAGTGTTTCCGTAATGAGTTTGTCGATTGTCTACCTAATATTTGTCTGCTAACTATTATGTTTATGTATTGTGTGTTGATTCAGTGGTGTCTAGGATGTATGTATTGTGTGTTCATTCATGGTGTCCGTAATGTATTTTTGTGGGAGATTTATGTCTCAGACTACCTATGTAACTCAAAAATTGTTACATTTGCAACTTGCTTATGTTGTTTTCATGCTGTATGAGTATTTAGTAAATTAGTGACTTTTTAATTAAAAGCGTGATTTCTTAATTAAAAGCGTGATTTCTAATAGCTCTTTCAATGTTCGCCAAATTTTCGCCCCAAATAGTGAAAGCGTGTTTTGTAATAGCGTTTAGCCTAGTTTGGGAATTACGCCCAAACTAGGCCTTGTTTTGGAATGATGATGATAATTTGGCTCAATATGGGGAAGGCCCCGAGATATACTGCACATTAAAAAAGTAAGTAAATATTTTAAACATACAATAGCTCTTCGCACTTTAGGGTGGGTTTTGTAAACACTTTGAAATTTTGGAAATTTTTGAAAAGTGCTTTGGATTTTTTTTTTTTTCAAAAAATTTGAACTACAAAAAAATTTTAAAAAATTTCTCAAAAATTGCTCGGTTTAAGCATTTTTTTTAAAAACTTTTTTATATGCATTTTACTTAGATGTGCTTAAAAAGTAAAATATTTGTAAAAAAATATTTTCAAAAATTAATAAATACACAAAAAAATAAAAAAATGTAATGAATTTTCGTTTTTTTTTTTTGTTTGTATTTTTGGTATTTAGTGTATTTATGGTAGGTATGTTTAAAAACTTAAAATATTAAAAAATTCAACAAAAACAAAAAAATATGAAAAATAAGAAAATACAATTTTCTAAAAAATGTTTTAGAAAACTCAAAGCAAGCATTACGTTTTAATTTTTATTTTTATTTGTGCTGTAATTTTCTAAAGAAACTCATCTTTGAATGCATTGAAGTTGCTGCTCTCTTACTCATCTTTTGATTCCCAAGTCCAACCTTCTCACATGATAATAAATAATTTAAAAAAAAATTTCTAAAACCATTTTTTATTTTTAATATTTGTGGTCAAAAAATATTTATGTTGAAAATATAAATTAAAAAAAAATTAATGTAAAAACGAATTTTTTAAAATCGCTTTTTATTAAAAATATTTTTTGGTAAAAAATATTTAAGTTGAAAATATAAATTAAAAAAAATTAAAAATTAATGTAAAACCGGTTTTATCAAAACCGTTTTCTAAAACGGCTTTTCTAAAACTGTTTTTATTTAAAAATATTTTTGGTTAAAAAACAACTTTTGTAAAACAGTTTTTTAAAAAAAAGAAAATTCAAAAAACGGCTTTTCTAAAACCGTTTTTTATTAAAAAAAATTTGTGAATATTTGGTCAAAAATATTTATGTTGAAAATTTTAAAAAAATTAATGGGAAAACGGTTTTACGAAAACCGTTTTTAATTAATTTAGAAAAATTACAAACTTAATTAAAAACGGCTTTAGAAAAGCCGGTTTCTATGTTTAATTTTTATTATTATTTTAATTCAAAAAAACGGCTTTGGAAAAATCGTTTTCTAAAAAACGGCATTACAAAAACCGTTTTACCCTATAATGGGAATAAAGTTAAAAACACATCCTAAAGTGGGAGTAAAATGTTCAAAACACCACGGTCAGGAAAAAATGCCATTTTTGCAGTTGGGGAGGAGTAGCTAGTATCTCTCTTATCAATTTTGCTCGAGTTTGAGGACGCAAGCTCGCACGCGGTCTCTCGTACGCGTGACTTTTTTTTTTTTTTTTAGGATTATTTTAGGGAGAATTATCAAAAATATAAAAATATCTGTAAACTAGCAAAACTAATTATAATTTCATATAAATAAAATTAAAGATAATTACTTTAACTTGTAAAATGATTATAAATAGGTAAGAATGTTTTACAAAATATATAATTTATCTTTTTCCTTTCTTTCTCCTCTCATTTTTCTCTTTTCAAACAATCAACCAATCGACGTGTGTTAAAAAAAAGAAGAAATTTTTTTTTTAGGTCATGCTTAAGTGTGCAACCCCTTAAGGTTGCACACCATATGCAACCCAATTGTTAGCCGCTAGATTACAATAATTGATCAAGACCATTGAATTGTTTAATCGTGAAAGTTGAAACCGGGCAACCGGTTAATGCTTGTATTTGCATGATTACATCCCACTCACTCTCAGATTTCGCCTCTATCTCTTTTTGTTCTCCTCTCTCGTAAGGTTGAGTCAAGGTAATCATGATTTCCATTAACAGGAGAAGCCTCAAGGTTCGCTCCATTGACGGCTCAGAGGAACAAAGATAACGGGCGATTTCCAACAACAACGAATTCTAAGGTCGTGTTGGTTCCATTGTCAAGTGAAGCCCTTCTCCGAACTAGATATGAGGTATGGAGTCGCTCTCTCTCCTCCTTTCTATCTCTCCGCCCGTTCACTTCAAATTTATTTTCCTCAACTAAACCCCCACTTAACTTCAACCGCTTACGCTTCGTCCAACGGAACCCCTCCATTGGCAACTAACCTTTCTTTTCTTTCTTTCAAGCTAGTGTTTGTGTTTGCACAAACAGCTAAACCGTGTGAAAATGTCATGTTTGTGTTAACAATTTTCGGTCATCAAGTAATTGTTTGTAGAAATGTCATGTGCGATATTCCCCAATGAAGTTAAAAGGAAGGTGATGATTATGACATTCGAAATGAAGCAGATGACATTCGTTTGATGAATGAAAGTCGAGCAGAACCTGATCATGGTTGCGAAGGTGGTCCGAGCAATGAAGAAGCAACCAACATGAACGGTGAACATGGCAGAGCGCACGTGAAAAAAGAAATGGTTGATTTATGCTCATCGCAATGACATGGTTGGTGATGTTGAACGTGCTATTCTAGAATGTAAATTTGATTCGGTCGAAGATGGAGAAGATTTCTACAATGCGTATGCTGAAGCGAAGGGATTTAGTATACGAAAATCCAGATTTAACACAAATAAAAAGGGAAAGGTTGTTAGTAGGCTGTGGTTGTGTTCAAGGAAGGGTCAGAAATTACCAAAATACTTGGACCGTGTAGCTGAGTAGGGTAGAGCTCCCACGGCACTAACAAGAGTAGGTTGTAAGGCCCAATTTCAAGATACGTCACGGATGCGCAGAAGGGGAAAGTATGTTGTGACTCACTTCGTCGCAGACCACAAGCATGAATTGGCGAACAACACCGTGTGATGTATCTCGAGGTCACGTCATAGCTTTAAGCAAATACCGACAAAGCTCAAGCAATGGCTATGCGCAATGTCGGTGTGAAGACTAGCCAAATCATGGACTATATGGTAAATCAATCCGGGTCTTATGAGAATGTTGGTTTCATCCGTACGGATCTGCACAACCATATTCAAGCCAAACGTAGAGCAGAAGTTGAGGATGGTGATGCGCAGGGTGCGTTGGTTTACCTATGTGCAAAACTTGATGTTGATGCACGTTTTTTTTACAAGTATGATGTGTGTAACGATAACAAGTTACAAAATCTATTCAGGCGATTCAAATCGCGGGCCGATTACGCAAAGTTTGATGATGTGTTGATATTTAACTCAACTTACAGAACCAATGCATACAAGAAACCTTTTGTCATGTTGGCTGGTGTGACTAGCCACTTTAGGACCACGATATTTGCATGTGTTTTGCTAGCTAATGAGACAATTGAGACATACACATGGGTTTTGGAAACATTTATGGAGGCGATGGGCAATAAAGCACTGTGGTCCGCATCGACAGATGGGGATAAGGCGATGCGAGAGGCAATCAAGAGTATTTCCACGCAAGACATCAATTATGTAATTGGCATCTTGGAAAAATGTCGCTTCAAATGTTCACATAGTGGCTTTGCACATGCTTTCAAGCAAAGGCATGGACATGGAAACGGATGAGACAAAGTTTGAGCATGGTCGGACGACAATGGTCGAAAAATTTGGACTTCAAACCAACAACAGTGTTGGAGACATATGAGAAGTGTCATATGTGGCCGAGGCATATATGCGTGACATTTCTTTCTTTGGGATGAAGAGCACTCAGCCGAGTGTATGAATGCTTATTTCAATCCCTTCCTCCAACACAAATTGAAGCTATATGAATTTGTTAGGCACTATGATCGGCCTCTTGCAAGGATAAGGTATAACAAGGTCGAGATGATGAAAACAAATAACACTTTTTCCGTATTGATTACTCCATTGGGAGATATAGAGACATGGAGTGAGCTATTCAATTCAAATATATTTAGAATGTTCCGTGATGAAATCTTAGAAGAGGGAAGTTGAATGTGAAGGACGTGTTCCCTTTGGGATGGTCGGAAATGCTACTATATTCATAAGTACAAAGTAAAGGATGATCATGGATAGTAACACGATCCAAAGGATGTCGAATGAGATGTTCTTGCATGAAGTTTGAGTCGTTGGGGCTACCTTGTCGCCACATGATATGTGTTATGAAAGTAAAATTTCACGCAAAGTCCCCCAACTTGTGTGTCAGATAGATGGACAAGGGTCGCAAGCAAGGATGGCCAAAGAATGGCCTCAACCCTCAATTGATAGCACTAAAACATGACGGCCCGGTATGGGATATTGAGTTCTTCCTACAACGAAATGTGTTTCTATGCCTCGCAATCAACGGAAGGTTTCAAAGAGGCTAGGATGCATGTCTTCCGATGACGAGCCGGATGAAGGAGTTATATGAGAGGAATTTGAACGGTGGGCATGGAGACAGAGGGAAACATTCATTCTCGACAATTTGGAGTAGAAGATCCCGATGTTGTGAAGACAAAGGAACCTGTGACGCATCGCCCAACCGTCAAGACCAAGAAAATGTGGGAATTGCAAAAGCATTGGGCACACAAAGCTTAACGTGTCCTAAGGTTGGCTTAGTTTAGCAACAAGGTAGTAACTCAGATGCAGATACACCCCACATAATCGACTATGAGTACAATGCGAGTCATCACCCGCTTCACCGCAAACTTGGTGGATCCAAGTACACCGCACATTAAGCAACGGCGATTATTTTTCGATGTTTCTCGATTCCAAGCAACTGTGAGGCAATACGGTAGTGTTGAAGCAAGAAGGTGGAAAATGATTCAACACAATTGATGAGGTGAATCGTAATTGTATAATTTGGAGAAAGTAACCCAACGAACTCACATTTTATCTCCATGCCGATTGGTATATGAATTACGAGTTACTAACAGAGTTGTGAAATTATTTCATGTTTACTATGGAAGTATGGGTTTATTGTTAGTAAAATTATGGTGGGCCTATATCGACAAAGAACGGCAAAGATTTTTAACTTGACAAGTTGAAGAAGAAAATCAAGCAATTGTGGTATTGGTTTGAATGCCTGAAAAGGATGAAGACTTCTTTCGATGAACTGATGGTAACAAAGTAGAAAGTATAAAGTTGTTGTGTTGTTGTGTTGTCTGTAACAAAGTAGAAAGGAGAAGGGAAAAACTACATGGTTACAATGTAGAAAGTAAGTTGTGTTGTTGTTCATGTCCTCTCTCTCGCAAACATTCTCGCCTTTATAGTCAGAAATTCTACGACCCCATGATTTGCCAATTTCAAGAATCGCTTCAGGTAACTTCAGAATCGCACGGTCGCTTTCGGTATTGAAACCACATAAAAGCTTCACTTGTACCTGTCGAAGTGCATATAATTGAAGTTGCCACCTGTGCCCAGATCCTTTTAGCCTTTCCTCGACAGATACAGACTCCCAATTCGTTCATGTTTCCTCTTGGAGGGTGGCCACTAAATCCATGAGCACTAAGAATCGCTTCCACCGTAAGTCACCGGCATGCAAGATTCAATGTTAGTTGAATGGAGCAGATGTTGGGAGGATGTGGGAAAAATAGGTGAAAAGAGGAATTTTTAATCTAATATCCAATCAAAATTTAGCTGAAAATATGAGCGAACTTTTTTTTTAAAAAAAGTAGTTCCCATTTTTTTGATTATAAACCTGGGATGTATATCTTGTTTTTGATATAAATAAGTTGTGTAATTTCGTTACGTAAAATGTAGGACAACAATTGTGTTTAAGTCATTACAATACAAAACATTGAACATATTTTTATTAAATTACAGGGGAATTTCAATATTTGGCAGAGTGTGATGATTCATAGTCGTAGGCAAGAATAAAGGAGTGGCCCAGTGTTGTGGTCCAGTGGCCCAGTTTGCAAGGATTGTGGTTGTGTTTAGTGGACAATATTCTGTCGATTTTTGTCTCATAATGATGAGGGACATGGCCCACAATGGTGAAAAGGAAGGTCGACAGGGAAGCGTCAACATTTGGCAGAGTGGATTTGAAGATTCGAAGTCAGGGGGCAGTTAAAGTCGCAGTTATGGTGTAGACGTGTGGGATCATGCAATGTCACAAAAACAAGATACTGGATAGCTAAACGAATCCATCTCCGTTGTAGGCATTCCAAGTATACTAAACCTCCACTTCTGTCGATCTCCTTTTCTTGTGTTTATTTCATGGCCACCAACTGCTTGAAACTTCGCCGACAGAGCAAGGTCACGCTTTGTCTCATGCTTCCTCCCGAAAGTATGCCCACTAACTCATAATGATGAGGACATGCCCCACAATGGTGAAAAGGAAGGTCGATCGAACAACAATATTTAGCAGAGGGGACTTGAAGATTCAAGTCGGGGTGGCGCTATGGTGTAGACGCAGGGGATCATGCAATGATGGGCCGAAAAACAAGATACTGGATATCAATACTAAACCTCCACTTCTATCTGTGGAGCTCCTTTTCTTGTGTTTATTTCATGGCCACCAACTATTTTAAACTGCCGACAGAGCAAGGCTCCGCTTTGTCTCATGCTTCCTCCCGAAAGTGTGCCCACTAACTCCATGACCGGTAAAAACTTCCCTATCACTTCTAGGTGACCCACATGCAGAGAGCCCACTTTCGTGGTGGACATTCTGGCCACATGCCCTCGATTATGGACCATCTGTCGACAGAGATCGGCAAAACTTGGTGCAAACAATAGCCCCCATGTTCAAGTTAAATATTATGGAAGTGATTGACACCCTCCAATCACCACCATTCCCCCTCCCCCCCATACACACACGGGGCTATCGATTGAAGGGAAAAAAAAAAAAGTGGCCAATCAGAGAGAGAGAGGGGTCATGGGGTCCCCTTGGGGGTCCAAGTCATATGATATTTAACTTTAACGAGGGGCCATTGTTTGGGGCCAATAGCAAATTTGTTAATACGGGCCGAAAAACAAACATAAACTAGAGCCCAAATATATCGCCCCATCATAAGCTATAAAAGACCCACCTTTCAACTTCAAACCACTTCGCTTCCCTCGATTCGAACTCCCATCAGATTCCTCCTTCTCAACCATTGCTGCTCAAAACCAGAGCACCACAAAACCCTAAGCCATGGCGCCAAAAAATCTCAACCATCTCCACCGAGGAGAACAATGAAGACCTACTCCGCTTCCTGCACCCTATCGTGAGCACGACGCTTCCTCTAAAATTTGGTGCAACCCTATTGCCCAAAGACAAGCTCGCCGCTAAGGCTACTTCTAGGCCCTACCTTCGTCTTACTTCCTGCATTTAGCTAGCTCCATACTATTCCTTGGTAATGGTGAGAACCTTCTTCTCAACCAACCTCGGATCAAGTGGACTAACTGAATGTCAAGAAAACCCACTCGAGGGTGGAGGTACCAGACTGATTGGAGCCGGGCCAGAGAATTGAAGGTCACGACGTGAAGTATGGAAGCACTGTGGCATTAGTGAAGCAATTAGACTATCGACTAAAATTTATGACGCGGACAAGGGGCTGATTGCTGCTGCTGCATGCTTTTGGTCGCAGTCTAGTAACTCCATACTCCTCAATTTTGGTATGATTTCCCCTACCATCTTAGATGTAGCTCACTTGACTGGTCTCCCAATCTTGGGCAATCCAATTCATGCTCTCCTTGAGCCTCCAAAAGTGACATTTACTTTAAACACTGACATGTGCTATACAGATTTTGCCAAAAAATACCAAGGTAAGCTTGGTTCCCGCCGATGACAAAGAAAGAACTGCTTACTTACTTTGGCTTTGTGAGTTTTTTTGTGTCCCCGGGTACAAGATCACGAAGAATACCTCCCTTGCCTTGTGTATGCAAGATGGCCAACTTATGGCTTTAGCCCTTATCTTCTTGCCACCCTTTACAAGGCCCTATTTTCCTTTGTGGACAAGAAGATTTCGCAACTGTGGTGGCCCTTCGCTCTTCCAGCCTCGGTTGTATGCCTATTTCCCGAGGCACGACCCCACCACCTAACACCTTGAAACCTGCTTGTTACTCCTATGCCGAAAGTAACCGCCACTTATACCAAACCAACCCATCCTCACTTTCACAAATCATCCGACCATGTTTTACAACCTTCCTTCAGAGACCTTCCCACAGACATGCCATTTCAAAACTTTGAATTCTCCTCCAAGAGACTTCGCTCTCTTCACTGCACTCCATCTCGATTTACACAATGACCAAGTCCAAGAACAAAATGAGATTTGGAGACACATTCTCACCTCTAGACATGTCTTGGTTGGTCGTTCCAGATCCTCCGCCAAGCTATCCAATGCAGCTTTGAGACATACAAATCAATCAATGGTCCAGGCAATTTGGTCTTTCCCAGGCTATCCCTTATCCTTATTTCCACCCAACCATCCATGAGGAGATTGGGTCCAGAATCCACTTCAAAGATCCTACACAAGCTGAATCCATACTCACAGAGAACACCAAACTTTTCCAAGATTTTGGCCCCTTCTTCTTCAAACCTGCTTCGGACTGCTCGGCTGCTTTTGAGCATTGGTGGGGTCTTATGTCCATTATTTTCTACAAGCCACTTGAAAGTCAGCTTTAACGATATTTGTCATATTCAGGGCCGATATCCTCGCCTTCCAAGCTTAAGGCTAAGGTATCCTCCCTTCATATACTGGAGATCCCAGAGTGTGTCGTGCAGTTGGTTTTGTTTTTTTCTCTAAAACTCTAACTTGTTTAACCTTTGATACCAAAATTGGGCTCACGAACCATTGGTTAGGGACCAACATAAAGGCAAGGCTCCAATGGATGCAACTACTCGCATAAACACCCCTTCGCCCAAAATTAATGCCAGACTTTTTGTACCGCCAAGCAGATAAGCACGAGAGGAACTACCACCGCATTCTCGCCGAGATAGAGGTCACAAATGAAGAAGAGAGAAGAGCTCGCTCGCTTCTAAGCATGCATCTAATCGATTGATATCCTCTCACCCAAATGCTTGGCCAAACTACATCAAATCCTTCAGGCCTCTCTACGTAAGTAAGCCTTCACTTTACATTTTACATCATCTCAATTTCCATTCACGCCCGATCGATCACTTACTTTTGTGCAGAGAAAAGAAGGAGATTACTTTTTGTGTCACGATGATGACGATGCTTCCACTTCTCCTCAACACATTCATCAAATTCTATTCCCATCAAGAATGTACCCACGTAACCCATTGTACAACCAACTCCACCACCACCAAGCATCGCAATGACTTCCTTACAACCTTCTTCACACTCTTCGCCACAAAGAATCTACATTAATCAGATCGTAACATCGTTCCACTTCTCCTCAACGCATTGTCCCTTCTGTCTCTAGCCCTCAACCATCACCATCCCACCCCTCCAATTCCCAAACTTTAAACAAAGAATCATAGAGGATTGAATTTGACATTTCAATCAACACCCAATCCTCTCCAACAGATGAGAACACAAAATCCCCTCAACCGGAAGAGCACCACAACGAAGGTAAATAGAATTACAAATGTTACTGTTTGTTTGGGACATAAAAAGTTCTCTTTAAGTAACTGGTATTGTTCTCCAATTTATGTGGATGGACATAATACAGGACTCATCTCCACGACCAATGGGCGAGACAGAACTTGAAGGTCCTCATGACTATCCCCTGTTAGCAGTACGAGAGAAAGAGCCTGAAGGCGTTGATGTTGCCATTTCATCAGTACCAGAAACAACTCGTCCTGATGCCACAACCACAGCTGAACAAGGCCAACCGTCAGCGCGCACGTTATCAGGACAGGTACTACCATTTCCAACCTCATCCTATTTACTCTTTATTACTTGCAAGCATATATTCTCACCAAACCATTAATGTTCAAAGGCCATCGGTCCATCGCAGGATATTTGGGCCGAAGTTTCTATTCTTCAACAAGATCTAGACGAAATATCCCCATTGCCTCAAAAGCTACATCTGCTTGATGTCAAACTCAACAAACCTTAACCACCTTCATCAACCTCATTAACACCCCAGCTTGAAGAAATCATTCTCCACAAACCCGATGAAACCTTGGCCTGCCTTTTCATTGTTGTAAACCTCTCCCTAATCCTTTCAACCCCATTCAACTAAAGCAATTGGCCAAGATCATCACGAATGGCCAACCCTTTCAGAGATGGTTCAGACTTGCTCAAGGATATTCAAACCAAAAGAATTTCCTAAACGAAGCCCACACCATATCTATTTACTCAAACTAAGCCAAGAAACCTTGCAGCATTCTTCAAAGAACACTCAAGACTTGAACTTGAGGAAGCCAAACTCATGGCGTAACTTTCTCCGTCTCAAGAAAGAAAGGCTCATCTCAGCAAAGAACATGACCAAATTTTAATGAAGAAGCAAGGATGATGCTCTCCCAAATTAGACATCGCTCGCATCCATTCGCATAACTAAAGCCGAGTTGACGCTTCCAAGCCATGCCGGGCAGATGCTCAATCGAGTGGGGTGTTCTAGCCGCTCGCTCCCCAAATCAGAGGCTAGTTTATGGGGTCAAGCATGCTCATTTCGTTGTCCGCTCATTGCTTCAACTCGCTCGCTATATATGTACTCGCCGCTATATGGGATCAACGAATAGCCTTAAGTCTGCCACGATATTGGCCTTTTTCCAACTGCTTGAATGATGTTTTGGTGTGTCAGATTGAAGTCCGCCGGATTGGGGAAAGTTATTGGAGGTCCGCCACGGCCTTGTTGTAATTGTTGGTCCGTCAGAAGTTATTTTCTTTTTCTTGGAGGTTGAAGGATCAGGCTCAAGTCTGAATGGAGGTTGAAGGTTCACGCTGAAGTCTCAATGGCGACTATATGGTCTGAAGTTTGTTCATGCTGCCTTGGAGTTTCATCTGGTTGCCCTGTTATGCGGTTTTCTGAGGATGGGCTTGGAGTTACATTCTTATTGTTTTCCTTCTGTTTTTGTTTCTCTTCATTGGTTCTGTTACCAACTAGGAGGTTGGACCTTTTTAGCTCCAACCTCCTTTCTTGATGTAGCATTGACACCTTGTATGTGCTTATGAATACGCTTTTTGTTTTGCTTAACAAAAAAAATTGAATATGAATACTGTGTTTTTAATGGTCTTGTATGGTTGTTTTTATTTTTGTGCAATTTTTCCCCGCTTACATTGTTATGAAGTCATCAATTCCTCTTCAAAGTGCATTATAGTCACCGCTATTTGTTTGTTCTATGGCCTTTTTTTGCTTTGTTTTGGACAAAATTATGGCATTGACAAAAATCAAACAAACATAATTGATGTTGTAAAAGCGAGCAAACATTACTACTTTGAACTTGCATTGTTTGTTGGACAAATATGACATTGCGTTGACAAAAATTACTATATTCATTTGGGCAAATATGACATTGCATTGTTTGTTCCGCATCCATAACATTGGAATTATGTGTATGACATTACGCATGTGCCACGATAAAAAGCAAACAAACATTACTACACCTCCCTCGCTTGTTCCAAATTCCAAACATTGGAATTATGTGTACAATCAATACATGTGGGAAATTAGTATTATCACAAATGACCTAAAAGTTGTCAATGACTGTCGATGCAAGAATCCAGCTTGTGGTTCGCATCGAAATTATCGTCAGATCGGGCAGGCCATGATAAAATCGCCCAGATTTGTTGTAATTGCAATCAATCACATGCAGAAGGATACTCGCCATCTTTGTATTGTTCACATCCATAATGAAGTCAAGCAAGAACTTCCGCACACGTATGATGAAACTATGTACACAAAGCTTAATAACACAAATCGTATAGTTACTGTAAGAAATAAACGGATTTATTTCGCAATTGAAATTAAGCGCACAATGTACCTTGTGGACCGGGTATATTAGGTCAGCATGTACTTTATCACAAACATCCCACAAAAAGTGCTACAAATGAAATGTAACATCTGGCCGTAGAAATATAAGGTGTTTGTTAAATGAGTGATTCAGAGTGAATTCAACGCGACGCAGGTTTGTGCATTACTCGGCCCAAATATTGTAATGGCCTTTGTTCTAACATGCGACGCCAAAGGTACGACGTACAAAGATATTCATTTCCAAACTGTAGTTGCAATAAGGCATGCATTGTTTGAACTCGCGAGTAATGAGAGGGTTAGTTTTTGTGAATGATGTGACAAAGGTTGAAGTAGATTTGTGAAATCCAAAGACGACATACCAACATATTTGTCTGCTCAAATTTTGTTGGTGTCCAAAGGGCGGATGCCAATGAGTCAAATAGGTACGCCACACGCCTACCATATCTATTTTTAGGCACAACCAATGTACTCTCTATAATTGAAAGGCATGTAAATGCACATAAACACAAGTGAAGACATTGTTTAGAGGGCATGTAACATGTACTTAACTTTCATATTTACATTGACATTCATGTAAATGGGATCGACATTCATATTATCGACGCTCATATTAAATCTACTCGCTTCAATGGGATGGACATTCATATTACCTTCGACATGCATCAAGCACCCCAAAGATATCCGCTATGTCCAAAATATGATTTGACGATATTATCATGGTTCAGAGGTTGAGTTTTTGATTTAGTATCAAAGTCTGCATGTTTAGTGTGTAAAAGTTGAGTCACCAAAGTTTTCAAAATATGTCTTCGCAATACACAACCGACCTAAAACACTTACTTACGACACATATATCGAAAGTACCACGCAAAGATGCCTCCGCCTTTGTGTACTTGCCGTCCGTTAGTCAATTAAACCGCCACCGTTGATTGGTCGAACATTGTAATGCACTGCAACTTGCGTAAATAAGGTTTGCCATTTGTGTAAGCTGCAATAAATAACAATGTCCCTACATGGATGTCCATCATGCGTAATATAGTGGAAATAACATTGTCGATGGCACGACTTACAAGGTCGGATAGCCACGCCTCGGTTTGAGCGCGCGATGTCACGTCACAGAGCACATTCGCAAGGCATTTCATGCATTCATAGACACATAATGTCCCTACATTAAACGAGACATCAACCAAGAAGAAGCAACCTACAAATTTAGTAAAACTTAAACGATTCGCTTAACTGCATAAATATAAGATTATTTTTTTCTGTTGTATAACTATGGCAGATATTCCTGATTCTACTAGTCTCCAATCCAATGAAGATTAGTTTTCAGTTTTAAAAGAACAAAATGAAAAGACAAAGTTTTACATATCACAACTTATGACATGTCCAATAGTATTTGCTAAAATAATATGTGAAAATTGAAATGCTCATTTACAGGTCAACAAGTTAAAAAAAAAAGAAAAGAAACACATATTTTTTACAAACTGGAGCCAACAATATCCCAAAATAAATGGAAAATGTAAGCAGAGTAGAAGAAAATAGCTACGGAAATTTGCACTTGATTATAAGTTTTCAAAAAAATTTGCAATTCATGGGTAAACTTTATTAAGTTTCATATTTAAAATTATAAAGGTTTCCATGAATTTGTAAATATTTTTGTGAAAATATCAGTGGTTTGCAATTTTCCCAATAGGTAGATGTGTGCAGGATAAGACCAAAAGAAGAAAACTTCAGCGAGGAAATTTAGCCACTGATCTTTCCGTAGCCCATCGTGATTAAATTCAAATAAAATCCTACATGCGACATCGATAAACCCATCATAAACCCATCAAATCATAGCTAGAAAAATTAAAGAACTGACACGAGAAGAATCAAATAAACATAGCACGACACATTACGAAAATTGTGGAAATCAAACTTATTTCACAAATACTATGGAACAAAGTTAATTAAGTAGTACTAAACTCATCCGCATCTTTCATTTTTCCCCGTCAAGTACAGAGTCAACAACTTGCTGCCACCGATAAAACCTCTATGCTCTCCAAAGGTCATCAAGTCCTATCAATATAAACAATCAAGTAACATCAACTCCTATTAATATAAACAATTAACTAACTCAAAGACTGCTCGTAAATTTAATTTGCAAAGTACATAACACATCCTTATGCATCTAAAATTGGTGCAATGATGTTCAACCCGTGAACGGAACCGCTTGTCCAACCTGCAGCTTTAGACAGACTTTGTCCGAAATCGCAACACAAGTGTATTAACATTTGTTACCGCAAGCTTGCAAGAAAATCACAAATATTAAAATACAATGTAAATAATGGTTCAATTATGATCAAGAATCGGCATCAATTGGTAATGAAACATACGAAAGGTGAAGTGATGTGGCGACTGGGAATTTTTCGCAAAGAAGTCGAGTACTCATTTTGCTATCGCCGCATTTAATGCATATCCCCACGCCCTGCCGCTTCAACACCTCTTCCTCTTCCTCTTCCTCGCCCTTTCGTGTGCTCATATAATTTGTCCCGCTTCAATGTTTGGCCAACCTTACGCCAGAAGGATGCACATTGTCCGCTTTTCTCGCATTGGTGGCAAGGTTTGCAAATCATCAAACGAAGATAAACTCACAGTAACGTTTGATGGCTAGAATCTAAACCGAAGAGATTTGTTATCTTCACTTATGATGTTTCCTCCAACGCAAGGCCACGGTTGTTGTGCATGTCCTCAACTTCGGACAAGACGAATCGCCCATCGCATATCAATTATCTCATTCGACAACATTGCATTCACATAATTGTCCTCCCAATCCACCCCCTATAAATCTTGAACATTACCCTCATTTGGGCTACCATAATAATTTGGGAAGACCACGCCGCCATCATGTAACTCGACTCCCGCGGTAGGGTGAAAACCCTTTTCCTCTACACGAGGCAATTGTGCTGTTTCCAATAAACCCGCCAAAGACTTGTCGATCATTTGTTTCATTTCAAAGAATATGTGTCTGCTTTCATTAAACGGTTGTTTGCCGACAATATAGTCAAGAACCACTTCGCTCAAAGATTCTTTCGCTTCAAAGAATGCCGAGGACATGTTAATGTTACAATTTCTTTCATTCAACTCCACCTAATCACACAAACACATACATTAAGTTACTACCATATTTCATCCCCAATTAACCTCTGTGGAACTGAAGCATGTGTATGTACCGATTGCTTTTGCTTACCTTTGCATTGTCAATGCCTTCCTTCCTCGGAAATTGAGCAACATGTCCCTTATTTCAAGATTGCTCAAGCACTTGCTTCATGGTTTCTTTGAGTTCACCAATGTCGGCCTCAACCTTGCTCAAACGAACATCATCAATCCGTGGTTTCGCTTGTTATTGACATGGTGTGTCAATTGGCCATCAATGTCAAGTTTTCCGCTTTTGTTGGAGGAAACCCACCGACATTGTTGTCAAATCGATTGAAATCATAAATGAAAATCGTAATGCAATCGAATCGTTAATCGATCTCAACCGTGAATCGAAAGTTTCGGTTCGCTTTCTTAAGTTGCACACAACGATGTGTACACACTTGACATATTAAATATATCTAATAAAATTAATTCCTCCATTCATCCTAAATGAGGAAAAATTTTGTTGTAAATGATGCTCATCCGTGTGGATAAAACTTCCGATCCCATGTTTACCACTTTACCTTTTCCCAATTACATAAACAAAGATAAATTTTCAATTACGAACTAACAATAACTGAACGATAATGTTTTGACCTTTTTACAAGGTTAAAAAACCAAAATCTTCAAGCTTTTCCAAAACTCTAACTTCGTGGCTTCAATTAAAATTCATTTCCTAACCAAGTAGTACATAAAATTGAATTTGTAAGGCTACAACATCATGCACATGGGAACTTAATGTTTTCGCCCCAAAAGTTCGAGTATTTCAGAGTAAATAGGGAGGGACAAACTGAAAATATGACATACGCTAAGGAAAGGGTCACTGTTTGTCACCTAGTCATAGGAACACAAATTTGGCTCACACCGTTATCCATAACACGTGGGGCAATGTCAGAAATGTGCGTAATCTAATGGGTTGATTACCTCATGTTGCTGCAACATTTGCTTCATTCCCATACGTCGCCTCGTCTCCCGTATTTCGGCATCACCCCAATCATTTAGCCGAGGGATGAAGCGTGTAGTAGCCAATGACTTTATAGGAGAGGCAAAACGATCTAAGTAAAATAGCCGCATTATAAGGGGAAAACATATTTACTATACACTTCCGAGCAAAATAATCCGTATTCATAACAATGCATACAAGTTACAACACAATCATATGTATGTGTTTATGTGTCTCGATGTAATCCCCATGCCTTTTCCTTAAAAAGATAAGCTTTTCGTGGTTAAAAAAATGTGGCCCGTGACAGTATATTTGTCATGTCGTTCAATAATGTAAGTTTGTAGTTCGCAACGATCGCCATTTTATTGACCCATATGCACAAAGAATGGATGAAATATGTAATCGCATGGTACAAACAAACAACGGTCGACATTACGCTACCATGAGAAGGAAAACACATCCATTGCTGTTCGCTATAACTTTCATCTTATACTTCCTAACACCTTTGACAAGGTATTGCAAAGGTCACTTTTGCCCAATTACATGCCCCCATACACCACGCCCTTCACGATGAACGAACGATAGGCTTAAGCTACCATTGTGGTAGGACACAACATGGCCCCCAACACGCAAACAAGAAACTTCCGCCAAACTCGCCATCCGCACTATCACTCTCAGATAAACTCTCAATCGTTCAAAGGAATGATTCCATTAATACCCAACCTCTTCAGAGATATTGGGATATGCATCTATTGAACCGCTGAATCGCACGTCATTGCTTCAATCAGATACCCAATAAGACATGCACTTCTCACAAGTGAGCCTCGTGTGACGCCATGAACAATCAACTAACACGGTCGGATCAAGTTCTCATCAACCATTGGCACATGTTGTGATCTATACGGTACACTTTAACCCGAGGAGGCCACCGAACCCAATATCAATGATCGCTTTGAAGCTTACATATGCCGTTCACGTTATCAACAATTGACTTCAATGATATGCGGACTTGCATTTTACTCGCAATGTTATTAACGTGAACATTAATACAAAAATTAACCAACATTGTGTCGATAGCGTGTCCTCCCCAAATGCGCTATTTAAAACACTAAATGCAAGCATTTAAAACACAAAGCACCTAAGTACCTTTTGCAAATTTCTTTGCAACTTCTTCACCCAGCCTTGGCACTTGCCTTAGCCATGTCCTCAAACCTCTTCTTCTCATCATAGGGAGTTCCTTCTACCTTTCCCCAATATCCTTTCGCTCAGAAGTGTTACACTTAACGTGACGCACATGCAGACAAATAGAGTCAGAAGTCCAAAATAATTGTCACCAAAAGTTGTATCACCGCAAATGTGTGCACATTTTCCGTATTTACATATGTTTGCACATACAAATTACTATTTCGCATACGCTTGAAATAAGAACGGACATGGAATTTTACACATAATCGAGTTTATAAGAACATGCAATATGGCGCGCCTATGACCGCTGAAATCATCGACGCGACACGATAGAAGCACATGATCGGTGTGCGATGGAATAGAAGTCCATACTTTGCTATCACAAAGCCACGTGTTTCCATCACGGCATTTCTACTTACTACATGTCTCACACTAACCATATTCGTCCGGTTGTTCCGCTTCGTTTTCCTTGAATTGTTGTCGTCGCAACCATTGTCAATTTTGAAGTATATGTTAGATATGGATGGATATCTATACATATATGTACACAAATCGCAACTATTGACATTTAGGGACCAATTTTGACACAAACAAATTTTGTCCCAACTACATAATAATGCATCCGTAATGTCGAATTTGGTTGCTAAAAATATAAGAGTAATATTAGAGATCATGACAATAATATCATGAAATGTATCATGAAAATGTTTTTATCATTTGATTAGCATTGATTAGTGTATGGTGTTTTATTGTGTGTATAATCCAAACGTGGACAATCTTTCATGATCATATTCATGATATTATTTTCACGATTCCTAGCATTACTCTATATATAATAACCACATCATTTCAAGAATAACAATTATAAATGGTCAAAATTATTTTGGCCCTTACTTTTGGTCTCTAAAATCTTAATTTCTTGTGAGTACAAATGTAAATGTGCACAAAGCAAGCTATGAGTTGAAAATATGTAATGCAAAATTGTGCAACAATATCGCCACACGCTTCGACGAGAGGATTCATACCGCGAGCCACTTTGAAGGACAATCGATCGAACTTGTAAAAATAAATGGTCCAAGTGGCCGCTGACGAGGGGCCAGAATGTCAACCCTTTCGATTTGTGAACCTTGCCACTTGCCTTCAATGTGTTCCTTTGCTCAGAATAAATATCAACAGAATGAAATTTTGTTGAAAGCCAAATTACATCGGTGGTATGTACGTTTTGTGCATTCTATCATGTTCGTCGGTTAACTTTAAAGTTAGTCAATCTTGCCTTGCCATTTAAAAAGTTGTGCCATTTTCGTGAAAATGGTAACGTCGTTTTCCGTTGTCACCGAAAATTATGAACTGAAGTGGTTTAGTATAACTCAGTGAATTATGGATTTCACAAATTCTCTCTGCAGAATACGCAACATGTGGCCTATGTGCACATATTCTGGTAACAAATCGACACAGTTTTAATCCATGACACGCAATTCATGGTGCAATTTGAGGCTATCGCAAGTGTGTCAGACTCAAATCACACAACCTCGTGATGGCAGTACATAACAGCACAATATACCATACACCTAATGCATCGTGGTATTTAGTACGACAGAAACATAACCTTGCAAACCTAATAAAGATGAAATCGAACTATTATAAACTCACAGTTGCTTCGCATTGTCTGACATGTCGCCCATATCCAATTACGATATTTCCTGCAAAGAATTTAATGCAATATTCATAAGGATGCAGAAAGAACATTACTCCGAAATTGTAACAAAACGAATTTGACTGTCAACAACTTACAATCAACGGACCATTGAGTCGTACGTACATTGTACGAGTGGTACTTTTTCGTGTATTTTCAAGTAGGATATGTTGTGGTTAATTTATGCAGATATGGCATGCCCCACTGTTTTACGAAAATTAATTGCCCATATGTTGTACTCGTTTTATAGTATTTACGACTTGAAGCCAGAATCAACAACCAATGCGCACACTTGGAACAGGGCCACATCGGACATTCAACCCAACATCACCCATACGCAACTTACCTTCATGCAGAAATAAAAACCGATCAAAGCATCAACGAAGACCGCTTTGTCACTATGGAACTCGCCAATGGCAATATCAGCTTTGTCCCCGTAGTTTGTATACCTAATCGACGCCTGCTTTCAATGACCTAAGGAGGAACAGCTTTATTAGTTGAGAAATGGTAATGTCGTATGAAAGTGAACACATGAGGTCATAATAATGTGCTCCGAAAAACAAATAGACAGACTCACACATGCCCGAGAAAATGGTGACTTTACCGCTTGCACGCAAGCGCAATGAAATGGAGAGACAGAAGAGAGGTGTTATCGAGGTGGACAAAGAAACCGAAATGGAGAGAGAATGAGGGACACCACAGTTGCCGAAATTTGTATGTGGGAAATAGAAATGAGTTGGTGAGATTAGAAAGGCTACGGCATGTGGGTCATCATGAAAAGTACTGCATCTGTGGGAAGCGCTGTCTGACGACTTTGGTTTTTGTTCCAAATTTGGGAGGGAAACCGAAACGTACGTGACACTACATAAGGCGAAGTTGGCAAGTTGGGGAAAAAAACCAACAAGTCAAACAGTTATTATTATTCGGAAAAAGTCAAAAATTACGGCAACACAATTCCGAATTATAATTTTTCCTTGAGAAAAGTTAGGGATCATTAAATTTTTGGAAGTCAGAAAATGATCATGAAAGATTTATGATCTTTGGATTACCTTGATTAATGTGTGGTGCTTTGTTATAAAGATTTTTCATGATACCTAGCATTGTTGTTTTTCCTTACACATTAATTTCTACAATTCTGTAATACACATTTTTCCATGAAAGTCAAAAAGTTAACCCAAACATCCAATTTTTTTTCCTCATTTTTTTCGTCCACAAAGACATAAATTGCATTTTTTTAGTCCAATTTTTTTCCCTCACTTTTTAAATAAAAATAATTGTTCTTTTTAACTTTTTGTGAAATATGGGTTCCGCTTATGCTCGGGGTTGAAATGATGTGTGTGAGAGATGATGTGACTTAGAATAATGTGATTGAAGTCAAATTATCGAAGTTTTTGACTTTGGCTTTTATAAACATGCCACACCAAATTGCATAAGGTGGTTACGGTTACTATTTTTATGTTATTTACGATTTTCTTAAAAGTCCTTCAGGTAATAGATTTTGTTGTACTTGGATATGATGTTTGTGATAGGAAATTTGCACTTATTATATGTTTGACGCCAATTTATGTTACTATTAATTTTTTGGTCGATTTTTTTAGTTTTTGTTTATTTTTCGTAAACGAGGCGAAGGTAGGGGAATGCGAAGTAAAATTTTCACAGAGAAATTAAAATTAAAATAGTACTACAGTCGATGAATAAAATTTCAAGGGTAAAATTTCAACCGATCAAGTAACGGATATCGTATCGCGACTAACAATACTGGATGACAATCCCCGCTTATGTATGCATAAACAGGCAAATCGTGGTCAATGATGATACAAAGGATGGCGAACGCCTCAAAATAATACATAAATCCCATTATATTAGACATGCAATGGTATAAAGAAATCAACAATTTTTCATTCATCGTAGTAATTTACAACAATATTACATGTTAACAATAAAAGCAAGTGGCCTATAGGCTTACAAATTTTCCAAGTTCACACTTGGTTTCACAAGAAGAGTGCTAATCAGATATAAAATAAGCCCGGGCTTGATGTACATGTAATACAACAAAATAATCAAAAACTAAGAGTCTTCAACTCCACATCCATCAAAGCTATCTCCGGAGGTGCCACTTGTACTGTAAATGGTGTCCTATATAGGTGAGCTAATCAGACGCCCCCGAACGCATCCCGGAAAGGGTGTGCGCCCCTCGCTCGTTCGATATTGGGTCACCATACCAAGGACTCAAATGTCACTTCTTAATCCCGAACCAAAGAGTCCAACCGCAAATCGCTTTGAGAAAATAGATTTTTTTGAAAGAAGTACCAAACATGGGCTTTTGCCGACAGAGAGTCGCCACCTAAATATTTTTAAATGGGAAATTTAGGAACCTTGACTCGTGCCAAAGGCCACGTGTCCGCTATCACCAAAGTTGCTCGGTCGAACTTGGGTACGATTAGAAGGTCACTTGATATTCACTTCGCCGGCCAAAGACCGCCTCTACTAATCATGATATCTGCTTTTGAAAACATTGTGCGTTTATTCGGTTATTAGCCTAGGTTACTATGTGATGACAAAGATACAAGTATAGACCGAATCGCTCAATTGGAATAAAATATTTCATGTTTGTTTGTTTGAATATGGTTTGATGGTGCTACCTACGTAGGCTAAGACGCGGATTTGCCACCCTCGTGGGCTTAGAAAACATGATTTTGCCACTATCTAGTGGGCTTAAAACAAACATTTGATGAATTGTCCAATCCAAGTAACTCAACCTCCACCCACAGTGCATTCAAGGCGCTTATATCACATACACATAGCCTCATGGTAAGCATGCTTTTCATGGCAAACTCACACGCATGCAAGGATGCTAAAGTATAAACTTACCGAGTACTCCAAGCCAAAATGAAGCTTGTTAGAAATCCATGCATGGTTCCTAAGTACTGTAATGCCTAATGCAACACATGCAAAGATGCAAACTATAGCGGCTATTATTCTAAAGATGGCATATGAAATGCTACAACTAACATGTATTCAATTTGGAATTGAAATACAAATGCGCTTAGTATGATGTGCCGAGCCCAAGTATGCAAAACAGATGAATGATGCAAACATGTTGTCATATCAGATGCTAATTGAAACATGCCTATATCTAACCATCATAAGCGGTAAATAAAAGGAGAAAGAAGTGGGAAGACATACATCACACTCACACACCCTTATTACAATTATGCCCTCGCAGAGGGTCCAATAAATAATACATCAATAAAAGAATATTACCCAAAATATTACAACAAATAAATACAAATTCCTAATTAATTTACAAATTAACTAAGAAAGTCAGAAGTGGCGCAAAGCCGGGTCAGCCGATTCTCGATGAATGATGCATGTTGGCCGTTTTGGCCAAATCCACGACGATGCCCCGATTAGCCTCGCTTGCACTTTTTCTTGAAATGCGTACAAGTCCCGAAAAATTGCCGATTCTTCATTTTGTCGCAACAGAGAGCGTGAAAGGGGCATAGCAATGTATTTCACAAATATATGCATGCCTCGATCCTCGTACCACCAATCACGTATATCGATGCATGATGGCCGAGGAGTCGGATTGCACAATTCAATATGGGGTGAATGCAGATGAATGTTACAGCAAAACCTAACTCCATCATGGGTAATCCGGAGTGTCGGTGACTTGGGAATTGAGACCCGTTCCGCCACCGAGTACTAACGCCGCTGCGTTCGCTAACTCCTATCCCGAACACGATGCAATATGCATGATATGCATGAATGCAACTAAAATACAATCCTAGCATGCACAATGCTATGAAAATGAGATGTCTCGAAATGCGTGCACATGGGTACACAAACCGAGGAAATGATCCTAAGGCATAAAATGGCATGCGCAATGCAATTGGACTTACACTAACATGAGAGGGCCTCAGCCACACCTGCATAAGAGGCCGTCTGATGAAAAGTGAAGTGCCTCGAAATGCGTGCACACGAGTACACAAATCGAGGCGATGGCATATACGATTCAATGATGCTAATGAGGTGTTTTAAATGCGGCACTGCGCACGCAAAACCGAGGTAATGACATGTCAATGCAATGATGCTAAAATGGTGCCAAAATGCGGCACATGGGCACGCAAAACCGAGGTAGTGACATAAAGACACGAAACGCACTGTAAATATGATATACAATGAGACTAAATGAGATGCTCTCAAATGCACTACCACGCATACAAATCGAGAAAATGGCATATAGAATGTAATGGGACTAAAATGAGATATGGGATGCAATATGGGCTACACCAACATGAAAGGGCCTCACCACACTCACACAGGAGGCCATCGATGAATGGGTCGCTTTAAATGAGGCAATACACGCACGCAAAACCGAGGCGATGACATACTAAATGCAACGAGACTAAAATGGCATATGATGCAAAATGGACTTACACTAATCTTGAGAGGGCCTCACCACACTCACACAGAGGCCATCGGATGAATGGGTCGTTAAATGTGCACACGGGCACGCAAACCGAGGCAATGGAACTAAAGTATGAAATGGCATACACAATGCAAATTGGGCTTACTTAACATGAGAGGGTTTCACCACACTCACGCGAGAGGTCAAGGATGAAATGAAGTCAAGAGCGCAAGACACGCACGCAAACCGAGGCGATGGCATAAAGGTATGAAATGACATGGAATGAGACGTGCATATGGCATATGGAAAATGCAAATTTCAGCAGCCAAAATGATGCAAAACAGCCCTTAATTATAGCAAAATTACACCGATGTCTAAATGCTATGCTAAGTACTAAATGACTTTGACTATGCCAAACATGCACAATATGGACATGAAGTGTAAAGACAGATGCTAGAAGTACTTAAACTAGCATTTTTTCAGTACAAAGCATGGCCAAACAACAATCACAAGTATGGCAAAAATAGCATGCAAAAATGGGGAAAAAAAGAACAATGAAGCAAATGGTATACGCAATGCTCAAACTGAAAAATACAGTTCTACAACACTGAAGAGGACCAAAAATATGCATATTTACAGTAGATGACAACCTCAAATCAGTGTGAAAACTTGCTAAAATGTCATGCAAGGATGAAGCCAACAAAGGCTAGAACATGAAGTATGCCTTACATTCATCAAACAGCCTTAGACCCTTAACAAAATATGACAATAAGGCCAAAATATGGATATTTTCAATACTGATGATGGCCGAAAACAGAATCTAGATGGGCCTAAAAGCATGCAAAAATGGGGCCAAGAGAGATATAAAGACAAGTATAATAAGAAGACTCAACAAGGTTGATCCCTTCTACAATGTTGTAGAGGGACACAAAATAAACTCAGTCACAGTTTAAGGCATGCTCCAAAACAAATCACATGTAGGTTAAACAAATCATGCAAGTTTACTAAATATGAGAGATTATGAAGCAAGTGCATGATAGACAGGGAACAGGGTTGATCCCTTCTTCAATATTGAAGAGGGGCTCAAAATAGGCCCACTCACATTTTATATCATTCTCGAAAACAGATCACCACAAGCTAGATGAAGCATGCAAAAACAAGGGCAAAACATGGATTCAAAGCAAGTGACATATGGAGCATGAAAACAAGGTTGAGCCCTTCTTAAATGTTGAAGAGGGCTCAAAATAAGCACAATATCAGTTCATGAGATGCTCCAAATCAGATCACACATAGGCCAAATATTCAATGCAAAATAATGGCATAAAAGAGGATATTGAATGAAGTGCAAGATGGAGGGGTCAAACAGGGTAGAGCCCTTGATCAAACATGAAGAATGGCTCCAAAAAAGGCCCTTTCAGTTCTGGTCGGAGCCCAAAACAGTAAGCAAGTAGGCTTAAGAAATGAGGCAAGAAAGTGCTACAAAAGAGGGAATTTGAGACTTACCCTTGAAGACCTCTTTTTTTCTACTTCTTGGCTTGAGGAAAGTTGATTCTAAGCCTCTGAGAAAGCTCTCCTTGCTGCTGGAAATAGAGTGGTGGTAGTGGTGCTTGAAGTTGATGAAGAGATGGCACCAAACTTAGGAGAAATGAGAGAGATAAAGATGGATATGTGAATGTATGCTTGAGGGAAATTTTTCTAACCCTTGGGACAGAGCTGGGAGGTCCCTTATATGGGCAAAAAGAGGGGTGTAAAGGTGGAGGAAAATGCACCCAAGTGTTCCCCTCCAAAATATCCCCCGGATACAGATCTTTTCTGGGGGAAACATCAGAATGGGTCAGATGGGCATGTGTTTCAAGGAGCATGGCCGGCTAGGCACTTTTACTGGAGGTGGCCGGCCGGCTACCCCCCATGGCCGGCCGGCCAGGGGCAAAAATGGAAAGTTGGAATTGCTGGCCGAGCACCAAAGGGTGGTGTCCTCCCATATGTGTACAACAAGGCTCTGTGGTTGGAATTTGGCAACTCTGAAGCAGGAGAGACAACAAGCCACCTCTAGGAGAGGTCCAAAAATGAAAGGAAGAATTACTGGCCGAGCACCACTTTTTAGGGTCCTCCCATGTGTGTACAACACAAATATGTGGTTTTGGCTTGAGGAAAATGGCCCTAGGGTGTTCAACATTAGCCCTAAGGAGAAAACTAAGCGCTGGGAGACGCCGAGGAGCATAACTGGTTGTTGAGACACCATTACTCCTCCCACCTCCAAAGGACCTTTCTTATGATAAAATGTAGGTACCGCCAAAAATGAACAAAAACCGATGCAAAACGAATGTCAGTGGACCAAAACACGCAGCCGGGTCCCAAAACCGCTACACCGAAAGTGGTGTTTGGTCGCTAAGTGGGTATCTAAGACCCTGTGTCCTCGAAGGGAGTAAATGAGATGCATGCCGTAAACCGGAGGAATCGGAGATGGTTGTGGTCTCAACCGAGGCACACGCCCGATGGCCCGAAAACCGAACCGGACCAATGGCAAAATGGCCTACGGCCTAAAAGTAGCAGCGGCCATCGAGAGATGGTCTACGACCTCTCCCTCAGAACAAAACAGAGAAAATCGAGTCCTGTTCACAAACCGAGACAAGGCATGAAGAGGGTTTGGAAGTCCGGAGTAGGCTCTCGCGACTCGAGACTTCAACGAAAGAAGATACAACATCACCGAAGCCAATCGGTGACGCCCGAGTCTTAAGGTCGGTCAAAATGGGGTGTCTACACCAACGCAAAGACGATATGCTAAACACAATATGAGCAATAATCGAGACATCGCTAGCTCATAAATGTTCGATTACTATAAACCAATCCGTGACACATTTCCGCTATATGACCACAATATTCATATCTCATTTCATTTTTCGCTTTCATCATTTCTAAATTTCACATTGACGGTCAACCTCGCCAACCACTTATAACGACAAAGGACTCATGTTAGACACTTCCCGCTTTATAATAGATAAACATAGTAGCTTGTATCAACATTTGAACAGATACATACAAGTCAAGCTTCCGATTTCAACAGATAACCATATTAATTATATCAACACTTCCAAAATCTGCAACTAGACTTGGTTCCTAAGCTCAACCAACCGGCCAAATTTAGGATACAGTGAAGTACATGAAGTACATTACACAGATCAAATGGGTAAAACCAACAAATCTATGTATGTGTTTATGCAATTAAAGTCGCTTATTTCAAATTTTCAAATTAATTTAAGCTTATTTTGATGTGTTTGGTTTAGCTTATAGCTTATAACTTATAGCTTTTGGAAGTCGAAATCAGCTTATTCTTGATCCAGGTGAGATGCTTAATTTATAAGTCGAAATCAAGTTATGTTCAGGAGAGGTTATGTTATAAGTACATGTTATAAGCACTTTCACAAATCTCTACCAAACAGGTATATATAACAAATCGAGGGAATCATAATCCCAATGTATTATGAATACACAAATATTGTGCATTGCATTGATAGTGTTGTTCGCTGTAGGGCAATCAACCATGGCTTATTATCAAAGAATGTACGCCTGTCACATTACATACCTATGGAAAATCACGCTATCAATATCGACAACTATCCGACGGAGTAGTTTTCTTTCAACTGCTAACTATAACACCATCCCATACTTTCGATATCCGATCAATTGATTTTTACAGTATGATATACCCAATAAATCATAAAATATGAACTGTTCAGATTATCAAGATTGGGCCTAAAAGGCTCTACAAGGACGGGCCGCAAGGAGGGGCTTGTATGAGAGGATCCTCAGACGGGAAAGGGGGTCCCAATCTTTATTCATACAAGATTTTGTTAGTGATTTTTGGGTTATGGACTAAAATGAAAATAAACATTGTTTGGTTTGTTTTGGGGAGAGTTGTTTTTATAAAAATTTTGGGGAGAGAGTTTAGAAATTTCTTTGGTTTGTTTGCTTGTGTATTTTGGGAGAGTTGTTTTTTGGGAGTTTGGGATGATTTGATATTTTGGGAGAATTTGAGTAGATGTGTGTGAGACAAAAGTGATTGGGAAGGAGAGAGGAGAGAGAAAAGGATTGATGTAAGAGAGAGAAAGTGATTTTGAAATGTTTTGAGAAAAACTCAAACCAAACAATTTTTAGAAATTTTTTTCTTCAAAACTCGCCTCCCAAATGCAAACCAAAACAAAAATTTTCGCTTTTCCGCCTCGCTATACAAAGTTATACAGAGTATACACCTCAATCTCATTCTTCGTCATGAGCCATAGCTCAATCACACCACCATCGGTCAGAGAAGGAATTTGTTGATTTATAACGTGAGCTTTGCCATAGATGAACCAGTTCGCCCTCCAACGTCAAATGAAGAAGTTATGGTTGTGATTCACAAAATAGATTTGAAATTTGGAAATTAGGGCTTCCAAAATTACTCATTGAAAAATAGGGCTTCGAAAATTACGGCTTCCAAAATTAGGGCTTTCAAAATTACTGTTATGCAGATAGATAAATGGTATGCTTGAAAAATGTGGCACATATTGTGACGAACATTTATGCATGTTAAAGTATACATTTTCCAGAACGTAGTATGAATACGTAGAAACTAATCCAACATAAAATGAAAGGATCACATCTTTACAGAACATAGTATGATTATGCAGATTGATAATTAGTTGAATGAATGCATATAGCTGTGTAATTTTCAATGTGTGATTGATAATGTGATTTTGCTGAATTTGTTGTGAATCACGCATGAATTGTTGTAATGAATCGCTATCAACTAATGTGTTAGTCAAGTGACTTGAATTAACTATTATCAACATTGATAACTATTATGAAACCGAACTTAAATGTTCATAACTATTACCGAGTTGTTGATAAGTATTTCAGGTGGTTTGTTCAAAATCACATGTGTCATTTGTTGATAACTATTTCAGCTTGATAACTCATCAATCAGCCTCCAACAATCCGCCCATAATCATTTCACGCCAAGATGATTTGTTGATAATAGTTGCTTAACATGTGTGATTGATAATTTACTTGACATTGAACCGATATGTTTGTAAACCGCCATGTTTGTTCAGATTGAAAATGCTATGTGTAACATGTGTGTAATTAATCACAGATGCTATGTTTGAAATCGCCAGATTTGTTCGGGCCAAAATGCTATGTGTACATTGAGTCGCGATGTTTGTTCAAATGCTATTACGGCTTAGTCAGGTAACCTCTATGCAAATGCTATTAAACATGGCAGCTTGAACAAATAGATGTTTTCAAGAAAGACACACTCTCTTCTCAAATTAAACTAGACCTCGCTATTAACCCCATCAAATGTAAGCATAGCAGAGCACTACAACTTTGTCATGTATGCAGATTTAAAACATGGCTTCTTCTTCTAACATTAGCAACATAAGAATACAAACGAGGCTATGCAATTGGGGAAGAACCGCCATACGTATTGTCGTAACAATGAGAATGGAAATGAAGGGCGTTGTTCTTTGTTTGCCCATCAAAATATGTAAGTATGTATTGGAAATTTTAATCCTTTAGTAGTGACAAGAATATTTGTCATATTCAACTAACCGATTGTCATGCATTGTAGAGTACCACCCCACTCCCCATTGCAATTACTTCAAGTTCGTGGGTCAAGATGATGAAGACGTTACGCCCGTAATCACTTCCAACACTAGAGCCGGTGATGCTTAACAAGAGAACACTTCAACGATGTAAGGACGAGGCTTCATGACTTTGGAAATGACCATGGTCAAGACTTGAAAGGATAGAACATATTATCAAAGCGATGGTGTATTTCATTATATTTTCTATCATTTTGTACTTGATCATGTAACTTTTGTACTTCTTTGTATTTTGGGAAATTGAATGGAAGTTTGTACCGCTTTTTGTTGTATTGTACTTCATGATGTAAGTAATGTTTATGGAATGAATTTTATTATGATGTAACTTATGTAACTTACTTAATAGCTTTGTGGAATGAATTTTATTATGAATGAATGTACGGAATGAATTTTATAAGTTATTATGATGTAACTTATAATGTTATTCTCAGAATGAATTTTGGGAAACGTTGTCATTGTAAGAGCTTTGTGGATGCTATTTGGCGATCTGGACGAATTTTGTAGATGGTATGTGGATTCATTTTGTGGATGCTATGTGGATGAATTTTGTGGATGCTTTGTGGATGACTGAATTTTGTGGGTGCATTGTCACTTATCTCGTGGCTCGTTATCTGCTGCGTGTTCTCTTATCCGGTGCATGAATTTTGGTTGTAATGAACAACTTCGTTATCTCGCTGGTGTTTGTTTGTAATTATGACATTTGGCAAATGCTATCCGTCAACTAGTATCTGTTTGTCACTTTTCTGTGGGCTCAACTATTATCTGTTAGCAAGTTGAAAGCAGATATAGAATGCGTCGTACATTTTTTCACCATCGTGCTGACTTCTTCATTAACGAATATCAATACTCTGGTTCTGCATGGTCTATTGTATAATTTTTTGTTTGAAGGGTAGCTGATTAGTTCATAACAATGCACAATGGAGACAAATTGCTAATGCACAGGTTGACCCCATGGGGTATGCTTCCACACAACGGTTGTGTTTGAAAAAATAAAACATTATGTGGCCATATTGATGTTAGAGTGTATGACATCATTTGTCAGGCACAATTTTTGTTTGCAATTACAAGTTGTGATTCCAGTCAATGATTTCGACACTTAAACCTTATTGTCCATATTGAACGATTCACAAACATGAAGTAATCAACAAAACATAGGTTAATGATAGTTTCTGATATCGGTCATTGACATTATAAAAAAATTACCTTGTCATCGTACCAACAAAAATCATAAGACAGGTTTTAGTCGAGGACGGTGACCCAAAAAAATACCTTCAACAAAGTGGACATGATGAAGACATTAACGCATGCACCGTTGCAATGGTTAGCAGAGTATGACGGTCTGTTAGTTTGTAAGTCATTTATTTTCGCTCGACGATGCCAGCTTACAAGACTACGCTTACTATGTCATACACATGTCCGGGTCTGCTAATCCTCGCTCAAATCAACAACCTCGGAGTCTGAGTAACTGAAGGTCGTGGTCCGACACCAAAGGCAGATCCTCCATTATAGCCTTGATCACAGATGCCGGGTTCTATCCATATATCTTCGACTCTGCCTTTGCGTCCTCTATCCGTGAGTTCCTAATGAGTCGACGAGTCATCTGATCAACCTCACTTTGCAAACGATGCCTAACTTGGGACTCGCTGACATGAGGGAATTGCCACATTTCAACCGACCGGCTTTTGTGACCTTCACAAAAGCACATCGACAAAGGGTGTTCACATCGAACTCATTTGGCAAACAAAGGAAATCGAATTCCAAAATACTTCCCTGTGCAAGCATCTTGTATCAGTGCGCTTGTAATCCCAGAGAGGTTCAAAACTCCACAATGGGAACCCTATTTCAAAAAATGTCGATCACCGGAATCGATATACCCACCGCATAATCCACTCGTGACTTTGGCCGGAGTCACCGCTATAAGTGATTGTCCACGCATCGCTATCGTGGTGTGCATCCATAGGTGTGAAGGTTCTTGATTGAGTCCAACTTTGTTTTCGCAGTTCACGAAGAATATATGGACGCAAAAACAAACCCAAATGCAAAGGAAACAACATCGTTGCAAACTTTTTGTGGTTGGTTGTAAATGTTAAATTACCTTAAACCCATAGTCATTAATACGCTGGTGGTAGGTTTAAAGATGTGAACACACTTATTGTTGTTTGGTGGCAACACCTACCCCAAACCGCGTAAAAGCAACTTATCGATCATGGGTATTTCATTTAATAGGTTGGGTGCAGTTGGAAAGGCATATGTATCTGATAAGAGCAATTTTGCTAACCTTTATGGATGAGTAGACATGTAATTGGGTTGGGGCACAAATACAAATGACGAATGTGAATGTATAATGAACTGTGGGTGTGGAAATCGATGACAGTGGGATAGTACTGATGGAAGGTGCAATGCATGTGTGTTGGAAATGCCAAATAATGGACGATCAGGGGTACTGAACGGATGACTTGGTACATGCAAGAAGGAACGAATTTTTGCAAGATGAATTCGGCCAGTTTGAGAAATTAATACAATGTATGTCACAATGCATGAGGTCTTTTGCAAACATACAAGTCATGTACCATATATTACAAATACTTACAGCATAGTGTTGTGTAATATTATGAATCAGACATTCCTTTAAAAAGTAGTCAAGAAATAAACCATACACATATTCCTACAAAATGTCTGATTCGAACAAGATTGAAGCTATTGTTGAAGCTCATGTTGCTCCTGTATTTGAGCAGTTGCAAGCTATCTACGAAAGGCTGAATGAAGTGGACACACGGTTGTCAAGTTTGAATGCAAGTCGACGCTATCAAGCGTAACGTTGATTGGTCAATCGATGAGAAATTGGCGGACGGGTTAAGTCCGATAAGACAATGGATGAGGACAACAATCGATAGTATGGACAACTCTTCAAGACGCCGATGATGCAGCAGATATGTAGATTTGATTTCTTTTTTTTAACCTTCCTCGTAAGCCATGAAAGTTTTGTTTTGGCCGAGTCATATGTGCTAATGGGTCGATATATAACCTACCTCCACGAAGAGTATTGAGTTTTCATTCATAATGTGGTTTCTTTCATTTTGAAAATTAATTTTCCTTTTTGTAATTAAATTATAAATTAACTTCGCATAACAAAAGCACCAGAATTATATACGCATAAATGATTCATCCCAACAAGAAACATGCGAAAGAAAATAGTACTAAGTCACAGAACATCGACATGTTTGATCCATGTTTACATTTGACTTGCACTTTGCGCTTAGTCCATATTTACATCGTTCAACAAGAAAACAATAATCGGGGAGCCATAAATAACATCCATATTGAAATCAAACAATAAAAATTAGTTAAGTCCTATTGCCACCCAAATTATCGGGCGCATCGGGCATTTCAATCCCATCATCGCCTAGCTTGTGGGATTGCTCATATGAAGGCACTCCCGCATCATGATCTTTTGCATTATTGACATCCATGACGATGTCAACCAACAACTTATGACGCACAGTGAGCTTAACTTTGTACGTAAAGATCATAAGACAACCGCTTAAAATTGCAGGACATACAAGGAAGGATTTGATTGACAAATGGAAATTAAGCTAGAATGTACCTTGTGTGGACCGGCTTAAATCAGGTTGTCGCATGAATTTGATGACTTAACATCCCACACCAAACGTGCTACAAAAAATAATTTCACATTAAAGTTGTCGCCAATACTTAATAGGTTCGTTAAGTCACTATGCAAAGATAGACATTAATGTGAGGGAGGGATTGTGGATTACTCGTCCCTTGTTGTACCGCCTCTCATCTAACATGCAGAGGTGAAAGCTATGCACGCCCAGAACATAATCATTTCCAAAGTGTAGTTGCAGAAGTTGTGCATAGTTTGAACCTGCTCCACAAGGTTGAAGTTGGTTTACGAAGGATGTTCAAGTTTTTGTAGTGTTCGTAAATGCACCGTATGACATACCAAAATTTTAGCCATGATTTAGCTTCCTTTGTTCGGCCGGTTGGATGGGACCGAGTCGAATAGGTAGGCTACACGGTCCACCATATCAATTTTAACGCACAACCAATGCACCTCTGTAATTGAAAGGCATGTAAATCTACACGTAAACACAATGGCAGATCTTGTTTAGAGGCCATGTAAACATGTAATGCCTTTCATATTTTTTTTAATATAACGCGATGAACATTGATATTACCCTCCGCATGCATCAATCGCAGCAGTATCCTCTATGTCCAAAAATGATGTGACGATATGTTCATGGTGCAGAGGTTGCATATCTTTATTTAGAATCAAAGTCCGTATGTGTAATGCATAAAGGTCATTGACGGAAACATTTGTCAAAATATGTCATACACAATACACAACGAGCTTTAAACACTTACTTACCGGCGATATACGGAAAGAACCAATCAAGGTGCCTCCGTCATTGTGTAAATCCTCTGTCGATTAGTCAATTGCACCACCACCAAGTTAATTGGTCGAACATTGTATGCAAGACACAAGGCAAGTTGATTAGAAAGGTTTCGAAGTCTGTGGGTGCTCAAAAAACGCAGATTCATATTTCAGTGCACCAACACTTACAAGGTCGGATAGCCAGACTCGGTTTGAGCGCAAGATGTCACGCCGTGCCAACTTCACATGGCCCATGAAGATTCATGGAAACAACAATGTCCCTACAAGCAATAAATGATCCTTAGAACGATAGTTATTTCACAAAGGATCGTTATTTAAAATTTTCAAGTAGTAAATGAAACAATACATTTCATTTTTGCTATCGACATATACATAGTTAAGATGTTTTTGTTCCTCCACCGATAACAACCCTTCACTATCCAACATCGTGAACGAGTCCTACAAAAATAAACAGCCAACTAAAAGTACACATTTCAATAAAAAATTGAAACTTACATTACAAGGTCGGTAGTCATAAAAAACAACGTGAAATGATGTAAAAACTATGAGCCTCAGAGTTTTCCCAACTTGTGATGTTTGGTGCGGAGTTTGTTAGAAATGTGTACTAACATATGGCAAAGCTATAATCGCAAACATGCAATTTTTGACAACTAGTACAATACAACATGATGATTGTAAAATTATCGATTCACATTATTGATGTGGGCATGAATTGGGTATTCGTAACTTGTGGGGCATGAAAGGCAAGATTTGTACCTTGTTCACGCTTGTCCACACCATCAACATCCACAGTGAACCGATGTCATCAACTCCACTATTTGTTTTGCTATCGATGCACAATTGCATATCCCCGACCTCGCTGGCTTGAACTCCACTTCCGCGATTTTTCCTTTTCGCCTTCCCTTTGCACTTCCTCTAACGATTCCAGCTTGTTCCCAATGGTTTGCTGCTTAGTAGGAGAAGTATGCACATCGACGCCACGTTCTTCACGCCCACCGATCAAGGTCATGAGTGTATTTATCTTCAATTTCATATGTTTCCTAATCAAGGCCTCTTCTTGTTGTTGTCCCCACCTTCTTCAATGTTCAAATTTTGTGCCCATCATGCAAATGACTTTTGTCCCTTGCCAAGGTTCCTTCAAAATCATGTTGGTGATCCACCCCTTGTACATCTCAAATATTACACTCCATTGGGTTAACTTCCGATGGTTTGACCACGCCATCGCCATGCGCCGACTCAATAAATAGGTCCACACCTGCTGGGCCACGCCTACCGTTGCAGTGTAGAGAATATACCTTCGATGAGGTGGTGTAGCATTTGCTTCAGTTCACGTAAATTGGTTTGTTCAAGAACGGTTCATTGCGCTCAAATCAAACGCTGAAGCAGCTTGTTTCAAAGATTTCCTTCCGCTTGAGCAACATTGGAGGAGAGGTTAATGATACACACATCATTGCCTTCCACCTAATCATACATACACATTCGTGAACTTAGTCTTATAAACCATTTTCAAATGATGTGGCTCAACTGTGTGAAAATTGCGTAATGCTTGGATGGATTACCTTATCATTGCCAACAACTTGCTTCGCTTCGAAATGTCGCAACATCTCCATTAAATCTGTTTGGTTGTGGAGAACTTGCTTCATCATTTCCTTCACTTCGCGAATGTCGGACTCCAAATTGCTCATACGGACTTCATTGTATTGTCCTTTTTGTTGGTTCTCGACATGGCATGCATCCATGTCAAGATCATCCGCTAAGCATCAGAATCAAACTCCACCTAATCATAGAAACGCATAAATGAAGTCTGACATTGTATGTTGAAGACAAGTGGGTCGATGGTGTGAAATGTGCACAGTGGTAGAAGTGCTTACCGCAATTGTTGGGAATTTTTGCTTCCTTCTCATACGTCGCAAATATTTCCTGCTTTGGGTATCACCCCAATCATGAAGCCGAGGTGTGGACCGCGTCGTAGTCAAGGTCAGACAAACACAATCAAGGTACAACAACTGTGGACATTAAGGGGCACACCATAATTAAGTTGTTCTTCCTAGAAAAATGAACTATATTCAGTAACAATGACATTCATTATTCTCAATTTTGCAGCGGAACGTACATAGAATACCGATTTTGTTGAGGATGTCACCAACTTTATAGGCACATATCATGCAATGTTTTTGGGGAAAAAATGTACAAAGACACCAAGGACTTTATTGATGAAACCAAGAAAAAAAATTATGTTCATGTTCTCTTCGCAACCTAGTTTTAATTGGTTCCTCCATTGAGGTTCGCATACTTTTTGCCTTGTACTCGTTGTTCTTAATTATGACGGTACTGCAGTAAAATATATTTCGCAAGTACCATACTTGGTCAGAAGAGTGTTGTTTGTCGACTCACAAAGCAGTGTACCATTGTATGTCCCAATGAAGGCCAATTTGTTGAACCATGACGTAACAATGCATGAAACACATGAAGGGGGAATGGAAAAAATCAAGTTATTGGCATACCATTAGCAGAAAACACATCCAGCCAGTAATCATGATGACCTTTATACTTGTAACACTGCTAGAAGGAATTGCAGTGTCAACTTTGCCCAATTACAAGCTTGCATACGATTCACGTCCTTCATGGCATGAATGAATGATGGATTCAAGCCGGTCATTGTGGTAGGACACAACATGGCCCCCAACACGACAACATAGAAATTTCGCCAAACTCGCCCTCCGCACCATCGGCCTACGATAAAGTCTCAACTTGTTCAAAGGAATGACCTGCTAACAACTCCAACCTCATCAGATATTGGGATATGCTTCTAATGACCCACCAATCGCACGCCATCGCCTTTCACACCGTATTCTAATAAAACATTAATCGCCTTACACGTGAGCCTCGACTTGACAACCATGAACATTCAATGAACTACCGTCAGATCAAGTTCAGATCAACCATGCGACAAGTCATGATCTATACGGTACACTTCATCCCAGGAGGCCAAAGAAACCCAATATCAATGATCGTCATGTGCTTCATTGAACCGTTAACTAGCTCAACAATTGACTTCAATGATATGCGAGTTGGCTTTTACCCCGCACATTTTTTACCCTTAAATTAATACAAAAATACAACCAACAATGTCAGCAAAGCAGGACCTAGCCAAATGCATTTATGAAAACATGAAGTATGTAATGACCTTTTCAGACTTCGGTGCAGATGGTACAACTTTGGTGTGTTCTCAAGACTCTTTAGCCATTTCAAGAACCTCTTTTTCTCATGAGAGGGGAGTGCCTTCCACCTTTCCCCAATCTCCTTTCTAGTCTTTAACCAAGTAAATGACAGACGTACAAGACAAGTAACAACTATGAGTCCAAAATTACTTTAACTAGAACTTTATGCCAAACGCAATCCGCGTGCATTGTTGGTAATTAAATAAGATTGCAAATACAAACAATGCTATAAAGAAAAGTCACGACAAAACATAGTCGACTTTTTACAAAGAATTGAAATTTACAAAACAATAGGAAGGTGACATTATTACATGCTACAATCCTACAAACGTGAAACAATCACAAGGCCACTATGACCATTCAATACAACGTGGATAGCAACCCAAATGATGTGTTTCCATCATAGTGTATTATAGAGAATACAGATTTCGACACTCACCATTTTTGTCGAGTGTAGTCCGCCCTTGCATTTCTTGAATTGTTGTCGCATGCAAGCATCGTGAAGCTTATCATCACTAAATCTTAAATATGAATACATATATATATATATATGCAAGTTTTATGTCGTCGCCCCAAATCGCATAATACAACCAGACATCCGGATCGAATCGACACCAATTTAAACATTTTCAGACATGCGGAACAAAACCAATTTCAAACATGACAAACTGAACTTCGACGAGGCACGTAATTTCAGTACGAAAAATGTAATTCCATATTGTCAAAATAAACAACTAGTACCAGAATAAATGAATGGTAACCGCCGCCGACAAGAGCCGTGATAGTGTCAGACATTTGGATTTGTTGTTCGGCAATTGTCTTCAATCTTTTCCTTCCCCTTTATGAAAGAGCAAATCATACAAATTAGATTGAAGGGAAAATTACAGGGGTGGTGTACACATTTTGTCCGTTGTCTAATTTGGATTGATGCACTTTAAACTACCTAAATTCGACAAATTCATTTCAAATTTCTCGACATTTTCGGCCAAATTGCTAATGCCGCTTGTGATTTTAAAACAAAGATTGTAATGTCAATTGATTGAGATTATGTAAGTTCAAGAAGTTATAAGTTGACTACAACAAAAAGTACAGCATAATGATATGCATATTTTCTCGATACAAAACAAAGGAAGAGTTGTAATCAAATGGACGAATTGAAACAAAAGTTCAAAATTGATGTCGCAAAGTGAGGCCATTCAAAATTTGTGGAAAACAAATAACACAAACACAAAAGTACACATTTCAGAAGAATTGATTCGAAAAAATCAACAGATTCCTTGTGATCGATTTTGTTTGTTTACAAACATATGTACGAAACCAAGTGGTAGGAAGTCTTTAAGGAGAAAACTAACATTGTTGGTAAGGTGACCAATATCCATCGATGCAATGACGACAACTCCGCAAAGTATTCCAATCAATATTTACAAGAACACAAACAAACCGCAACATGTGGTCATAACCTCAAAATTTTATGTAAACACGCATAACAACACGCAGAATTTCCCAACACATATACAGATTTTGAAATGCATAAAAGAAAGGATGACATTCAAATTTTGCATTTAGTTCACATACCATAATTAAAATAATTATGTGTACAAGTTTATAAATGCATAATTTCCCAAATATTGCAGAGGAAGGACTACATTTTGTTTTTCATTTACGATTGCAGACTACACGACATACTTTTATGAAGGCCCGACTACAAAGGACATGTATAACCGAACTATTTCATGATTTGGTTAAACAACTGACACGATTCCGTCAGAGAAATTGGTGCTCATCCCACCATTAAAAACCAGATGAAACCCCATCCAGTTGAGGGCTTCAATTTCCTACTGAGCAACTTGGTTGCAGAGAATCGAGGTGGCTGCATCCTGGCCCATGCTCCATTACCTTCGGGTGGTCAGACAGTGGGCAGATCAGAGAAGAATACTTTTCTAGGCATACAAGCAAGTCTCATCGATTGTATGTGACAATGAAACAAGCAAGTGTTCTTCAAGTTCACGAACCGTCAGAAGGGGGAGGTCAAGAAATTCAGAAGAGTCAAGAAGTCCAGGCAACTCACTAAGAATATCTCATTCAGAAATGGACAACCTTGTTCGTTATTGCACGCAACTTTTGAATTTTACATTTTTCTTGAAGTTATCATCTTGCATATATATATAGCAATTACATTTCAAGAGGAAGGTAGTCATTATTCATGAGTTGCGGTCATCGACTTTATTGAGCGATTTCATGAAATGCGATTTCAAGTGTAAGTTTTATGACCTTCGTGCGTAATGAGAATGGATGGGCACGTTAGTAATATTTGTTGGCTTCAGCAAGCTTCATCGAGCAACTTGGTTGCAGAGAATTGAGGTGGTCGCATCCTCGCCCATGCTCCATTACCTTCGGTGCTCGCAAAGGGTAGATCGAGAAAGGTAACTGCTTCCGGCGCATAAGCAAGTTTCATCAATTGTATGTACAATGAAACAAGCAAGATCGCCAACGTCATGAACAAATATTACTAACGTACCCATCCATTCTCATTCTGCACGAAGGTCATAAAAAATTTACACTTGAAAGTACGCATTTCATGAACTCGCTCAATAAAGTCCAGACAGCCCACAACTCATAAATGACAGTTACCTTCCTCTTGAAATGTAACTGCTATATATATATATGCAAGATGATAACTTCAAGAGAAAGGTAATGGTCATTCAAAAGTTGCGTGCAATGACAGGCAAGGTTGTCCATTTCTACGAATGAGATTTTCTTCGTGAATTGCCCGGCTTGACTTTCTTCAATTTCTTCACCTCCCCCTTACGACAGTTCGTGAACTTGAAGAACTAAACAACTTAGTTAAGAAGTTGAGCATCACCTGGGATGGGAGCACACTGTATGTGCACGCACAGTTGAGATCCCTCCTAAAGAGTTCACCTACAGACACGTCAACCACAGAAACAGAGGGCATTGACAATGCCCGGATGGACCACATCTTAGAAAAGTTGGATATTAGAGAAAGATTGAAGGCAAACTTCTTCCTTAATCTGTTAGGCTTGTCTGAGTCAGGTGGGGAGAAGGTATTGGTTTTCAGCCATCGTCTCCGGCCGCTTAAGTTGTTGGAAAGGCCAGCCATCAAGTTGAGGGCTTCAATTTCCTACTGAGCAACTTGGTTTCAGAGAATCGAGGTGGCTGCATCCTGGCCCATGCTCCATTACCTTCGGTGCTCGACAAGGGCCGATCAGAAGAATACTTTTCCCAAGCGCATAAGCAAGTTTCATCAATTGTATGTGACAATGAAACAAGCAAGACCGCTTCTCGCCAACAAATATTACTAACGTATCCATCCATTCTCATTCTCGCATGAATGTCATAAAAAGACAAATGAGAGTACGATTTCATGAACTCGCCAATAAAGTCCAGATAACCAGAACTCATGAATGATGCCTACCTTCCTCTTCAAATGTAATCGCTATATATATATGCAAGATGATAACTTCAAGACAAAGGTAATCATTCAAAAGTTATGCGGCAATGACAGTAAGGTTATCCATTTCTACAAACGAGATTTTCTTCGTGAATTGCCCGGGCTTGACTTTTCTCAATTTCTTAACCTCACCCTTACAGCCGTGAAGTTGAAGAATCGAACAACTTCGTTAAAAATTGAACATCACTTGAGATGGGAGCACACCGTATGTGCACACACGCTTGAGATCCTCCTAAAGAGTTCACCTACGCACGCCAACCACGTAAACAGAGGGCATTGACGATGCCCGTTGACCACATCTTAGAAAAGTTGGATATTAGAGAAGGACCAAGGCAAACTTCTTCCTTAATCTGCTAGGGCTTGTCCGAGTCGTGGGGAGAAGGTATTGGTTTTCACCATCGCCTTCGCCGCTTAAGTTGTTGGAAAGGCCACCATTAAGTTGAGGGCTTCAATTTCTCATCGAGCAACTTGGTTGCAGAGAATCGAGGTGGTGATCCTCGCCCATGCTCCATTACCTTCGGTGTGACAAAGGTGCGATCGAGAAGGATACTTTTCCATGCATAAGAAAGTTTCATCAATTGTATGTGACAATGAAACAAGCAAGATCGCCAACGTCGCCAACAAATATTACTAACGCCATCCATTCTCATTCTCGCATTTAATGTCATAAAAAAGACAAATGAGAGTACGCATTTCATGAACTCGCTCAATAAAGTCCAGATAGCCCGCAACTCATGAATGACAGCTACCTTCCTGTAGAAATGTAACTGCTATATATATATGCAAGATGATAACTTCAAGAGAAAGGTAACCATCATTCAAAAGTTGCGTGCAATGACAGGCAAGGTTATCCAGTTCTACGAACGAGATTTTCTTTGTGAATTGCCTGGGCTTCTTGACTTTTCTGAATTTCTTAACCTCACCCTTACAACAGTTTGTGAAGTTGAAGAACTGAACAACTTTGTTAAGCAGTTGAACATCACTTGGGATGGGAGCACACTATATGTGCACACACAGTTCAGATCCCTCCTAAAGAGTTCACCTACAGACACGTCAACCACAAAAACAGAGGGCATTGACGATGCCCGGATGGACCACATCTTAGAAAAGTTGGATATTAGAGAAGGACTGAAGGCAAACTTCTTCCTTAATCTGTTACGGTTCTCCGACTCAGGTGGGGAGAAGGTATTGGTTTTCCGCCATCGTCTCCGGCCGCTTAAGTTGTTGGAAAGGCTAGCCATAAAAGTGAACGCTTCAACTCTTGATTCAGAATTGGGTGTGGGAACGAATAGCTCTCTACAAAATTTGGAAAGCGTCATCCTCATGTCAACTCTTTCAATTGGCTTTCCTAGGTTTTAAGTTGAATACCATCAACTATGCATGAAATTCAGCACTGAAAGAAAGAGTTGTTTACTGTGTTACACGGACTCGGGTACGGGTGCCGGGTGCGGTATGTATGTACAGGTCCGACTCATTAAATCTTAACCCTACATTCAATGGTACGCAAGGGGAAAAAAATATCATATTTTTAGTCTAATATGTGACATAAAATGGTACTATATGTAACTCACAGTGTCGAAATCACATTTATAGTAATTTCACAATAATTTGCACATATAATAATTGTGTTATATACAATTATATAAGAAGTGTCCGTTGAAAAGTATCCGACACATATCCCATACCCTTGTCCGACTCTCAGGTGTCCGACACAGGTATTTGATCTATTTTGAAGAGTCCGTGTAATACAGATTGTTTCTAAACATAAGTTCCAGCAATATAAAATTAGCGAGTAGTACAAAATTGAAAGCAGAATTCAACCGAGTGTGCTACCCGTTGTGGAAACAAGATTAGTCATTGTTTGTTTATCGAGTTTCTTATTTTTCCTTTTTTGGCTACTCGAAAAAAAAAAAAAATTTGTTTTTCCCGTGCCAACATTACACAAATTTTTTTTCAAGTCTTCTTTCGTTATATATAACCCAACGTAACAAGTTCGCCATGTAAATGCAGAACACCTTTTATGCTTGTTGCTAACTACTATGATACCTATGTTCAACTTGCAGCACTGATAGCAGAGGGAAGACTTCCTATTCGAAAGGGAGAAAATACAAAAATCGAGTACAGAACAGTTCCTATTGGGTCCATTTCGGTTAGCAGAGGGAAGAGTTCCTATTCGAATAGCACAAAACACGAAAATGGAGTACAGAACAGTTCCTATGGGGTCGATTTCGGGTTAGGTGTGAAGGTATATGCGAATGATAGAAGACAAACAAGGAGACAGATAATGTACCAGCACGAAATAAAGGAAATACCAACCGGATCAGACGAACCGACGGTGGTGCTCGATTAACCCTTGCGGTTGTGCTCCACCGACAAAAATCAGCTTAAAAAAAGTATTTATGCATCCATTTCCATGGCTAGCCTTCCCAAGAACTTAAGTTCGGTCCTGAAATATTTTTCTCTATAAAACCCTACAGCTACGGGGAAATGGAACAACGGAGAGACGGGCAGAGAGAAAGACAAACAAAGAGAGAGGTCTGAGATGGAAGAGAGACGGACGGGCCGACGGAACTTACACCTCTTCTGAACACATCGGTATTTTTTAAAATTTTATACTTGTTCTGACAACTTACACCTTTTAATGAAAACTGACATCATTTATAAATTAATTTTCTTCATAAAAGTTACACCTTGGAACTTATATCTTTAAATTAATTTTCTTAATAAAAGTTACACCTTGGAACTTATATCTTTTCTAAAAACGAAACATTCACTTTTATTAGGATTGGTCTACTTTGGGAACTTATATCTTTTGTAAAAACGAAACATTCAGCTTCGATGATTGGTCTTCTTTGGGAACTTATAGCTTTTGTAAAAACTCACAAAGTTTACAACCATTCCTAAATTTTACACCTTTCCTAAAAATTTACACCATCTCTCGGAAATATTTACAACTTCTTGAAAAATTACACATTTTGTGGAAAAACCTTTTTCATAAATTACACTTATTATTTCAAGTTACACCTTTAGTGAAAAACAAAACTTACATCTTTTCTATGGTAATTTACACCTTCTTCGGACAAACGTACACCATATTTGAAAAGGTTATACCTTTTCTCAAATAATTTCTTTTAACAAACTTTATGAAAAGCTTATTTTCCATAAAACGTGTAAATTTTCAAAAAAGGTCTAACTGTCTTCACCAAAGATGTAACTCCTATTTAAAAGGTGTAAATTTTTTTAAACATGTTTGCTTCACGAAAGGAGTACCTTTTTAGAAGAGGTGTAAGCTTTTAAAATAAGGTGTAAACTTGATGAAAACATATTTTCCATAGAAGGTGTAAATTTAATAAAAAGGTGTAAGTTTTGCTGGCAGAAAAGTTGTAATATCCCCTAAAAAGTGTAAATTTTATGAAAAAAGTTATCCACAAAAGCAGTAACCATTCAGAAACGATGTAAGCATTCCCACAAAAAGGTGTAATCATTCAGAAAAGGTTTATGTTTTTAACAAAAGGTATAAATTTTATTCAAATACTCCTTCCATGAAAGGGGTATATTTTCACAAAACATGAAAGTTATGTCACAAATGGTGTAACTTCCCATTGAAGGTTTAAATTTTAGGCAACTATAATTCAGATTTCCATAAAAGGTCTAAGCATGTTCAGATAAGATGTAGCTTATTTCAAAAAAGGTGTAAGTTCTGTTCTCAGAAAAAATGTAAGTTCCAATAAAACGTGTAAATTTTTTAACAGACATGATTTTTAATAAAGTAGTAACTTCTCACAAAAGGTTTAAGTATTTCAACGAAAAAGGTCTAAATTTTATAAAATAAATTATTTCACAAATGTGTAACCTTTCACAAATAGTGTAAGTTTTTTCACAAGAGATGTGAGTAAATTCGCAAAACGTGTAAGTTCCGTTTTTTGCCCCCAAAACCTGGAAGTTCCTAAAATCCAATCACACTGTATTTGTCTTGTTCAAATAATGGCACTGTCAGAGAGAAGGGCGTTTCGGAGGGCTTGGCCTTTCTCTCAGTAGAACTCTGTTTCAGAGACGACGAGTCTAGGAGGGCTTGGAATAGCGACTCCAAATCCAAATCCAACCAACTATGTCAATGTAAAAGAGAACCGTTTTTAATATAGAGCAACGGACAGACAGAGGGAGAGAGAGAGAGAGATAGACTGAGATCAACAGACATAGAGACCTAGATGGACACTGATCGACAGAGCAGCCACTCCGAGATCGACAGAGAAGAGACCCATATGGACACAGAGAGACCAAGATCGCTGGAGACAGACCGAGATAAACAAGGATCGACAGAGAGAGACCGACATCGACATAGAGAGATCAAGATCGATAGCCAGAGAGAAAAAAAACCTTTGATTTGCGGCGACGGTGCCAGTGGACGTACCGATTTCAGAAGGCTGTGAGCACCGGAGGCCACCGACGCTTGGGTGGTCAGCGGGGGTCACGAACCCTTTGATTTGTTCAATGGTTGTCCTAATTTGTTTATGAACACATCGAAATGTTACTTCTTTTGTGTTTACTACGAATACTTTCAAATGAACACCCCTTGATGTTACTCCTACGTGTTCTTAACATTTTAAAATGAGCATTTGTTTACTCCATTTGTGGTTATGAACATTTTGAAATGTTACTCCTTTATACTTTTCGTGAAAATAGTTACACCATTTTTAAAAGTTACTCCTTTCAAGAAGTTTTACGTTAGAAAGCCCAACTTAAAGTCAGTTATACCATTTGTGAAAAAATAAATTCATCAAATTTACACATTTTGCTTAAGCTTACACCTTTTCGTGGAAGTGCTTAAACCATTTTTGAAAAGTTACTCCTTTTTTGTAAGAATTTTTGGCATAAGATTTACACTTTTTCCTCGAACTTACACCATTTGTGAAGGCCCAACTTAAAGCTATTTCGGAAGTCACTTATACCTTTTGTGAAAAATAAATTTCATTCGTTTACACATTCTGCTTAAGCTTACACCTTTTCATGAAAATACTTACACCATTTTTGAAAAGTTACTCCTTTTGTGTAAGAATTTTTGGCATAACATTTATACTATTGTGCTTATATACTCTTTCACAAAAGGTGTAAGTTTGAAGAAAAAGTATAAATCTTATGACAAAAATTATTTCACAAAAGGAGTAACTTTTCAAAAAAAAATATAAGCACTTCCACGAAAAGGTATAAGCTCAAGCAAAATGTGTAAATTTGATGAATTTATTTTTTCACAAAGGTTATAAGTGACTTCCGAAAAAGCTTTAAGTTGGGCTTCCACAAAAGGTGTAAGTTCGAAGAAAAGGTATAAATGTTATGCCAAAAATTCTTACAGAAAAGGAGTAACTTTTCAAAAAAAAATATAGGCACTTCCACGAAAAGGTATCAGCTTAAGCAAAAGGTGTAAATTTGATGAATTTATTTTTCCACAAAAGGTATAAATTACTTCCGAAAAAGCTTTAACTTGGGCTTCCACAAAAGGTGTAAGTTCGAAGAAAATGTATAAATCTTATGCCAAAAATTCTTACAGAAAAGGAGTAACTTTTCAAAAAAAATATAGGCACTTTCACGAAAAGGTATAAGCTTAAGCAAAAGGTGTAAATTTGATGAATTTATTTTTCCACAAAAGGTATAAGTTACTTCCGAAAAAGTTTTAAGTTGGGCTTCCACAAAAGGTGTAAGTTCGAAGAAAAGGTATAAATGTTATGCCAAAAATTCTTACAGAAAAGGAGTAACTTTTCAAAAAAAAATATAAGCACTTCCACGAAAAGGTATAAGCTTAAGCAAAAGGTGTAAACTTGATGAATTTATTTTTCCACAAAAGGTATAAGTTACTTCCGAAAAGCTTTAAGTTGGGCTTTCACAAAAGGTGTAAGTTCGAAGAAAATGTATAAATGTTTTGCCAAAAATTCTTACACAAAAGGAGTAACTTTTCAAAAAAAAATATAAGCACTTCTACGAAAAGGTATAAGCTTAAGCAAAAGGTGTAAATTTGATGAAATTATTTTTTCACAAAAGGTATAAGTGACTTCCGAAAAAGCTTTAAGTTGGGCTTCCACAAAATGTGTAAGTTCGAAAATAAGCTATAAATGTTATGCCAAAAATTCCTACACAAAAGGAGTAATTTTTCAGAAATAGTATAAGCACTTCCACGAAAATGTGTAACCTTAAGCAAATTGTGTAAATTTGATGAATTTTTTTTTTCACAAAAGGTATAAGTGACTTCCGAAAAACCTTTAAAGTTGGGCTTTCACAAATGGTGTAAGTTTGAAGAAAAAGTATAAATCTTATGTGACAAATAGATGTAAGTAACTTCGCAAAACGTCTAAGTTCCGTTTTTTCCCCCGAAAACCTGTAAGTTCCTAAAATCCAATCACACTGTTTTTGTCTTGTGGCAATGTGAGAGAGAAGGGCGTTTCAGAGGGCTTGGCCTTTCTCCCAGTACAACTCCGTTTCAGAGAAGACGAGTCTGGGAGGGCTTGGAATAGCGACTCCGAGTCCAAATCCAACCAAGTATGTCAATGTAGAAGAGAACCGTTTTTAATATAGAGCAACAGAGAGAGAGAGAGAGAGAGAGAGAGATGGACTGAGATCAACAGACATAGAGACCTAGATGGACAATGATCGACAGAAGGACCGAAATCGACAGAGATCGACAGAGAAGAACCCACATGGACACAAACAGACCAAGATCATTGGAGACAGACCGAGATAAACAGGGATCGACAGAGAGAGACCGACATCGACGGAGAATAGGCCGACATCGACACAGAGAGACCAAGATCGATAGCCAATCTTTCAAAAAACCTTTGATTTGCGGCGGCGGTGCCGTGGAGGTGCCGATCTCAGAAGCCTGTGAGCACCGGAGCCCACCGACGCTTGGGTGGTCAGCGGGGGTCACGAACCCTTTGATTTGTTCAGTGGTTGTCTCAATTTGTTTATGAACACTTCGAAATGTTACTCCTTTTGTGTTTACTACTTTGAAATGAACATATGTTACTCCTTCTGTGTTTACGAACATTTTGAAATGAACCCTTTGTTACTCCTTTTGTGGTTATGAACACTTTGAAATGTTACTCCTTCATACTTTTCGTGAAAATATTTGCACCATTTTTGAAAAGTTACTCCTTTTGTGTAAGAATTTTTGGCATAAGATTTACACTTTTTCCTCGAACTTACACCATTTGTGAAGGCCCAACTTAAAGCTATTTCGGAACTCACTTATACCTTTTGTGAAAAATAAATTTCATTCGTTTACACCTTCTGCTTAAGCTTACACCTTCTCGTGAAAATACTTACACCATTTTTGATAAGTTACTCCTTTTGTGTAAGAATTTTTGGCACAACATTTATACTATTGTGCTTATATACTCTTTCACAAAAGGTGTAAGTTTGAACAAAAAGTATAAATCTTATGACAAAAATTATTTCACAAAATGAGTAACTTTTCAAAAAAAATATAAGCACTTCCACGAAAAGGTATAAGCTCAAGCAAAAGGTGTAAATTTGATGAATTTATTTCTTTCACAAAGGGTATAAGTGACTTCCGAAAAAGCTTTAAGTTGGGCTTCCACAAAAGGTGTAAGTTCGAAGAAAATGTATAAATGTTATGCCAAAAATTCTTACAAAAAAGGAGTAATTTTTCAAACAAAATATAGGCACTTCCACGAAAAGGTATAAGCTTAAGCAAAAGGTGTAAATTTGATGAATTTATTTTTCCACAAAAGGTATGTGGGAGCCGAATATATGGCTAAATTTGAAGGGAGCCGTCTGTAGGAATACTCAAATACATCCATGGAAGGCGTGACGCGAGATCCTCCAGTAGCCACCGACGAGACCACACAGAGAGACGACATCACCCCGGCAGATTTGCTTGGGAAGGAAACCATCGCTGCGAGACGCACCTTGAATTTTGACTCACCAACGACTTCAACGCAGGAGACGATGCAAGCCATCATAGAACAAGCTAAACAGAATGAGCAAAGGCTGGAAAATATGCTCACAGAAAATGAACGCCTTCGACAAGATTTGGCCCTGGAAGTAGCAAAATCCAAAGAAGCCGCGCGCCAAGACCCCGAACGACCCATGAGGGCAGGTAAACAACGACCTTGAGCCTGACGAAGGGAAACTGATAGCGACTCCAATTCATTATCCACGGAGCATAACAAGGGACGCTCAGACACTTCCAGCTCCTCTGAAAAAAGCCCACACATAAGGAACAAGCGCAGAAGAAGCAGTTTAGACGAAGAAGACCGGCACGATCCTTTTATCCGACGAATTGCGAGGGCGGCCCTGCCCAAGAAGTTCAAAGCTCCATCATTTACTCTCTATGACAGAAAATCAGACCCTACCGATCATATACGTCATTACAAGTAGGCCATGACGTTGCATGCAGACAACGAAGCCCTCATGTGCCAAATATTTCCCAGCAGTTTGGGGTCGCTAGCTGTCAGATGGTATTACCAACTGGAGCCGGCTTCGATCAGAAGTTTCCATCAATTGTAAAAATCCTTCAAGGCCAGGTTTATCACCAACGAGGTACAGCCGAAACAGGCCGACTCTCTCTAGGCTATGCAAATTCAACCGGGAGAAACGCTGAGAGCATATTCGGCGTGATATTGGGAGTGCTTCAATCTCGTTGACGACGCTTGCAACGACTCCATGGCCGTCACCGCCTTCAAAATGGGACTACATCCTGACAAAGGTTTTTCGCAACTCCCGACCGAAGACCCCCAAGACAGTCTGGGCGTTGATGAAGAAAGTCGAAGAGTATTGCAAAGTGGAAGACGACGCCCTGAGGATCAAAGCTAGACAAACGTCCATCAAATCGGGACCTCCTGATATTGCTCAGCCGATAAGCTCCGTGCCACCTCTGAGCCCCGAGCCACGACAACGTGTTAAACGGGACAAAAGGCGGGACTCTCGCCGATCGAGTGATCAATGCTCCCACTCGACGAATGAGCAATTGCAAGTCGACAGTAGGCGCTCGAGGCGCGCCGACAAAAAGTACACGGAACTGTCAGAGCCAATCACTACTGTGATGACCAAAATCCAACACCTTCCATTCTTCAAATGGCCATCGAAGATGGTGGGGCCACCCGATACACGACGAAAAGACCGGAGGTGCGAATATCACAAAGATCACGGGCACGAAACAAAGAGTTGCTACGCATTAAAAGATCACTTTGAGGAACTGGTGCAAGACGGCCGACTGCAGCAGTATGTGAAACAAGGAAAGCCAACCAAAGCATTAGCATTAAGGCAGGATTCTCCCCCACTTGGCGTGATCCACGTAATTTACAGCCTGTCTACACTCCCGGCCATGCACACAATTCGATCGCACCCAACCTTACAGGGGCGCCGTATTTCGACCGGCCGGTCCAAAGAAGCTCCGACAATTGCCTTCAACGACTCCGACCTCAATGACGCAACGGCTTCCCATATTGATCCATTAGTCATTGGATTACGCATAAACTGGTTCATAATTGAATGAATCCTCATAGATCCAGGGAGTAGTTCAGAGGTCATGTACTATCAAACTTTCATCAAGCTCGGCCTCAACGAGGCGGATCTATCTCCGGCGCCTCACCCACTGTTCGGCTTCAAAACGAACCCCGAATACCCACTGGGCAAGGTCACATTACCTGTTCGAGCGGGGTCCAGAACGGTCGAAGTGGAATTTCTGGTCGTGAAGCTCCCCTCGCCGTATAATGCCATAATGGGAAGAACCTGACTACATATCATGAGGGCCGTCCCAAGCACCTACCATCAGATCCTGCGTTTCCCAACAACCCACGGCATTGAAGAAATACATGGCTCCCTCCAATCGGCACAAGCAGAGTTCTGACGAAAACCCTATCACTGACCCGACCTGTGGGCTCTGATACCTGTAAATATATTTCGCCTCTATAATATGAACTATTTTTCCTCGACGCCAAAAATCATATGTCGATTCCCAGTGGGGCACATGCCATGATTGGCCAGATTAAGTCTCCCGATTCGGAGCCCCCTTTGGTGCATGCCGCCTTAGGGCCGATTAAGCCTCCGGATTCGGAGCGCCCTTCATGGATATCACGATTGGCCAAATTAAGTCTCCGGATTCGGAGCGCCCTTCGTGGATATCACGATTGGCCAAATTAAGTCTCCGGATTCGGAGCCCCCTTTGGCGCATGCCGCCTTAGGGCCGATTAAGCCTCCGGATTCAGAGCGCCCTTCGTGGATATCACGATTAGCCAAATAGTCTCCGAATTTGGAGCCCCCCTTTGGCGCATGCCGCCTTAGGGCCGATTAAGCCTCCGGATTCGGAGCGCCCTTCGTGGATATCACGATTGGCCAAATTAAGTCTCCGGATTCGGTGCCCCCTTTGGCGCATGCTGCCTTAGGGCCGATTAAGTCTCCGGATTCGGAGCCCCCTTTGGCGCATGCCGCCTTAGGGCCAATTAAGCGTCCGGATTCGGAGCGCCCTTCGTGGATATCACAATTGGCCAAATTAAGTCTCCGGATTCGGAGCGCCCTTCGTGGATTTCACGATTGGCCAAATTAAGTCTCCGATTTGAGAGCCTTTACGCATGCCGCCTTAGGGCTGATTAAGTCTCCGGATTCGGAGCCCCCCTTTGGTGCATGCTGCCTTAGGGCCGATTAAGCCTCCAGATTCGGAGCACCCTTCGTGGATATCACGATTGGCCAAATTAAGTCTCCGGATTCGGAGTCCCCTTTGGCGCATGCCGCCTTAGGGCTGATTAAGTCTTCGGATTCGGAGACCCCCTTTGGTGCATGCCGCCTTAGAGCCGATTAAGCCTCCGGATTCGGAGCGCCCTTTGTGGATATCACGATTGGCCAAATTAAGTCTCCGGATTCAGAGCCCCCTTTGGCGCATGCCGCCTTAGGGCCGATTAAGTCTCCGGATTCGGAGCCCCCTTTGGCGCATGCCGCCTTAGGGCCGATTAAGCCTCCGGATTCGGAGCGCCCTTCGTGGATATCACAATTGGCCAAATTAAGTCTCCGGATTCGGAGCCCCCTTTGGCGCATGCCGCCTTAGGGCCGATTAAGCCTCCGGATTCGGAGCGCCCTTCGTGGATATCACGATTGGCCAAATTGTCTCCGGATTCGGAACCCCCTTTGGCGCATGCTGCCTTAGGGCCGATTAAGTCTCCGGATTCAGGGCGCCCTTCGTGGATATCACGATTGGCCAAATTAAGTCTCCAGATTCGGAGCCCCCTTTGGCGCATGTTGCCTTAGGGCCGATTAAGTCTCCGGGTTTGGAGCCGATTAACCTCATTAAGGCCAAATGGGCCCTGGGTTTAGGAACGGATCATACGCTGCTAAGTGCTAATCGCGTCTCCGAATCCGGAGCAAACGTTGGCGCGAACAAAAGATATTGATAATTGATCCTATGTAAGATACTAGAACAGATCATGCATTTGAAGTGATGAGCTTTAGTACACAAGCAAAATTTAGAATAACACGCAAATAGACTTAACATAAAACCATTTATTTGATTAAACAGTTGTTACATAAATACAACCCGCATTCGAACATTACAATATCGAAAGCAAAAAAGGGGACAAACGCACGCAGAAGCAAAGATCGCCGGATCAACGACCGTCGCCCTAAATCCCTCTACGGCGTGCACTACCTTGAGCCAGTTTTGCTTAAGCCCATGACTTGCATAACGCCAAACTGCCTCTGCCACCATTGACAATGTCAAGGCCAAGATCCAGGACAAGGAAGAATGAACTTGACAGTTGTTGACTCTCCTTTCAGGGTGATCCGCTTCGACTACTTGGAGACTCACAAATCTCAAGCCCTTCGCTTGAAGACTCACAGATCTCAAGCCCTTCGGATGACCTAACTCTCTCACGGATAGGTTTTCCACCGCAAGCCATCTCAACACCAAACTCGACCGAAAGTTGAGCCTCTGTAACCAAAATCACCATCCCAGACAAAGAATGATGAGTCAAATGGGATTATTGGTGCGAAGCGCCCACTCTTTTTTATTCTCAGCAACGACCGCGATCTCGAGGTCCCAATCTCGAGAGAATTTTATCAAACTCCCAAAAACGCATTGGTTGAATAAACCAAGCGTCGATTGACATTCGCCTCGACCGCCATCACGACG